>MQTX01000233.1:48100-181640 GCA_009735665.1 Angiostrongylus cantonensis | reverse complement strand
GACTCGTTCTTAGCTTGGAAGTCCCTGCGACACCCAGGAGCACTTCTCAACCACGATCAGGCAGTACGGTAAACCGTTGCGGGGTGGGGATCCACATTGTTTCGCCAAATTTCAAAAAAGATGTCGGCAAACTACCTGGTGAAGCGGAATGGTGCGGACCGATAATTACTTCAAAGTAGTGTATTAGTTATTCAATAGGATTACGTAAAACAACCTCAAGTACAAACAAAATTGCCTAAAGTCCTCATTAAACGGTGCTGCATTCCAGTTCTTTCTGGGCACAGTGAAATGGAAAGCGGATAAATATTCGGGAAAAAATATGTGAAAAAATGCTCCGAGAAAAACAAAAAATAATAAGTAAATTTGCTTCTGAAAAAACTAGATACGGTAGAAAAAACCAGGAATGGAAAGTTCTCAGAGAACTTCAATACGTTCCAGTCTTGCTGATCTCGATTAGGAGCGCATAATGATGGAATTGAAGGCTGGCGAGTATTTCAGATTTGCTTCTATCGTTGTGGTTGATAGACCACTACGAAGGACAAAAATTTAATTAATAGATTTTTAAAAGCTACAGCAAATCGATGTTGGTTCGTGAAGGAAAGCAAGAAGCGAAAATAAAAGCGAAATACGAAGCCGTGTTTATAAAATGTGTGCTTTTCCGTCGTATATATGTAACTGTCAGGGAACTACTCATCAAGATAATTTACTTTTGATGACATAAGTGTCAAATAAACTTACTCCGTCGGTAGTTCATTTAGCACGACGTCCTCATGCCTCGGTGACCCCATAGCTGTCTGCGGCTGCGTCACGCTTGCTTCCGACGGTGGAGGAGACCGTGAGCGTAGAAGATGAGGTATCTGAAATTTGAGCTGGAATAGTATAAGAAACTATATTTGGACTATTGCCTTTCTTTACGATTTTCATTTCACCCATCTGGATGCGCCAATTCGTTCGACTTCAAAATATCATTCGAATAACTAATAAACCTAACCACTTATTCCATTATGTAAAATTTCCAAACAATGGCATAGAAGGGTGTTCGCTAAAAAGTTAGGTGCGCGATTTCTAACATAAATGATATAAAGTTACAGTTGGAGACCGAAATGAGCAGTATCTTCTTGGACGTAGGTGGATGCCCTGGACCTCCTTCAGTGGAGGTATAAGCGGAATATGCTGCTTCACCTAACTGCAGCTAACTATGCTATGAAACTACGTGACAAAGAATCCATCATACCAAGCACTCTATCGGAATGCCAGTTTCCACAGGCCACTCACTCGTCCACCAACTGGGTGAGTTGGTCGGCTCACCGTCTCCATCATACAAAATTGACACAGGTTTCGTTGGGGTGGACATCGGATAACGAAATTTTACACTAAAAAATAAAGCAATAAAATCGAAACCTAAGAACCCGTGAGATAATGGGATTTAACAAATTCTAAAGCTGAAACAGATTTAAGGAGACTGGCCTGAGAAGACTGCCGCAATGAATCAGCTGCTTAGTGACACCTATCTACGGCAGTTCCACTAACTATGACGAATACCTACTGTATTTTTTAAGAATAACGCTTATATATCATTGAACATGATTATATAGTGAGGGCGGTGTAGTGGACGGTGTTTCACATGAATGTTCAGGATATTACGTGCAAAACTTGAAAATATTCAAGGGACGCCGAAAATTTAAAATTCGCGCCTTATTTGCAGACGGCGGTGAGTCAACCGCCCACGGGTGTTGCCCACCACATAGTTCCAAGGAAATACGTAGGTATTTGGAAAATTCTCTACCATTTGGCGAGAAAATGGGGAAGATGTTCAGAAAACTGCTTAAGAAGGCGCCAGAAATTCATGAAGAATTTTTCGTTTCGTATTTATCTTTAGTCCTAATCCATACCAACATTGTTTTCAATAGCAAAGATTAAAGTTGGATGGATAAAAACTTTGAAAACCTACCATAAAAGTTTTAGAGAAGCAGAAAACAACGCAAAACTAACACGTGGTTCGTTTTTTTTAAAAGGAATGCCTCTGTCAATAGGAAACGCCGTCCTCAAAATTGGTACAACACACCAAATTTTACTACGCAGCACTGTCTCGTGCAAAAACGTTTAATGAATCAAATAAGTTGACATAAATGTTTTTTGATAGTTGAAGTAGATTAGAGCTTAGGGTATCTTCTCTCAGATGCGTTATATTGGGGTACTTCTCGCACCGTACCCTCTCGATTCTCGATTTTCCATAATGCTAAATGATCATCTCATTCTGCTTATGTAACGACCAGGTTCCTGACGCATACATTAATGCAGGAAGAATCTTGAAGTCAAAAAAAAATATTCACGAAGTCGGATGTTTTTTTTTCTCCCTTCTACATCACCTATGGTTTTGAAATCTCTACATGGAGCTCACTTACTCCTGCTTCACTCTGGAGTCTGAAGCTGTCGAGTCGTTCATTATGTTGAATTTACCACCAAGATAGAACTATTTGTGGCATAGAAAACAGTGCGTACCTCATGAGCATCTTTTGTTGCGTTTTAATTGAATCCTGATGTTTTCACAAGTTTTAGTGCCTTCGGTATTAAATGAATGCAATGATTCCTAGCTGTATCACACTCCCAGCAGCGCAAGAGGAATCCTCAGCTCCTGAGACCATTGATTGAGGATGAATTCATACTGTACGTCGCACTCTCAGGAATATCCTAAGCAAAGTCGTAATTCACTAGGGAGAAGTTCACCTATGTTTATTCGATAGAATCAAAACATAAGTTTGGTCTATTTAGTACTTTCAAAAATCCTAGCGTCGAAACCATTTCGTTTTTTAGTTTTTTTTTTACCTCTGCATAGAGTTTGTCTACCACTACACAAACTACCGAACGATATATATTCTCTCTTTAATGAGCTTACACGAGGTTGTTAATAATATTTATTATCGGCTAACGTTTCGACGTCTTCGTCTTCATCAGAGCCGATGATCCGAGTCGATGGTCACCGCTTGTTATTTGTCTTGATCTGGCGGCTTCGCCTTCGTGTCGAGTCAGGTCTTCTTCAGCGGTCCGTTTCCTCGAATGAGGTACACTCATTCAGTGATGCCCTTTTATTCACGATTCCGATGGTAGATATAACGATAAGGTTTCTTGACACAGCACAACGCGTTGACATTAAGCACACCGAGGTTCAAGGAAAGTCGGTTTCGAAGTATTACTACGCTTTGTGCTAGCTATCGGATCATCGGCTCTAATGAAGACGAAGACGTCGAAACGTTAGCGGAAAGTAAACATAGTTATCAACTTCGTGTAAGCTCTTCAAAAAAAGAATATTATTTCTCTGTCTGCAAACTAATCTAATACTACTTGCTGCAGAATGGACTGACCCGTAAGAAACAATTTTCTATTAGTGGGTATTCAGTCAATCGAAAACCCTCTTGTGTAAGAAAGTATCGCTAACGGAATGCAATTCTTCAGTGGAACGCATTTCAGAAAATTCAGCTCAATACGACTACGGTTGCATGGGAATACGAACTGTTGAGGGTCATCGATTCGCGGCCCTGATGAAGACGAAGGCAACGAAACACTAGTCGTATATATTGTGATGCCACGCTCCTGTTGGCTTATCGTTGAATGAAGGAGACATTGATCCTTTTTAGCCCGTGAGTTCTTTTTTATGCCTTTTGAATACTTCATTTGGAATGGCTACTGCGAACCGCACTTCAACCGCACGAACCGATTAATTTTGCCGCAAAAGGTAGAAGGTTGCTGACTTTTATTTGGACTGAGTTTCCTTAGTTCAGTTTTCCGTTTATTCTATTTAGGCTGAATAGAACAAAGAGTTTGTAGATGAAAGACAACAAAGAGATAGGGCGATAGATGCCGATATCGTCGAGTTCACCCGTCTGGAACAATAACACACCACTGCTAGTCTTCCATTAGATAGGAACCTTACATTCTGACAATTAATAAGTTAAGGCTAGGCAAACCTTGTTTATGACGATTGGCGAGAGGTTCTTCGGGTGTTCAAGTTGTATCCTTTCATGACCAGGTGTTGTTCGATTCTTCACCGACAAAATACCACATGGCAATTCGGACAGAAGAAGCGAAAAACACCAAATATCCGTTCCCTTTATTTATTATGAAAGCAGGAAGACATGGCGATTGAAAAGATTTGAGTAGAAGCCATAGATTTTTTTTCTGCATTGCTTTTTTGGAAGCCGTTACTGTTCCTCTCACGTTTCAGAGCGCGATCATTACAATTTGATAAATGGCGAAGTTTCAGTGGGCTTTGCGTATGCTCGGTCCAACCACTGCGGTTCCGATAGTATTCCCTCTCTATAGAATTCTTTCATAGTCTTCTTGGAAAACTTTGTGTTGTATCGCCCGTATCAATTAGACTCCCACTAATCATTCGAGGAACATGAGCGGACATCACTAATGTTCATTCTTCACTGTCACACAGCAGACCTTTACAATGGGCGTGGTTGGCTGCAGAACATAATGCTAATGCCTTTGCTTGGTCTCCACTTTTTACCAGTTTTTTCGAGAAGGTAGCCACGAGTGGCAATTCTTCTATATGCAGTTGTTTTCGTCGAATTCAAAACTGTTAATCACATTGCAAGCTTAGTTTCAGTTTTACATCGAGTAATTGAATTATGGTACGAAATGTGCTGATGAAAAATTTTGCAAGCCAGAACATGAGAAGTGAAAACAGCATTTTGGGCTAATCTTGTTCTGCGAATTCAAACTCTGTCCTTTGTAGCCCAAACAACTCAAAAGCTTAATGAGATATGGGCCAAGTAAATGTTAAAAAATGCACAGTGCAACATTAACTGTAGGAGCTTTGTGGTGTTGAATTCGATGTTGAACATGGACGAAGTCACAGACAGCGTCTATGAATAGAAGACTTGTATTGGATCAAATATAAGCAAAAATATTTGAAAACTTGCAAAGAAATTTAATGTAAGCATCTCATCTGTTTAGGAGCACTTAAAACAATTGCAAAGTCGAAGAAATTCGACACATAGATCCTGTAAGAAACGGTACTGTGTCGCATTGACGACGCACGGCCACATCCCGCAATATCGGCGCTAGAAAATGTAAACGAGTTGAATTACGAAGCTTTCTTTCATCCACCGTATTCCCGGATCCCTCACCTGAGAAAACCACTTTTTCAAAAAGTCCGATAACTTTCTTTACCAGAAATGCATCAGACACCAGATCGAGGCCCAACCGAGTCTTAGAGACTTCATCGCCCGTAGAAGTCTAGAATTCAGTGCAACGAATACATGTGTTTATAATGTTGAGCTTACACGAGGTTAATAAAGATGTTTATTTGGCTAACGTTTCAACGGTTTCGTCTTCATCAGAGCCGACGATCTTTGTTGATGCTCTACAGTTGTTCCTCTTCTCGATGAGACGTCTTCGTCGAACCGAATCTTCCTCAATTGAGCATCTCATATGAGCCACACTCAGCCAGCGATGCTCTTTTATACAGGGCAGTTGTTATTGATATTGCTACTTGTTGATAATAACTTGTTTTTCAACGCATAATCTACCCTGCCTTCAGCAGTCGGTATTATGTCAACTAGCACATGGCAAATAGCAAGACAGTAATTAATTTTGAAACCGACCGTCATTTAACTTCGATAGTAAGACAGTCAACATGTATTTATAATGTTGCGCAATGAATGAATGAATGAAAATAATGAATGTTGCAACTAAAATTGCATTGTATTGCCAAAGTGTCCAGATTGTATTAGTTTATGTTTAGACTATTAAGTTTTGTCAAGCGGTGAGATATTCCACATAAAAATACAGACGAGAAAATGCTGTTAAATTTCGAACGGCATAATAGTTCGCAGAACAAAGCGTGGCAAAGGTTTAGCCATAACTGGGCTTCCGATTTAGAAGTGTCGAGCTTTTCATCTTCGGAGACACGTTTGCGGGAATGGACTTCCGCTCTGCAGTGTGTTTTGATACTCAGCTGAATCACTCGGCCAGGATGAGGCGAAAACAATTTGCGGAAGAGCCACGCAATTCAGCGATAGCAAAGATGTTTCAAATTTTATGAGAGCTTCTGACTTTCAGCAAATCGTTGTTTTCATAATGATCAAACAGGAGGTTGTTGTTGCAGTACTTATTCATTCAGAACAGCTGAAGTTTCGGCGGTGTCACCTTCTTAAGAAAAAGCAATGGTCAAATTGGTATGTAGTATACTCAGCCGACCCTTTAATAACATCAGCAGATAGAGCATAATACATAAGTTTTTAATCCCATATTGAGCCAGGCTCATTCTTCACCTATATAATACCCCGTGCAGCCAATCTCCATAAAATAACTGTAAGGCTTACAAAGAACAAGGAGGTGAGTTGAAAAATCTAAAGCTGAACTATCGAAACAAAAAAGGTTCAGATCTCCGTGGGCAAAAAACTAGCTGAGAGATAGGTAAAGCGAAGGACCACCATTGTGTGGAAGTGAACGTGTTTGTCCTCGGAGAGGATAATAGTGTGTTCGGTCGCCACCGCAAATATCTGAGGTTCGGCGTTTTGCAGCCGTCTCAGCATCATTGTGGTTGTATTCCACATAATGCGCTACCGTGGGTGGAAAATTCTAGTAAAAAGTAAATAAGAAAATTAACATTGTGAATTATGTTGTTGATATATTCTAAAAATTGTACTCAACAACTGTTCTATCCTTCAGGAGTGAAAAAAAAGTTGAACTAGTCTTCTCTGCAAAGATAGTATCACAGGCGTAATACATTGATAGGCCATCATTAGTTATCTTATAGGCCAGATGTGCATTCAGTTACCTCTGAAGATGTTTGATGAAGATGAATGTATGGCGCATTCCTCGGCAATTAATCAAAGTTAGACGCTGGTGCTTTACCCTTTTTTATCTAACATCACTCTAGTACGAATTCGATTTGTGACATTTGCGAGGACGGGTCGAGGTACTGGTGAGAGATGAAGCTAGGAGTGTTAAGAAACGCGCAATGCAATTTTAGTTTCAAAAAATTCTTTTTGAGGAAATAGATGTCGAAGATGATAGCCTACGCGGACGTCCTCCTATTCACCGCGATGCATTCTGGGCTTTAGACAAAGGAAATACAAGCATAAGCACAGTGGTTGGAGAATTTACAGATGAATTGAATGTGAGCATCTCAACTGCTTGAGAGCATTTAAAGAAAACTGGAAAGTCGAAGATGGTCGAATATTTGCCATGCGGCGGTATTTCCACAAATCGACTTCGGCCGACAGAGCTCGGATCACCTTTGCGACACGACAACGTACGGTCAGATGCTCCGAAGGTTGAACGAGCTGAGCTGCGAAACTTTGCTCGTCTAATACGCTCTCCCGATCTCTCGCCTTCCGACAAACACTCCCCAAACTGTAACAAGTTTCTAGACGAGAATGTTCCAGAAATCAACCTGGGACTGCAAAAGCGTTCAAAAACTTTATTGCATCTAGAAGTTGAAGCCTTTATGAAACTGGCATGAATAGTCTTCTTTATCGTTTACAAAAATAAATGTCAAATCCAATGGCTTTCATTCCGATTAATAATGTTTATTCTGCGCTGAGATATACAATTTAAAAAATACAAGTTGACATCCGTCATTAATTTCCAAAAGTTTCAACACGCAATCCGCCAAATCGAACACTTAAAACATTTCGCAATTCAGATGAAAAGCGAATGGTACGATGCCAGTAAATCAAGCATTGGTGGAGTCATCAACCATGTGCGGCTCTAATCAGCGGTTTCTTCCGCAGTGGAAGGCACGTAGAAGCTGTTCTCAAGAAGGCGGTGCTGTCGATACTGTGTGCCGGCACAGCGTTTTTCTATGGAAGTAAATGCACGATTTACAACAACCACGCGATTGCTGAACAAGAAAACGACGCATTAAAGAGAGCATTCTCAACAAGGCGAAGAAGAGTGGGAAGCCATGATGGAAAAAGCCACGGACTAACAAGCCGAATAAGACATTTACAATTGAAGAAATGTCGATAAACTTGTAGGTCATCATTGGAGCTTTCAACGCCAAGATTGGCTCAACGAGAGCGTCTAAAGAACGTCGCATTGGGATGCAGGAGCTAGAATGGAACGAACAGGGTGAGCGGCTCTCTGAGCTTGTCATGGCGACAAAGGCCATCCGTGGTAACTCGCAATTCCAGAAGCCCAAAACCCACAACGCTCAACGAGGGAGTCTCCCAATGGAGAGCACCATAACGAAGTAGACCACATCATAGTAAATCGAAGGTTCTGCCTAACCGGTGTCACTGTTGTCCCAAAATTCTACGCGTGATCAGACCACCGTCTCCTTTGTCCAAGATCCTATTTCTCGCGGAAAGGAGAAAAAGCCGCTTAATTCAAAAACCGAAGTCTTAGAACCACCGTAAACTGGAAGTTATTCATTTCATTAGTCGTTGGAAAGACGCCGTTGTCGATAACATCGGCGGAAAATACGATCGGCTCACTTAACATCTCAAAGTTAGCGCTATGAACCCTGAGAGCTTGAAAGTCACCGAGAGACGTCTGTCTCCAAAAACACTTGAGCTAATACGCCAGCGTCGAGTCGCACGAGTCCAGGAAACCGCGAACTAGCGTCCAAACTTGCACAACAATGCAGACAAGCGATGAAAGAAGATCTAAAAAGAGATGAGCCGCCTTAATGGTCGAGCTGCAGAGGCTGGGAAAAGCATTCGCCAAGCTCACCGAAGCTTTGCCAATTACAAGACGAAGATGATTGCACTCCGACGCCCACACGGAGCAGTTACAGCGTCCGACGAGAACGCCGATACCGCCGACTCCTCTACTGTCGCATGTTCCGCGAAACCGTTCTTCTCCGATGTCCTTTTCGTCTCGGCCAGGCGGATGACAACGTCCCTTCTCATCCTTCTTACTTGCATGAGCAAGTCTTCTATCGAGAACTCGGATGCAAGTGTTCGTGCATTGTAGGTTCAGACCACCACCTTACTTCCCGTGCTCCAGACAGCTCCACTGGTTCTGAGATTTTAGCAACCTCTCCGTACTCGTCCTACCCAACCCTGCCAAATTGGTGTCTCTTTCGAGGTCAGGAAAATGATGCCCATTTCTTTTACTGTGTTTAGCATTTTGATATCCACGTATAGCTTGCTGGGTTCTGATCGTGGGGGCTAGGTGTACTAACGGGTAGCATGCCAGGCTCTCCCAGAGTGGACAAGGGGTTTATTTGTTGGAGGCAACTTTTGTTGAAACAAAGGTTGCAGAAATAAAGGTACATTAACTTTCTCGAAGTTCGACCTTAATCGAAACCTATTTATGTTGTTATGGCCTGTAACACTGTCATATTTTCTATGAACTCCACCAATTATGGAATATGCCACAAACGTATAAAAGCATTCAACCAGATTGATAACAGCTTTCGGATTTTATGTTTATCAGCACTCTTTCCACAACTCTTTCTCCAGATGTCGATAACGGTGTCTTATTTGTGTACGAGGCCGTTAACGATCCGGTTGACTCCTCAATGATGACGATCTTCGCTGTTACGTCGAGCGTAGCATGTAAGCATATCTTTAATTTAATGAATTCTTTACTGAGCGCTGAAATGTAATTCCAATTAGGCGTGCCTTGAGAGAAAATCCTTGGAATAGAATTGCGATACGAAGCGATCTTAACACATCCATACGAGTTGCCTTCTTCGGGAGAGACCGAAAACATTATCAGAGATGAAGAATCTTAATGAGTAGACTTAGCCACAGGATAGAATACTCCTGAATAATATACTGCTGCTGTTTTTACTTTTGTTGCTAGACATCGGAATTCTACAGAGGACAGTATTCTACTTAAAGTGAATGAAGGTGGATTCTAGATTTTCAGCGAGCTTTTGAGATGTCATCACCCATGGGATCAACAAAAAATATAATCGGTTGATTCAAGACGTTCCCGATAGTGCTAGGAAAGTCGAAAGTTTGAAAGACTCTGAGATAGCTACCTTTGTACAAATTTTTGTGCTGATAGATCAGAAGTTATCTGCGCAACTACGCACTACTCAGGAACTACAACAACTACAGCAGTAATGTTCAAGTGTCAGTAACCTTGGAAAAGTCAACAAAAGGCAGAAAATAAAAGCCTTAAAAGGAGAAAGGCTCTAATACTTGTGCTGGAGCTATAGAAAGAAAGGAGGACATCTATGTTGCATGTGCAGATTTTCGTAGTTACTGAGCGGAAGTCATCGCTTTGTAATGTCTTCGGCGACTAATCAGTTCATGACTAGATGTGGATTATGCGTTGATTCAACTAATGGCGTAATCATGGAAACACCAATTTCAAACCAGATGCCACCAGAACTGAGAACGACGACGCTAACTAGCAACCACGCAACTAACATGTCTTGTGGTGAAAGCCACGTCCGACTTTCTACACACCTCAGCATCGATTAACTAATTTTTCACAATCTTGCTGAGCGAGAAAGCACTGTTTGGCTTTATTTGCTGTTTGTTTCTAAACCTCTCGTGTCTGCTCAATAAGAATATAAAGAGTTATACAACCAACAAATTACATTAACGCAGTTCTTAAGAATTCGACGCTGTGCTGTCCGTCACATTCATCAGTGTTGCTGCTTTCAGTTGTTCAGTTTCAGTTGCTTCAGTTGTAATTCAGTTGCTAATTCAGTTGCTTTCAGAACATGCAATAGACAAAAGGGAACTGAGCCGTCTAGTTGGAACAGTAACTGAATCGACGATTTCGAAAAGACATCCAGGTATTCTGCAATCGTGAACGCCAAGGATACTATTCCATAATGTTGTTGTTTGTTCAGGGTTAGATGGTCCCAGCACTGCACTCCTGATGGATGATTGCAGTCCTTGCGATGTGCAGCCTGTGTAGATTATTTTATTGCTGGTCCTTTTCCTAGTTCTGTGTGTTTTACTAAATTCGCCAGCATTCTCTAAGAAAAATAAGGTTAACCAAAACTCGCAATAAATAATATGTACAACGCCATTTTGCAGTTCAGTGAAGTCATTAGACTTCCAATGTACATTAAAAGGTCCGGATTCGTTGAAACAAACTGTTGCTTGTAGATAACGCAAAATTACCGATATGTGTAAAGAACAATCAAATGTGCCTTAATGTTGCTATCACTCGATGCTGCTATCATCCACAAATGTCTTTGAACCTGCAACTAAGCCCGGTTGCTATTGGAGCTGAGAGAGTTTTTCTTCACCATGAACATTGTTGAATTCCATTCGAGCTGAAACTTCCTGGATCTCGATTTGGTGAGAAGGAAAGTTTGCTTGGTGTGGAGAAGAAACGGCGACTTCACGTGTATTTTCGCACAGTGTCTCTAACCACTGCCCCACAAGCATGTGTTAGTATTAAGAAAAAAAGGAGGCAACTGGAGAAAATCGACTGTATTTCAAAAGTCGATCAGTCTGCAAGTATGCCAACACCGACAACTTTACAATTCGCAAGATGAAGCAGAAACGAACAACCAGCGTGCAATGTAATGTTTGCTTCGATTCGCATCCTCGCATCAGCCATCAGTAAAGGCAATTCGTGTGCATTCGGCTGCCGCTTGTGTATTTTAGCCCTCTTCACGGAATTCATTGAAACTGTAGTGGCTCGTTCGTGCGACCGATGCTTCTGTTCTCTTTTCACTCACCAGGCAAAGCCTTTAACTGACGTCGCACTTCGGACCTAGAAAAGTGGCGATAAAAAATATAAACAATGTGAACCTAAAAACAACGACGCACCATGATCAACAAATGTTTCGACAACAACATAGCGAATTCATTGAAGAAGATTCACGTAGGAATAAAGAACAGCTTTAATGGAGCAGTGTGCAGAAAGAAGTATTACTGTCGCACGTAAAGATGCTCACTTGTGAATGGAGGGTGCAATCGAATTTTGCCTTATGAAACTAGAAGAAGATGAAGACAGTAAGAACAGTTTCTAAGCGAATGGAAGGGTAGCTAATCGCGTTACTTGTAACTGGAGCAGACGTTGACGGCCACAAAGCTTATAGGATATGCCATCTTATCATGCTTGGCCGATAGAGAGCGATTGATCCAGAGCGAGATTGGAAGGTGATTACATAGCATATTGGTTAACTGCAGTATACATAAAACAGTGCTGAAATAATATGACACATTTGTGATAATATAAGAAGACAGTGCATTCCCGATAATATGAGAAAACACTGTGAATTTTCTACAAAATGAAGAAGTGACGTATAGCATATAAAGTATATATTCCTCACCTGCCGAAATCTCGAAGGGGAATGCTGTGCGAAACAATATGGTAAAACGAGATGGGCACCATGAATGCTGGTCGAGTAGATTCTCCATAGAATCCAAGAGTGGTGCATGAACGTTCCCATTTTTCTACCGCAGGTAGTCACCAGCTTCTGTGGTTCCGAAGAAGCAACGAAGACTAATTTCTTACGAGTTTCACTATCCCAGAGTTTTAGTATGCTTGGTTTACTTCGGGTGAGCTGGAACCAGCTGCCCATTATTGAGCAGCTTCCTTACAGCTGAAATTGCTAATTAGTTGATAAAAAAACATGATTCTTCGTTCTCACTGTAGGCACTAAACTCGTAGATGACCTCATTTAGTTTATTCATATTTAAAAGTAAAATAGCCAGGTCACATCATTGAAGAGATATCTAGACGATAAGTAGGTACCTGTACCGGGTGACACATGCAGTTTTGTTCCTTCACGCAGCTTGCAAGTGAACTGCTAGTGCTGGAACACGAGACATTTGAATGCAGACTTGCTATTTTTTCCTTTCTGTGGAGCAAATACTTTTAATGGAACGAAATATTCCTAGGATTAGATCAAATAAAAGTTTGATAGCATCCTCGTGCAGGCTGAAAAATCTAAAGGATTATATCAGTTTTTCACGCCGACGTTAAGAGAAAATTGGATCGATAAAGTATTCCCTGTATTTGTTTTTGCTATTTGATGCTTTCGCAAGAGGTATACCACGTCGTCGTTGTAAAGGGGCACTCCTGGGAGTCGAACCGCAATGCAAGAGTTTCGTCCCCAGGCAAGGTCTTCCATTTGAGGGACTTCCTATTTTTTCGTTAACTATACAAGAGCTTTACAGTCAGAATATCAACATCCCATAAAGATGTTGACACCGACGTAACAATAGGAATTCGATAAGGTCATACCAATGCAAAAAGTATTTACAACTGTATTTGAATACAACCACAACGTTTCTGAGATACTTGCAAAACTCTGGACCGCAAGTGTCTATAGTTGGGAGCGAACGCGCTATTGTTCTCTGCATGGGGTAACGCGTTCACCACCACACCATGCGGGTCCTTCGTTTTGCCCATCTCTCAGCTAGTTCTATCGATCTTTTTGCCGTCAGCAATAACTGGGTTGCGGTGGGCTCCCCAGATCAATCCCGTTGACGGGTGATTACTGTCGGCAAAAAGATCGATAGAACCAGCTGAGAGACGGGCAAAACGAAGGACCCGCATGGTGTGGTGGTGAACGCGTTACTCCCCGGAAAGGACAGTAGCGCGTTCGCTCCCAACTATAGACACTTGCGGTCCAGAGTTTTGCAAGTATCTCAGCAACGTTGTAGTTGTATTTCGCTTATATACTGCCGTGAAAATTGTAGTAGGCAGAAAATAAAAAGCTAAAACATTGTATTTGAAAATGCTACATCCAAATTGAAATCAACACACTTCGTAAATATGCCAAATCGTTTTCGACATGTCGCATTTCGATCTGACTAAAGGCTGATGCAGTGGTGGCCTTGAGTGTTTACGGAAATTCGCTATTTTTTGGAAAGATGGAGAAAGTGATCCGATTTGTTACGTTTTTAACTGCTTCATCTTTCTCGCGGGGGCTTCTTGTCGGTTACACAGTATTTGGTTGCTCCGTAGATGACTTCTGGTTTCTTTTCTTTGCGGGCTAGTCATCATTAGCCATGTTGCCACGTCTAGTTCACTTTGCTTCAGGTTATGAATACGAAGTCTATCTGGTTGGATATATCAATGATCGTGTGCGGTCGTTTATGATGATCAGAGCACGGCAACCTCAGTGGCGGTCTGACCCATCCGAGGTAATATGGAAGTTGTTTTGACATTTTGGTAGCATCATTTAGATGGCGAACGTGATTACGAAGTCACCTAGGACGTTTGAGTCATTTTTTTGTTCATGCTCTATGCCTCATACCATTTTCGAAAACTAGAAATTTTATAAACCCTACCGTTGACTGGAATTTTGAATGAAACGGTGCAACCAAGGGAGGGCCGGTCCGCTGCTCAGCATTGATCTGATGACTAAGTGTACATGGCCGTTCACTTCTTATATAGAAGGTACAATGTCATTATTTTCGTTTGTGGCTGTTTCTGTTTCTCTTGTTCGACGTGGTTTTTTCTATTTCTCAAGTGTAGTTTGTTGTGTTGTTCTTTCCTAGGAATGCTTATATTTTGCTTTTTTCTCTTAGTTTCCTCGTCTTGTTGTTCGAAACTTTGGAATGATCTGTGCTTCGGTGCCTGAGAAGTAGTTAAATTTATGTATTTCTTCGTTATGTTTGTAATACTTTTTGAACGATCAGAATATCTTTTTTGAGGACCATTTGTTTGTATGATGTTGTTTCGAAAGTAGTGCTATCATTCGTTGTTGAAAATTCTTGCGTAGTGATTGTGCTCTTTCGCTGTTTACATCCGACTTTACTGAAGAGAATTTTACCTTTTAAAACAGTTATGAATTCTTTGTGCTAATAAAATGCGTCTTATGTGTCTACTTGTCCATCGAAAGCTTTTTGATTTCTTGTCAATTTTTTTCCGTGATATACCAGCTAGAATACCGTTACTGGAGTTCAGGTGCATTTCGCAATCAAGGGCTCATTGCTTCCGGGAACTTGGAGATGAACTTAAATTCATGACAGTGTATGCTGCTTCATCTTTTTCGGTTCGCTTTCGCCTTTCGTAACGGTCCCTATAGATACCTTCGAAACAAATAGTTTGAACACTTGAAGGAATCTGTTGTACAACGACTATATTTGAAAACCTCTTCTGTGGTCTGCATTTCTGTTTTTCTCGGTGCACCATTTCACGAAAATATGTTGTAAGGATATATATTTATTCAGTAACTCTAGCACAGTGTCTTTGTCTTGAAATTGCTGGCTGACGATAGCTTTTCAGGATCCCACATGAGTTCTACCCATTCTGTTTCATTGAATCTACACCGGTCCAGCGTGACCGGTTCATGATCGAATATCGATTGGAAACAGGTGTTCGCTATAGTTCCAGGTATTTAGATGGCTATGCTTCATAGTGTGCTATTTCTCAGCATAAGGGCCAAGGACTAGATCACAACTGAATCGTCAAGATATCCAGTAAATGCGAGGAGAGTCCATACGCTTACGAATGTTTCCATTTCTCTCGTTTTGTTAAATTTGAGATGGATAGAGTTGAAGTTCCTTTTCTATAACAGCGATATTGGAATGCTTTCTCGTGTTTTTTATTCGTAATGTCCATAGTTTCATAGGAAGGAAAAGGAGAGAGGCCCTGTTTGAAGAGAAGGACAGCGATTCTTTGGGCCTGCCCTGAGATACCCTGGAAAATTGAGGTCAAAGAGACCGAGAGTTATCGTCACTTCGTTCTTTCTATATTCAAATTTCGGAGTTGAACAACTGTTGACGGATATAAAATTCTGACTTGCATTGTTTTTTCTTTGTTTACTAGGTTCATCTTACATTAAGTTTCGCTAGGATTAGAGAGTTGTAATTTCTTTCGTTTTGTGCCTCTAACCATTGTGCCACATGCGTCCCTGCTTCCTACATAGTACCTATTAATTTTTTTTTATGCGGTGGTATTGTGGGAAATACATTTCCAATTCTGAGATATCATTGCGAAACTAGGATCCTGGGTCAGACTGGTACCCGCGATTACCTTTCCGTGGAGCTCACGTATTACCCACTGCACCATTTAGGGCTTTGCCAGTCGTAATGTCTACATTATCTTGTATTCAATTCAGCTGACTGTTCCACCACTGAAAACTAAGAAATAGTGAGTGACACAGTGGTCACTAGAACATTCGCGCATCGATGACTGTCACCTCTACAACACATTGTTAGACCACTCACTGCGACTTCATCATCAACGCATTCGTCTCCTTATCCCAGTTAATTTCTCTCGGACTTCTATACAGGGATCCTCTGTGGTTGCACGTTGCCTTCTAAATCTACGGCTTCTTCACCATCATCGATCGATACGCAATTCTCTTCCGTGTTCCAATACGTAGCCCTACACCTGAGAGCGATAGCACGAAAACTCTTCGATAGCTACGTCCTATTTTCAGTCCCATAAGTGATTTTTATTCATTTCTTCCGTGTGGTTTTGCAGCTGTGTGAGTCCCGCTTGCTTCAGGAACACGAAGAGCACTGCACTTTTAGCAAAATGCCCATTATCTTCGTTCTAAGAATCGCTTCTTTTGCATCAAACTTCCTCAACGAGGGTGAGCTCAGCTGCAATGAGGTTGTAGCGAATTGTGACATGCATCTCGTATGAATGAAAGTTTGACCTTTTGTCTTTGTGCAGGATAAAATTAGAAAGGGAGACAATGAAACTTTCGGTGGTAGTGTCAACTTGATTTTTGGCATCAGCGCTTACATTTACCAATGAATCTTACTTGGTTACCTAGACACTTGGACGGCCCATTCTCACTGTTGTGCCGCGCCCAGCATACTTTCCATTTTTCGATGTTTTGCTGGTTTACCCATTTCGCTTCCCTGGATTCCCGATGTCATCCTAGCCATAGTCTACCTCATGTCGTTATCATTACAAGACATTGTGGATCAGAGGGAGATTTACTACCATGCGACTAGTTTAATACTAGGACGGTGGTGGATCCTGAAATTTGTTTACACTTAGCTGGGATTCCTCATGGAATCGCCGGACTCCTCAGCTTGGGAGCTTGGGAGACCCTGCCGGATCGGTGAGTATGCCCTCTGCTCCTATACATCGCAACCCTACGCCCATGAACACATCCTAGCCACGATGAGGCGGTAAGCCGTTGATTTGTATAAATGGATCAGTGCTGCTGAAAATTATAATGCAAACGAAGTTTCATGTATTGTAGGAAGAAATTGCAGAGAATGGAAGTTTTAAGCACTCGCTGAAGGTTCAACGAGATCACTTCTAGATTGTAGCGATCTCACTATTCACATTTGATTACAGTTTTCAAGCCAGGCGACTTCAGTAGACGACATTGTTAGCTCACAGTTTGTTCTCTTGTCATTGTCGTTGAATTTAAGTCTTCTTTCCTCATTTGCGCCCTACATTGTTATAGTAGTCCAGTACGATTCCAACAGAGTATCTGAGAGTTTTAGCTTTGATCATAAAGATTATTTTACCCCTTAACACTCATCTTTCAGTGTTCGAAATTGTTAGTGATGGTGGGATCCTATTGAGGGGAAAACAATACAGGACCATTATAGCGACTGGATTTCAGTTTAATCACTTGACCAATGGAAAGATACACCAACCAGTTTCTTGTTTTTAATGATTTTAGCCGAGTGTAAACCCAATCGTTCTTCTCCACTGTTAACGCGCTCCAATGTATCGTTGTTGATTTGCTGGGGCCGATTCAATTATTTCGAAATCCTTCACACTGCACAGGTACTCCACATGTGCTCGTTATCATAGTAGTGTTGGTGATATTTGAGCGCGACATTTCTCTTGGCCGGCCCTAAGATGACTTGGAAGATGGCAGTGAAAGCGACAGCGAGTTATTGTCACTTTAGTCCTCTTGTGTTCGAATTCCGGAATGGAACAGTTTTCTACCCAGATAGGACGCTGATTTCTACAGTTTTTACTTTATGTTCTGCTTTGTTACTCAGTTTTTGCTGCATTAAGTTCTAATGGTATGAGAGAGTTGTGATTTTCCCCGTTCCGTACCTTAGAGAATGTCGCGTGTCATAGTTTGCCATCTTTTTGCGTCGATCCCTTTGTGACGTGCATAAGCTGATGGTTTTACATGGCTCTTTAATGAATACTTTGAGCTTTTCAGGTTCTGAAATGATCGTCATGGAAGGAGCTGATATACGTCGTTCGACCTCGGAAGTCACACCTTCGAATGTTGGTAATTTTTATTCTAATCGCTGTACATCTTGTTCCTTCGTTTTCTATGGTGATATTGTAGAATTTTCCAGTTTACTTTTTGTATAAGAAAACTGAGGAGACGTGCTGGCCAAACAACATAGTGAGGCCATACATAAGGGAGACCGTTTTTGGCTTGAAAGTACACAGCAACTGGTAACCTCTGTCTCTTTGAAAGTGTTTTCCGATTGTTCCTAGATTTAGCAGCTTGCCATACATGACGTGGTGTCCTCTGGTTCTCCAACTTTCTTTTAAGGAATTTGATTTTCGTGATTCCTTCTGCAATGTTTAGGTCCATGAGGCATTTTCATTGAGTCGAATAAATTCTGCCGTCCCACTGATTCTATCCTTTGTGCAGAAGTCACTGTGATTTGTTATATTTTGGGTCAAAAGCTGTTTAAAAGTTGATTTGAAGTCTTACGGACCAGAAAATTGGCTTGTCATGTGGGTCATATGCAATGGCTTCCTGACCACTTTGGTCTGGAATTACTTGCAGCAGAAAGTATTTAAAAAGAGACCTAATCTTGTAATGAGTAAATGGTTTTACTTATGTTTAAGAGGACCATCTAACACTTGTTTGCTGTTTTTGCAACTCATGTGTTCCTCGTTCAGTCCGTCGAACTGAGGCGTCGGCGTCCAAGTCTTGAGAGCGGGATAGCTTCGACCTCTAGCTGTACACCATAGGTGAGGAATACCAGACTCAAAGCGAACAGAGCTGTAGAGTTGCACGAAACTAGTAAGTAATGTTTCCGTGTCGTAATCTGCTATTAAAACTTGAGTTTCCTCTTCGAAATATCTTCCGATGGACCTATCGTCCCACGTCTGCGGTCTCTGCTCTCACTGAGCTTAGGCTTTACAAGGCACAGCTCGCTCTTGTGAGCTTCTCTGTTCACTGTCTACAGAAACCAATTAGTTTTGCAATCGCCCTATGTTGATTCGCATTTAATGGCCGTTACTCATATCTTTATTGACGTCTTTACTCTGGCGTTTCTCTTAGTTTACAGACGTTGCGGTCCACTTTGAAATATTCCACTTTTTCAAGGCGTTTTCAATGTGTGTCTTGCAGGAAATGAATTGGTATTGCGAACGAGAGTGCTGTAGTGTCGAACGGTTTTGAGAATGTCGATGAGAAGCTTACTTTCATGAGATGCTTGTTGTTTGAGCATTGGCATACACAGTTTTTTTGTTTTGCGCACTGTATCCAGTGAATTGCATGAAGAAGATTATGTTCCATTGGCTACCAACTCTGTCACTGTGGTCAGCCGTTAAAAAGCAATTGATGTGTCATTTACAAAACAGGGTACACCTTATATGTTTTTTAGTTGAAAGAGTAACTCAATCCCACAGTTGTACATCACCGTTGTGCACAGTCATACTGAGCCCACTGAGTGCGCGAATGGTAAAGCAGTCGTTCAATTTTATACGTGATTACCGTCTAATAGCTCGGAATCGAGATGCCGTGATCGCTGAGTTAACTCATATTAGTTTGGAAGTGTGCAGTGCGAGTGCAAAGAGCGTTGAAAGCACTAGAAAAATCATAGTCTTTCCTTCATAACATTCGTTTTGCTGAGAAGAGCTACGTTGTAATAATACAGAACTGTTATTAAGCTATAGTGGAGTCGCTGAGGTATCTGCTACTGTTCGTACTTAAATAATGTTTGTGATTAAGTCAAGCTTCGGAGGAAACATTTGCGCCATGCCTTCCATCCACTTGTTTGTGTAGAATAGCTTACAAGATTCATTTAATGCTTTCTTAGTTATAATTTCTCAAACCTTTCCGTGGAATTTTTATAAGAGAAGAATTGTTCCGTATCCATGTTCATTTTTACACTTGGTCTCGCAGAGTGCATTCATTTAGTGGCTAAGTCTAATTTCTATACCTTTCACTGTCCACCGTCCTATTAAAGTGGCGTTTGCTAGCAAGTATTCGATGTTTTGAGTAATCCGGTCGTAAGTAGAGCTTTGAGGACAATCTCTGAATGCTTTTCCTCGAATTTTTATCTATCCTGAAATAATTACAACGTGTTTGATGCGCTAAGCTTCTGATATCCAATTTATTTGTAGGTGGATATCATTTCTAACGCGGAATTGACTTTCTAACTTGGATAACTTAATCGTTGCTTATGATATGAGTGATCGTGACGCGATATGAAGATTAATGGGGCCTCCTCTTCTGATTTTGAAGGAAAGGTTATTTCTTCTTGGTCGCTACTCTGTGTATTTTCAAATATAGCATGTTGTTTAACGCTTCATGGCAAAGTCACAATTTAGTTAAAGAATTTCTTCAAACAGCATGTCCATCGAGAGATCGGTTTTGTAAAGTCTGGCCGTGGGTTTTTCGATGATCGCACTGTTAAAGTTAAGCTTTATGTCATAGTTACAGTGACTAATTTTGTTCACTAACACGCTTCTCGTTGTGAAGGAATTAATTCGTATCGCTGTGAAAAGCGACAATTTCATAGTTATTCTGACGGGGATCTACCATTGTTTCATTAGAGATAGAAATTTAGGTACAAATCAATCCCGATGTTTTGTTTTGCACTATGCCTTATTCCTCCGTTACGCAATCGGTGGTCTCCTGAATGGTATAAGATGTACGACTAGTTCTCATTGGGTTGGCGTTCAAACAAGCATTTCGTAACACTTTGATTACGATTTTGATTCCTATTTTTATTCTGGTTTCTTTATCTCTGCTTTTCATCTCCTGGTCTCATCCTCCATTTCTTTGCTTTTCTATTGGTTCTTTGATATTTCTCTTACTCTCTCTCTTTCGTACTGCTTTTTTGTGATTCCATTTAATTTTTTTCTGCATTCCTTTATTTCATACACTAATTGAGGAGTTTCACGAATCTTAACATGCGGTTTACTAAGATTGCTTGATTACTTCGTTGAAATCAGGTCCACATAAGTATTTGGTGATATTTGTTTCTTGCTCGTTCTGTTACAAGCCTATGTCTCATCATTAGTAGACAGTGGCTCGAAAATGTTATAGCGGTCTTTGTTTCTTCCGTACGTTTTTGCGGCGGGGTTACTGAAACAGGTGCTGTGTATCCCATCTCTATTGCTCTCCACTGTTCGCAGCATGTTAGGCCTAGTCGCAGTACTGGTGCTGTATGATTCCATAGTGCGCCCTTTATCGGGAAATCCAGCTTTTGCGAGGCTTTCTGTCGTTGGTTATTTTGATGTATGTTGCCTTCACAATGTGTTGTATACTGTATGTTATTCACAGTGACTGCATACTTAACTTCCCAGCTCATTACGACCCGCGGCTCCCGCTCATTGTTCACCTTTGCCATCGTTGGAATTCAGCTTCATCAAAACTCATAAAAGATGAGATAGTCGACGAATAAATTATTTTTTAATGTATGAGGCAAACGTTACATATCATATAGGTGGATTTCCATTTTCATTTTCATTAGAGCGTCTTCGAAAATTCCAGCCTAAAATAGCAGTTTAGACCGAGGCTAACTACAGAGTCAGCTGTAATATTTTCCATTAGCTAACTAGTGATAATGGCGCCAAAAGGATTTCAAGGTTGCGGAGAATGCTAGCGCATAACTCCGTGATCTGAGTCGTGGTAATTGTGGTACTGTTTAATCTTCATAGAACTGCCATAATTGTCAGCGACAAGATAGGTATGTAAATTTATTCTTAAGATCAAGGAGCACTTTGGCGTACACGACAAACCTTACTCAATGTTTATAACTGGACATGTTCTAACGAAAATGAGGAGTGATGTTTTGCGAGTGCACTATTGCAGAAACTAGGGCATCCCTTAACGAACGAAGTTTATTTCACCATTAGCGTTCGAAACCACTTGAAAATATTTCTTGCCACTTCTTCAAGCAGAGCCTGTGCTGCTGCATAGGTCTTGATTTGACAAATGTGCTAGAAACACTCTAGCACATTTGTCAAATCAGTCGGAGAGTGATTCTCAAGTAGAGGAATGAATGGTTTTACCGAGTTACACCTCATTGACCTTCTCAGAAAATTTTGCGATTGAGTCAGGATCGCCTAACATTTGATAAATAAATTAGTGTGCCGACCCCAATTCTTCTTCGAACCCGAAGATAATGGATAGCTGAAGCAAGAGAATCGATGCTGTTCGTCGTGGTATGAGAGGAAACACAGAGCTAGATTGGGAAAATAAAAAGCGAACGTCGACTTTCGATTTAATTGAACTGTTTAAAAAACGAAACACAGCATTTGTTGACTACATTGTCTTCTTGTCAATAGATGCAATATATGGTCGGAACTCATTTAGAGGGGTAACGCAGCGCATGACTATAGGTGCACTGTAGTACATTTTGGATTTCCGAAACTCGTGCAATGCTTCAAAAGTTTTGTTGTCACCAGCAAAGTAACGATTTCCACATGCCATGTTTTCACAAGAAAATCACAAAAAATGTATATTGTGCTCATCGAAGTGATCTGATATTAACGTACCAACCCTGGAGGGATGAGAAGCTGGGACGTCAATACCATTGTGCTATCCGCCCCAATAATAAATTAATGTAGTCTAATAGATTTAAAAGATAAAGGATAAAGCTCTCGGCGTTGATCAATTCCTGAGGGATGCGCTATGAATTCGACTTCATTAACAATCGTTTGGTGGTGATTGATTGCAGATCTGCCTTTTACAATGACTCGTGATGTCCTGCTTATGTACCGGGCCAGTGCTGCTATTCTCCCAGAGAAGTTTGGTGCGACCAGTCTGTCGATCCCGAATAGATGGAAGGATTGGTGAACCTTGGGCGCTTGGATCGATGTCATGTGTAATGCGAGGCGCCTTCAACCACTGAGGTACACATGCTTCCTGCAGTTCATTATAGAGAACAAATTCCATGAAATCAAAAGAGAGGAGTACGAGAAAGAATGAGGGAAGACAAAAAGGATTTTGGCGGAGGAAGTGTCAAATGACGATGACTTTAGGAACGTTCCGTTCGATACCCGAATTTTCTGAAATGTGCTTCAAGCATGATAGAATAGTCTGTGGGTATCCACCTGTTCACGGGCGCTTGTGGCGCAGTGATTGGGGGCGCCACTGCGGCAGGCACACATCCCTGCGCCCATGGCCCACCAAGCATTTCATCCCTCCGGGGTAGGCCAGTTGGTACCAGACTTGTCTGGGAGAATAGCAGCACTGGCTCGATACATCGGCAGGCCACCGCGAGTCATTGTAAAGGCCAGATATGCATTCAATCACCTCCAACGATACTCAATGAAGTCGAATGCATGGCGCATCCCTCAGGGATTGATCAACGCCGAGAGCTTTATCCTTTATCCTTTATCCACCTGTCCGCAAGCAGGAGTCGCAGGGATGCAGCCTCACACCTAACACGATGGAGGTAACTCAGTGAGAGAATTCAGTGATTACAGTGTGGCTCAAAATATGCCTGTAAACGTAAGTAGCTCAATCCCACGAAAGGCGATGCGGGACTCACTACATTATCCACACATCTAATGTGATGCTTGGTTAGCAAACATTTTTTCCTCTCTGGGAGAGAGCAAAGCTTTCTCTGATATGGCTAGGTTTCTTTCACGCTGTCGTGCTTCCTTCGTCTGGTAATACGTTTGTTCTTGGCTGGTATCCAAACTAAGATATCAGACTGTTGCTCAGTTTAATTAAACCAGGCAATGTGGAATGAACCTCCTGGTGTCCATACGCCTTCGACAAGAGCTTATCCCTCGTCAGCATTAAACGGTGAGGAAATGCGAGTTTTTTTTTAATTCTCGTATAAAGATACACCACATTCCGCGTCTCTGGCGTTGATCGCACTGTTTTGACGTCGTTTATTGTGTTGTTGGTAGACATAAGTTTTACGTGAACAACATTTGTCATTGGTTTGATGGTAATGAAACACTAAAATTTAGTCGAAAACTATCCTCATCGTACAGAAGCAGTGACATGAGTTAACATAGTACAAAGTCGTTCTGTATGTAGGACCCATGTAATGTTTTCCAATGTTTTAGTGAGAAATCGTTAAACAGTTACAAACATTGCTTAAAAATCTATTTTAGGGGTTTTAGATCTTTAGTTATATCGTTCATCGGGAAGCGAACAGGCGAATGATTCGCTGAGAAATTTAATACCAAACTTGCATCACCTTCCGTCAATTTAACTCCAGGAAACATCGTAGTTCGCTCTACGTAGTTGCATTACAAAGCAATTTGTGTTGCTGTCAGATATGAAAGGCTAGAAGTTTAAATGTCAAAGCGATAATTTCGACAAATCTGCGCCAAGTCCTGTGTAGTGCAATGGTTATAGACGCACTGTATCATGTTAGAGGTTTAGGGCTCCATCTCAAGCGCGTGCACACCAAATGTCCTCTCCCTCCACAGTAAAAAAAAAAAAGTGGAACCATTCTTCTCTGCCAGGTTAGAAGCACTAGCGTGATATATTGGTAGGCCACCATGTCATTTTATAGACCAGATAAACATTCAGTCACAGTTATTGATGCTTGATGAACCTGATAGTATGGCGCATTTCTCAGTGATTAATCAACACCAAGCGCTCTATCCTTTTTCATCTTCTATCCTACATGAATGGATTCGAATTCTGGCATACGCAGCACTTCTGACTCCAAAAATTAGTGAGGGATGGGGTCAAGAATTTATTAAGGATTGGTGTAGTTGATTATCACGCGTGATATGACGCCTTGTCTCATATTGATTTGCTGATCCGAATAAAGTTCATTGGTGATTGTGTGTGAACAACATACGGTTGGTCTTACTCCTGCTGACGATTTAGAGGTGGAGCTTCCCTAGTAGGTAGATTTTTGCATGAATTTCTGAATTAGATCAGCATTGAAATTAGAAAATTTAACCGACTTATAAAATATCACGTGGTATAGCACGTGTAGGCTTTGAGGTAGGCGAAATCGGCGAAACATTAATTACATTTGAAAAAGAAGAGATGCCAACCTCTCACAATCTTAAGCGAGGACAGTTCGTAAAGTATCATTAACACGGAAAAGTTAATATTGTTGGAATTATGATTGCAAAAAGACATTTCTTCTTTGCATGATAGTTTCAGGTGAAAACATGGTTGTAATTTCGAAGGCAGTAATAGTGATGGTCATTGCTGCTGCGAATAGGACCACTTTACGGTTAATATTTTATTTTGAGCAGTACAAAACATAAAAAAAAGCTCTCGGCGTTGAACAATCCCTGAGGAATGTGCCATGCATTTGACGTCATTGAGTATCGTTGGAGGTGATTGAATGCAAATCTGGCCTTTACAATGACTGGCGGTGGCCTGCCGATGTATCGAGCCAGTGCTGCTATCTTCCCAGACAAGTCTAATACCAATTTGCCGACCCCGGACGGATGGAATGCTTGGTAGGCCATGGGCGCAGAGATCGATTGTACTTGCGTGTCGCAGTGGCGCCTCCAGCCACTGCGCCACACACGCCCTATTATACAACATAGGATTATAAATCCTCGAATCATTAGGGTAGTCACCTCTATCATCTGTAGTCCCGTTGCCGACGAGTGACTCGAGCGGGCGCCAGTAAATCTTTCATTTTTCCCTTTCGCGTAGAAGGATATCCCAGTGGGCTCTGCTCATTCTTGTGACTCGTTGAGCGTCATAACTTTCTTCTAAGCGTTTCGTTAAAACAATGGCCATCGGATCAGTTGTATGTTTGACATCACGGAAGAATTCATTCACTAACGGCTCTTGTCCACTGGTTGTCGTTCATGGTTGTGGATTACGTGTCCGCTCCATCTTATCTTCGGCTGGTTAGGATAAAGAACGGCATCTTTGATTTTCGATCTTTGACGTATGTTGGAGTTTCGGATCCCTTCTCTTACTTATATAAAACGGGATACTCCTAGCATCGTGCTTTCGACTGCGCGCTCAATAACACTAACTGAACTTTCATCTTGACATCGTTGTTAGCATCTCTGTAGAATCGCTGTGACCTGGTTGTGAATTTTGGTTGTGAATTTTTTGTACAGCTCACTAAGGGTCTTTATGTACTGAGTGGGAATTCCCTGCTTATTAAAGCTTCCAAGACTGCTTCCTTCTTATGCTAGTCAAAAGCCTTGTGTAAATCGATGAAAGTGGAACACAACGGTCTTTTGTAGTCTCGCGATACCTCAATGAGTTTTGTTATCGTGTCGATGTGGTCCATTGTATTAAATGCTTTTCGAAACCCTGCTTGCGCACGTGGTTCTGCTTTCTCCAGTATTTTGTCAATCTTCTTTAGGATGACTCGAGTGAAGAGTTTGTAGACGACAGACAGCAAGTAAATTGGGCAGTAGTTGCCAATATCGTAGAAGTCACCCTTCTTAAATAACAGCACTGTTGCTGGTCTTCCAGTGAGTACGGTCTTTGCATTGAGACAGGTAGCGTGTGAACAGCCAAGCCAGTGTGTTTATGAGGACTGGCGGAATGTTCTTCAAATGTTCTGATCTTATCCTGTCCGGACCTGGTGCTGTTCGATTTTTCACCGACGAAATGGCATGTCGGATTTCGGAAAGAAGGACCGGTGGCACAACATATTCATCCTCTTTTATTTTATATGACGGGATGTGGACGTGGCTATCGAAGAGATCTGAGTAGTACTCGTCGATGATTTTCTCCATTGCTTTTCTGGACTCCGTTTTTGTTCCGTCTGGGCGTCGAAGTGCAATCGTCTTGATCTTATAATTAGCGGCACTTCGGTGAGCTTTGAGAATGCTTTTCACAGCCTCCGCAGGGCCGACCGTAACTGCGATCTTTATCTTTAAAATATCTGATCTGAAAGATATCGATCTGAAATATTTAAAAGATCTTCCTTTATTGCCTATCTGCACTGCTTTGCAAGTTCGGACATGAGTTGGAGTTTGTATACAGCTCATGCGATTCCACGCTTCCATATCAGTTCGAGTGTTTCTGGAGACAGACGTCTCTTGGTGATTTTCGAAATCTCAGCTTTCATAGCGCCAGCGTGAAGGTGTTGAATGAGCCGATCGTAGTCTTCGTCTTTGTTGTCGAGAACACCATCTTCGCAATAGCCGACTTATGTCTCAGTTTGTGATGGTTCTGGAACTTCGTTTTTTAAATTTAGCTGCTTTTTCTCATTTACGAGAGAAATAAAATCTTGCACGAAGGACGCGATAGTCTGATCCCGTGCAGATTTTTGGAACAAAAGCGAGATCGGTAGGGCAACCAACACCTTCTATTTACTGTGATGTGGTCCAATTTTGTAATGGTAGTCTCCATTGGGAGACTCCCACGTCTAGCGTTGAGGGTGAGCTTCTGGAATTCCGTGTTATCATGGACGTGTATATAGTGTTAGGTAAAAAAAAATTACTTATGCATGCGCTTCTTTCACATCGCCTCTGACCACTGCACTTCTCGCTTACAACAGAATAATAGTTATGAGCAACTCTATAAAAATGGAGGTATTTTCTAAAAGTTGTAGCCTCTGGGTTTCTAAGTATCCTAGTTATCAGAAAATTATCAGCGTTTAACGGAAAACTGGCCACTGAGTCATTAAAATATTCCTGTATAAAATACGTCCAGGCTCTGAGGAAGGCGAAATCGATGAAACGTCAGCCATCGACCAACAACAACGACAGCGAAGATATATACCAACCTCGCATTAGCTTAAGAAGATCAGTTTATAAAACCATGTAAATAGATATACTAATTATCTACGCCGAGGTATATAGAAAGTCGATTTTTCCGATAACTGTTGATGATTTCTCTTTAAGTAGAGCAGTTGAAGGGTGAAGAACGTAAAGAAGGAAGAGCATTGACCGATCGCTCGTGGAATGTAAACAATTTTTGAACAGGGCTAGTATTTTGGATCTGTTTAAATCTAAAGTTGTCGAAGGAATAAAAAAGTTTTAAAGTTTCTAACGCAAGCGTGGTAGCTGTGCAAACCGGTCCGGTTTTTGAGTGTAACGTTACGTTTCTCTTGACGACATCGCGCTTGTTTGAGATTCCCAGCATTTGGTAAGAAAAAAACAACAATGAGCATCTTTTGTGCTTCAGAAAACTGTAATTTCATCCCGTTAGGATGTGGGAAGTTCACTCAAAGGCATCCTTAGAATTACGAGCACTTAGGTTCCTTTTTTGCCGTACAACACCATTTAACACAAGGGCTGAAAGAAGTCATGACACTCTTCATTTTTTAAATGGAGTCAAGTAAACAAGGAAATAACTCACGAATTGTTGCCTCAATTGCGAGAATAACAATTCTGGTATCTGAACTCCCATTTCTGTCCAGGTAGCTCTCACGTCGTCCGGAGATCGATGTGCGATAATTGACATAAAACTCCCAAAAATAAACTCGCACTGAGGGAATAGTAATTCTCTGATGAAATCCACGAAAAAGTAGAATGACTGAACGCGATCTAGTGACAATTAAGAATGTTAATTCAACTATCCTGTCCTTCCCAAAATCTTCCGTTAACCTGCGATAGACGGTACTCTCATCATTCCGATCACATACCTGTTCGAGTTCGCACAAGAGACTATCACATAAACTAGTAAAGACAATGAATGAGTGCATAATCTGCACAGAGGACTTTGGGTTTTTTTTATATTACCATTTACTACTACCTATACCCACACTGTAAGCACCTACATCAATTGATGAAATGGCTTTACAGCAAGGTCGTCTTCATGATATTCAAGAGCAATCTTTCCTACAAGTGATCTGAGTTAGAATTCATTCTTTGCGTTTGAACGATTTCTTATGTGATGAGGGTGCGCCACAGGGCATATGTTTTCGGCCAATGACCTTTCCTTCCGCGTATTTTCTTTCTATCAGATATGACTCCAAGCAAAGCGTAAAAGAGTTTAATGTAGCACTGAAGCTATAAGTGTTGCACAAGCAATATCTTAGATTGTTATGTAAACTGCAATCTTCTCTGCCATAGGTTGAGTTTTATTCACAGTGACTTGAATGTTATGTCAATCGTTCGCCAAATGGGCTTCTGACTAGGACAGTACTTAGCGTTCTAAAGGAAAACTATACAAATAAATGCTCGGAGCGCTAGCCATGTGTCCTCATGATATTGGCACTCGACTTACATAAAACTACACTTCCTTACAGAGAGAGTCTTTTAATAAACTAACGAGAAATGAATTTGCGACAGTTATTTTTTCTGAAGACCATGCGTTGGGTGGTCGATTATCGAAATAATACCAATATCGAAAGGATCAAGACGAACGCTGTGGAGGAGTTTTTAGATTGTTACCATGAAAGGAAAAGCTCTCAGCGTTGATCAATCCTTGAGGGATTGCGCCATGCATTCTCGACCTCTTCATCCATTGTTTGGAGGTGACTGAATGTACATCTGGCTTTCACAATGACTCGCGATGGCTCACCACTGTGTCGAGCTAGTGATGCTATCCTTCCAGACAAGTCTGCTACCAATTTACCCAACCCAGAGGGATGGAAGGCTTGGCGGGTCATGGTCGCGTGGATCGATTCCACGTGTGCTCCAACCACTGCGCCACACGCACCCTATTGTTACTATAGAAATCGTTAATGTGGGAATAGAAGGGTTTTGAAGAATATTCTTAGTCTTAGTTTACTTCTCGTCGACAACCTGCTACTAACATCGCCTTGTTCTCCAATTACAGTTTTATCCTTTATAACGAAATTTAGGCTTCAGCTTAAAGTAGTTTGCTGATAACATGTGAATATTAACACATATTCGGCCATAGGCACTAACAATCTTATGTGTGAAGCAGAATGCATTAATACCAGTGGATATTTTTTCAAAGTGTTTATTTACTACGCCTTTTGTATTCAGTGGAAAACATATTTAACACAGATATTGCGCTAACAAGGGCGCAGTGGTTGGAGGCGCCACTGCGACACGCAAGTACAATCGATCTCTGCGCCAATGGCCCACCAATCCTTCCATCCCTCCGGGGTCGACAAATTGGCACTAGACTTGTCGGGTAGGAAAGCAGCACTGGCCCGATACATCGACAGTTCACCGCGAGTCATTGTAAAAGCCAGATATGCATTCAATCACCTCCAACGATACTTAATGAAGTCGGATGCATGGCGCATCCCTCAAGGATTGATCAACGCTGAGAGCTTTATCCTTATTTTTATTGCGCTAACCCTGGTCTCCAAAACCCTTTGTCCACAGTAAATAATTTGAAGAAAAAATATTTTTTCGAGGTGGATTTTTCTCTCGAACAGTCTCTCAGCCAATTTGATGCTCACATGCTAATTATCGTTGATCCACTAAATTGAGTGTTCTCAAGCGTCACCGCCACCGACGAGTCATTCTTGCTCTTCTCGGAATGACCCTAGCAACTAATTTGTTTTCATTGCAACGTTTTCGTTTGAATCTCTTATAAAGGATGTGTTAGAATAGTGGAACTCTCTTTTAAACGACACGAAGGTCTAACCAGCGCACACATTATGGTTTCAACATTCGGTCGGGACTCTGGTTAAGATCAAATTGCACCGGTGTAATTAGGCCAGCCTCAGTACCCGCACTCTGGGTGATCACTTTTGCGACTTTAGGCGGTGAGAAGGCCAGTTAGACGTTACAAAATCTTGGGTTACGCATGAGTAGGAATTGTAGGCGTCCTACTATCTAGGAGGTTGTCCGCAATGACGAGTATGACGAGTCGTACCGTAATATTTTTTTTCTTGTCGAAGAATTAAATGCCAGAATAAGGAAAGCCAACCATCACGCCAATCGTGTAGAAGATTCCAGCGCTTCTTTTTCTAGCATTCAGAATACACGAAGGTTTTCGAGTTTTCCACGTTTGTTTGTTCGGCTGCACCGTGAGGATTGTCATCTTCTTCATGAATGTCGGCAAACGATAGTCAATCCTCCTTGCAATTTTTGTGATAGCCTTGCTAAGGCGTCCCAACGTAGACTGAAGGAAAGCTTTGGGAGGGACGGACGACTACCTTGATTCATGATGCGATTCATCACTAACAGCTACTTCCCCTCTTTCTTCATGATGCGCAATTTTTTCATCATAGATACTACGATATTGGCGAAACGGGTACACCACTGTGCGTCTGTATCAAAGAACAGTTATTTGGTTAACTAAAGTGGGGTCCGTGTGTGTATGTGTTGGGGTCCGCACAGCTCGTGAAGACGCATCATCCAAGTATCCAAGTAAGTATATATTTGGTAAACTAAAACCAGCACCAAATAATTCACTAGACGCGCATTGGACACGGGGATATAACGGGGATGATTTTGAAGAAGGTATAACCGCGCCCTCACAGAAATCTAAAAATTAAACGCGTAAAACTCTCTGAGCGTTTTTGATAACTTCCCAAAATTCAAAGATGAACCGGAGCGAGAAGTGACATGTGATCATATGTGACCTCAAGCCAGCCATCAGATGATTGACTGACCTAAACAAGGCACATTCATCATCCATTTTAGGCTCTGTATGGGTGGTTCAGAGCGCGCGTGGCGCAGTGGTCGGAGGTGCTCTGCAACACATGCATGGAATCCATCCCTGCGACCATGGCTCACCAACCCTTCCATTCCTCCATGGTCGATAAATTGGTACCAGACTTCTCTGGGAGAATAGCAGCACTGGCTCGATACATCGGTAGTCCGCCGCGAGTCATTTATCATGTAGGCCAGATATGCATTCAATCAGCTCCATACGACTTCATGAAGTGGAATGCTTGGTACATCCCTCAAGGATTGATCAACGCTGAACGCTTTATTCTTTTTATCGGTGGTCTTCAATCGCAACTAAAGCAACTATACAGAACAAACTAGTGAGTGTTTAAAAGAAAATCTTTATCGTATGAATAAAAATTTACGCATTCAGCCTGCTCTGCCGAGGTGGATGAAGTGTCTGGCTGAGTTGATTGCTTGTTAATTTAAACTTTCCATGCTCTTAGGAAGTCGACAGGGTTAAAACTCCAGCTATTGCCAGTGAATAAGGGCTGTCACAACAGCCTCGTGTTTTCCTATTTAAAGAGCAGTGAATTACACTTACTTACTCGGATACTTGGACGACTCGTCCTCACTAGTTGTGGGGGCCTCAGAATATTCTCCACTTTTCGGAGTTATGCTCGTTTAGCCATTGGGTTTCCCTGGAGTACCAAGGCCATCCTTGCCTAAATCTGTACTACGTTGCCAACACCATAAGCAGTCGCGGCCATTGTAGATCAGAGGGCGATTTGCCACCATGCGACTAGTTTGATACCACGGCGGTGATGGATTCTGGTAATAGTTTACTATTAGATGGGCTTCCTGATGGAAACGCCGGACTCCTTCTCATCTTGGGAGACCCTGTCCGGAAGATAAATCGCCTGCTGAAAATCGCAGCCCTGCACCCAGAAACTCCTCCCAGCCACGATGAAGCGGTGAACCATTGGACGGATGTAAATTATTGCGATATAATTGTAATGTCAGCGAGGTTCCATAAAGGTTTAAATATCTAAGCTTGAAGTCGGCAGTAAAAACAACTCAGTAAGACCCTCTTGGCGGAAAATTGTACAACCTCACACAAATTCGTATGCCCTCAATTTCATAACACAATGCTAAGAGTTTCCAGTGCAAGCTAATCGACGTTTCACCACATGCTGCCTCTAACAGTGCCAAATTTGCAGAAATTCTTCGAGCAGGGAACTGAAATTGGCAATGAACGAAATTGATGTACTACCATGGTTTATACAATTGCTTTTTAAAAAAATCTCTAGTTTTTTTTTCAAGTGTTCTCCTACGAAATTCGTAGACAATTTATCATTGTCCAGTTATGAAGCATTTGAAATGCACGGTCCCAAAAATTGAATCTTTTTTCTTCAGTAATTGTCCTTCCATTTTTAAACAGTTTTCTTCGAAACTGTACAGCTTTTTGTTGTCATTACAACGAAAGGTATTCAGCCAATAGTTGGCGATACTCACACGAAACAAGCGTCCACATGTTTTCATTACTGGAGCCGAGCGGGTTCACATAGGTCTCGGTGTGTAGTACTGGTCCAGTCCTTGGTTTACGACCTTTGAAAGGATTTCATTTTCTTTGACGCTGTTAAACGTTTTTTATTTGACACTCGCAACAGTTTGTAGTTAAATGCCAAATGAACATGGCACACAAAACGGTATCATTGCTGGAATCCTGTTTGAGAAAGTCGTTCTGTTTGATACACATAGCCTTTAATTTAGGAAAAGGGGTAGTGTTCATAAAGAGCTCAAGGAGAGCTTTCAATAGCTGATTCGTACGATATTTGCAAAGAACCATTCGCCACACTTCATTTGCAGAATGATCGTGCGCAAGGGTGTTCACAAATCAGGAATTCTTTCCTTTGGACTTAAGCTATAGAATTCATTCTGAGAAGCGCATCTAGTTTATGGCTTCAATCCCTAACGAAATTGGCAATGGTGCTATCGTGACTGCGATTGCTATTGAATTCACGCTTTTAATTGCCACTCAAGCTAAAAAGTGAAAAATCATTGGCTCGAAGCATGCAACGAGCTTTTAAGGTGGCTGTGAAATTGGCAAAAAAAATAGAAGACTCAAGCATGGCTCCCAAAGTGATTTTTCTCACTGCTTTTTACTTAAGCTGCCATTAAATGCTTTTTAGACTGTAGCAGTGTTCTTGCGTATGAAGCAAGCACCTGTTGTCAGCCATACTATGTTGCAGTATAACCGCCTTCAGTTCTGTTATGTCTTTAGGGAGTTCCTTACTAGAGTTGAATGTAAGAGAAGAATTTCATTATTAAAGAACCAATACCCATAGACACAGTTCCTTAGTCTCTTGATGAGCAACCCGTAGTCTCCGGACAACCTAGTTATGTGGAGAACAGAGTTCGTTCAGATGCTTTTCGTCATAAGCGTCGCCTTCTTTTTCGAGATAATTTTTTAAGCTAACTGAAGTAAATTTGTTAAATCTAAATATCGACCACGTCAAGGTCAACGTATAGTAAAGGTGATGTCATTTGGAGTAGAAGGGAAATGCTAAGCATTGAATTGAGGTTCCAAGCCCTTGAAGTTGAAAACCAAGGTTTTAGTGGACAACGTTTAATAACTTTTCCTTTCCTACAACTTTCCCAAGCAAACTTTATCCTGTAAAACACTATGTTTCCAGTGGTGGTTTTTTAAACATTTTAATGGTTTTTTTAGTCAGAGAATGATCAATAATATTTGGTTAATAAGAACTACGCAGAGAGGTCTCCAGGAATTTGTCGTGCCCAGAAAATGAGAAGCTTAGCATGCCTTAGTAGACGGCGGTTTTATTATTTATCAATCTAATTATATACCATAAATAATAAAGATGTTCGAATTTTTGCTGAATTTTTCTGCCTTCTTCTACAGTTTATTTAATGGCTTAGTAAAGCCTAGTTGTTTCAGCCATGGTGTTTTGCTTTCGGAATGGCAAAACTTTCTTTGCCACTCTCAGTGAAGACATTAGCCAGCCTTTGTAAGCCTTTTAAATGAATTTGAATAGGAAAATGAAAACTCTGTCATTCTTAAGCAATTTTCTACAAGTGCTTAGAGAATCATTGAATAACTTGCTAATTGTCCGAGACGACTATGAAATATGAGCACTTAACGATTTAACTAAAATATCGCCTGGGAAAAAGAGGAATAGAACAAGGATGGGCAATATAGTGGCGGTAGAAATGCTCACCGTTCTTAGAAGGACACTAGCATATTTGTGGGAAGGAAGCGGAATAGCCTTAGGGCTGACGAAAAGAGCATAAAGTGTTCTCATGGCGTATATGAAGTGAGATTTGACACGGAAATATTACTCACTTGCGAAAGCAGGGCATCTCTAATGTTTCCTTTGGATGTGGGGCGGCGAGGGAGAAACAAGGTTTGGCTTCATTTTTTGTTTAAAGTATGCCCACGATTTTACTGATAACAGAACTTTTCCGTTTACGCGAAACCTCAAGCTGCAAAACGCACAGTCACCATAAAAACTGTCTCATGTTCGTTTCCACGTAGCGTTGGCATGACGGACCGATGCTATCAATGTCATTAAGAAAAACACGTGCATATGTGCGAAAATAGGGAAATTAAATAATTCATTGTAATCTTGGTGAGCAATCACGAGGTTGTTACATTTTTCTTTATTTAACAACAAGATGATATTCCGGCGTATTTCACCCTTTTCAGAGCCAGAAGAGGACAATTTGACTGTAATCCACCCACCCAAACAATTCTGTAACCAAGACAAAAAAAGAGACAAAAGCGCGAAACCAGCGTTTTAAACGAAATAGCTTCTTCTAAAACTCACCGCTTTCTATAACTCTTCCACTAAGTATTTCACGAGAAGACCATCGACACAGAGTTAAAATAGATGGGTAATGTACTTCTCTCACATTAAAATAGTAGTCTTAAGTACAGTGTGAGCTCACACGTGACAAAAGAGTAGTCCTTCATGCGTTTCATTTTTGGATTATTGAAAAATGTCCATAAGCTGCGAAAGTTTTGGCGCTGAAGCTTTGCATTGCTGCTCAGATGATAACCTCTAGTTCAACATCTTTCCCGTTGTCTCGGTGTACTTTACGCACCTAGTCGAGTAGTTGCTTTAAGTTGAAGCTTACCGTGCACCTTTTGTGATCCTTTGCACAGTCGCAGAATGGTCTACCCGCTTTAACAATGTATTCGTTCCCGCACGCCTTACAAGAGATGTGATAAACGTACCGGGTCGAAATCATGTAATCATCCCCCTACGGCTTGCGCATATAATGTAGTTTGCGTTTTACATGGACGCTCGTATTGGTGGTCACGAACTAACTCGTATCTGAGAGTGCATAGTGGTATCCCAGTCACTGCTAGCGAAGTCTCTAGAGCAGCCCTTTTTACGAATCGTTTCATATCTGCAGCTATTTCGTTGAAAATGAACTGTAGAGTGCCATTTTTTTCAGAGTAGCGCATGCCCTAGGTAATCTACAAGTAACGCTAATTTCTCTATTACTAGAGCATTTAAAGAATCGAGCACTTTGCAAACTTATAAAAGAGATTTTCCTCAATTCTCGTTTTTCTTGTTGAGCAAACACAAAGTGTTACTTTATTCTTTATTGCTTTGAAACTGAAGTTTCGGCAGTGTCGTCTTTTTCAGAGCCGTTTCGACGTGCTTTACAACGAGGAAGAACAGCTGATTTTTCAGCTCATAATGGGCTGTTCTTCCTAAGTGGAAGGAACGCAAAAACAGTAATGAAGAAGGCGACACTGCCGAAACGTCAGCTTCAACGCAAGAAAGAATAAATTAGCACTTTGGGTCAGCTCAACATGAATATCGAGAACTATTTGATCAATGCCCGTCAAATTAATAAGAAATCGGCCGTGGGAATTATTTTCTGTTAATCTCTTAAGCCACGGATCTCCCCCAAATGAGGGATCTCCAGCCAGTTAGTCGCGAGGCTACGTGGCGCGTGCCCAGGTGGCGGATAGGGGGTTAATCGTGGACCAAAAGCGACCTTTGCTTTCCTAAAACGCAGGTGAATCCAGGGGATGGACTCTCTGTTTCTGCTGCGCCGATTTGGCACATACTTTCTGTATTTGCTAGGCGTATTCATGCATGCGTGTGTGGGTGCGTCCTCGCTTTATGCGGATTGTATTCTACGAGTCAATTCGGCCAAAAGCCTGCAATCAAATGACAGGGAAGCATATGGGAGGCGGTTAGGAGTCGTCTCCAACAAATAAGCTCCATGTCCACTCTGGGAGATCCTGGCAAGCTACCCGTGAGTTTAACCAGCCCCCACGTTCAGAGCCCAGCAAGCTATTCGTGGGTACCAAATATGCTAAACACTGTAAAAAAAATGGGCCTGATTCCCCTGACTCTGAAAGAGCCCCTAATTTCGCAGCTACAACGATATTAACGTTGACGTCAAAAGAGGAGTTAGGCAAGGCGATACAATCTCGCCAAAATCATTTACAGCCACCCTCCAGAACGTTATGCGAACATTGGAATGGGATAATATGGGAGTGAAAATCGACGGTCGGCAGATACACCACCTTCGCTTTGCTGATGATATCGTTCTTATAACACCGGACATTAGCCAAGCGGAACGTATGCTTGCGGACTTTGATAAAGCGTGTGGAAAGATCGGTCTTCGACTAAATCTCAGGAAAACGATGTTCATGAAGAATGGATTGCTTTTTGCCCAATTCACGCTCAGCAGAACGAATATCTTCGAACGCTCCAGTTATGTCTAACTAGGTCGGGAAATCAATATGATGAACGACTTAGCTCCAGAGCTGAGTAGAAGGAAACGAGCGGCTTGTGGAGATTTCAAGAGCATCGAGGATATAGTGAGGAGAACAAAGAACACCCGACTCCGTGCCCACCTTTTCGACTCAACGGTTCTTTCTGCCGTATGCGTCAGAAACTTGGTCGCTACGTAAGCAGGATGAAAGATCACTCAGCGTTATTGAACGCGCAGTCGAAAGGACGATGCTAGGAGTATCCCGTTTCACACAAGTAAGGGATGGGATCTGAACCTCCGATTTACGTCAACGATCAAAAATCAAAGATGCCGTTTTATACGCCAAACAATCGAAGATAATGTGGGCCGGACATGTAATGCGTATGAATGATAACCGATGGACAAGGGCTATTAGTGGTTGGATTCCTCGGGATGTCAAACGTACTGCAGGAAGGCCACCGACCCAATGGTCAGAGTTCTTCACGAAAAGCCTAGAAGAAAGACATGATGCTCGACGAGTCCCTTAAGCGAGGTGAACCCATTTGGATACTCTTGCCCGCGATAGGGAAAAAAATGGAGGATTTACTGGCACCCGCTCGAGTCACTCGGCGATCAACGGGACTACACGTGATACAGGTGAATCTCTTATGGCAACAACCGAAGGTTTTTTTTTGAATAGCTGACTAGTTATCTGAATGAATCCCAATTCATGGTTGCTTTGGGAAATTGTTTTTGGACTTCGCGACTCTACTTTCTTTCCGCAAGAAGTGGAATCTTGCACGAACCAGACCATGGTCTGTTTAGTGGCATTTGAACCAAGAGAGAATAAAATTTCACAGGGAAGAGGTCTAAACAAGGAAAAAAGGTGAAATGGAACCCTTACTGGACAATAAAGACGGAAGCGTCTGCTCCTGACCCAACCATTCTTACAACGAGGGGTATAGTCAATGTGGTTTCCATTATTTTGTGGTGTTGCTTAGAGCTCACCCGGCTACTTGTTTCAACGCGACGGCTTTCGGAGATCTTGTGAGAGTGGAGTATTTACACAAATGATAAGTGTAGGATTGCTGCAAAAGTCTTAGCCATTAACCTCTGGTTCGAATTATTCACGCCAGACCACGATTATTTTTAATGAATGAAATGTGATTGTTTGCATCTACAAGGACTTCTCTATTTTTGCCGACGAAATGCAGTTCATTTACCCTGTGACTGCTAAATTTCAAGTTTATTGTCTGTATGGAAGGAGACTTTCGTTTTTTTTTAAATGACATTTTCGGTATTTAGCAGGAAGCAGTGTGAACAGATAAGAGGGAGCCTGTAAATTCCGTCAAATATAGGTGACTTAGTGCATATTTGAGCTATACATTAATAAGCGGTGATCTGAAGGTGTATCATATCATTATTTTCATCCTCCCAAACAAATTCTGCACCATCCTCCTGTGAGATGAAAATCTTGGGGAGCCTCGGGTGCAATGTCGAACAAGTGTTTTTTGCAAGGTATCTCTGAGTAAGGCCGTACATTTGTGGAGAATCTGATCGGGAACCAATAACATGAAGGAATGCACCTAAATGCTTACCATCAGACGTGATCTGCACTATCGTTATCACTATCTCATAGAGTTTTCTAATTGCTATGGTATTTCTCAGCAAAAGCGTTTCGAAGCAAATATATAGGCTAGAATCGATGCCACCCATAACACCGACTGAACGATAGGTCTTCGATTTTTTAAGTAAATCTTACGGTAGTGCAAGGCGATGTGAAAGGCATCTAATTCGGAAGTGGCTTGGGAAAGTTATATCTCAAATCCAAGGTTGCGAGAGAAGCGAGAGAATGAAATCAATGTGGTTGAAATTGTATTTCGCTCCATTTATGATGTTTCCGTTGCGTTTGTAGAAACTGAAATAGAATGAGGTGGAAATACAACTATCTTAAAGAAATTATTTACGTATAAAAGAAAAACTGAGCAGGAAACCAAAGCAAATAAGTACTAACAAATATTCAGTCAGTGCTTACTTTCTGTCACTAGTAGACAATATCTTACATCTTTAGCATAAAGAAGGAATGCCAAACCGTCAATCTCAATAATATTCTAGGATGGTGATATACAAGAAATACTTTAGTTCTTAGATGTTGCAAAAACCTCAGTCTCGATGGTCTTCTAGGATAGTTGTGTATAAGAAATACTTCAGCCATTACATGTAATGAAACAGCCGAACTCGATCGTCTTCTAGGATGGTCGTAAAAAAGAAGTACTCAGCTATAGTTCTCAGATGTTCCGAAACCGTCAATCTCAGTCGTCTTTTAGGATGGTGGTATACATGAAATAGTTTAGACCTTAGATGTTGCGAAACCGTTAATCTCGATAGTCTTCCAGGATGGTGATATACAAGAGATAGACAGACCGACAGACACCATGTGGGTATTTGGTTTCGATAGAACCAGCTGAGAAACAGGCGAAACGAAAAACTCGCATGGTGTAGTGGTGAACCCGTTAGCCTCGGAATGAGAAATGGCGCGTTCGCTCTCCACCTAAGGCTCATGCACTCCGGTGTTTTGCAAATATATCAGCGTCATTGTGGTTGCAACTATAGATAGTTCAGACCATGCTTGCATGGTTACTGGTTCGACTCCGTTCCAGGTCGAGTAGGCTTCTTTATTTCTGTTGTCGGAAGCGTAATGTGAAATACTCTGATATTGAAAGGTGAGCGACGGACATTGTTCGTAATAAGTACCCGAAAATGCCTCAGTGAAGGTAACCCAGGAATACAGAGAGAATCAAGTCGACCACCTCTCAAGATTATACAGGGATGACCGAAAGTCCTTAACTGTTAGGAGTCGAATCCGAAGACCTTATGGACGATAGATGCGTGACAACGAACCGAATGAAAGATGTACAGTCTTCCACACGATACCATAGCAGGCTACCACGATCACCACTTGTATTACCTGGCGTTCCGTTGATCATCGAGTGACTCGAGCGAGCGCCAGTAAATCTTCAATATTTCACTGTCGCGTGCAGGAATAGCCCAGTGGGTTTTGCTCGCTCTTAGGATTCGCTGAAGTTCATATCTTTGTTCCAGGTTTTTCGTGAAGAACTCTAACCATCGAGTCGGTGGTCTTCCTGTAGTGCGTTGCTCCTGCAGTGCTAAACGTAACAACCCGAGGAATTCAGTCACTAACGTCTCTTGTCCATCGGTTGTCGTTCTTACACATATCGTGTCAGGTTTACCTTATCTTCGACTGCTTGACGTGCGAAAGTATCTATGAAATTTGATCGTTGACGCAAGTAGGAGCTTCGAAACCGTTCCCTTATTTGTGTGACACAGGATACTCCTAGCATCGTCCTTTCGACTGCACGTTCAATAACGCTGAGTGATTTTTCATAGTGTCTACGCAACGACCAGGCTTCTGACGCATTCGTTAACGCAGAAAGTACCATTGAGTCGAAAAAGTGGGCATGGAGTCGAGTGTTCTTTGTTTTCTTTACTAATTCTCGGTGCTCTTAAAAGCTCCCCAAGCCGCTCTTTTCCTGCTCAACTCTGCAACTAAGTCGCTCAACATGTTGATTTCCAGACCAGGTGATCCATCGTACTAAATCCTTTTCGAAACCCTGCTTGCTCAGATGGCTGTCCTTCGTCCAGTGTTCTGTCAATCCTGTTTAGGATGACTCGAGTGAAAAGTTGGTACACCAAAGACAACAAGCGGATTGGCGATAGTTGCCGATATAGTGGAGATCACCATTGTTGAACATTAGCACGGTTTCGCTGCTCTTCCATTAAGTAGGAAACTTGCATTCAGACGGATAATATGTGAAAAGCCGAGCCATTGTGTTTACGATGATGGTGGAAGGTGGAAGGTTCTTCAGGTGTTCAGATCTTATCCTGTCCGGACCTGGTGCCGGAGAGAACCCCATTTAGCAAAAAAAGAAAAAAAAACCGAAAAACCGTGCTGGGTGAAAAGTCGTCTTTGGCTTTTGATCACTAATGTACATCACAGCTTAGAATTCTATTTTTCACCTGCTTCATTTTGGGTACTCTCATCACCACACTTTCCTTTGCGCGTCTAATAACACTGAGTGACCACGCATCTTCTTCACGTAACGGCTAGGCTTCTGAGGTATAAGTTAAGGGAAGAAGAACTGCAAGGTCGAAGAGATGGTCAGGCAGTCGAGTGTTCTTTGTTATCGCCACTACGTCCTCGATGCTGTTGAAAGATCCTCATGCCGCTCGCTTCCTCTTGCTCAACTCTGGAGCCAAGTCTTCCATCACGTTGATTTTTCGACCTAGATAGGCGTAGTTGGAGCTTTCAGAGATATTCATACTGTTGAGCGCGGATGCCGCACGCGAAACTAAACCGTTCCTCGTAAACATCGTTTTTGTGAGATTTTGTCGAAGTCCAATCTTTCTGCAAGTTTCATGAAAGTCGGCAAGCATTCAGTTCGCTTGGGTAATGTTTGGTGTTTTACGAACGACGTCATCAGAAAACAAAGTTGGTGTAATTGCCGACCTTCGATTTTCACTTACACACTATCCCATTCTAGCGTTGGCTTGACGATCTCAAGGATGACGGAGAATATTTGTCGGAAGAACGGATTTCTTTGCTTAATCACTGTTTTGATGTCGATGATGATATCGCCATTAGAACGGCGGCATTTTGGTTACTAAGTTTTGCTACAATTAGTGAAAAAACACCGTATAAAAAGTAAGGATTTCTTAGCTGTCTAAGTCTTCCTGCCTACCCTTATCTCAATACATTTAGGAGTATTCTTTCCTATAACGATAAAAATGAGACAGGGTGCTCTCTTGTACTCTAGCAACACTTCAATGAGTCTCGTTGTCGTGTGGATACGATCCATCGTACTGAATCCTTATCGAAACCCTGATTCCTCACTTGGCTTTTTTCGTCTAGCGTTTTTCAGTCAGGTTTGAAACGACTAGAGTGAAAAGTTAACATAAGATAGGCAGTACGCGGATTGGGCGACATTTGCCGATACAGTAGTGGTCACCCTTATTAAACAATAGCACGTTCTTGCTAAACTTTTAAAGGAGTAGGAACTTTGTATTCTTTCTTACAGATATCTTGTGAAGTGCCAGGCCAGTGTGTTTATGAGGACTGAAGGAAGGTTCATCGGGTGTTCAGATCATAACCTCTGCGGACTTGGTATTATTTGATTTTTCACCCATGTAATAGCATGTCGAATTTCCGCATGGAGAACCGGCCAGTGATACAGCATATCCATCCTCCTTTATTTCATATAAGAGCAACAGGACGTAGCTATTGAACAGATCAGAGTAGTAATCGTTAATGGTTTTCTCCATTGCCCTTTTGGACGCAATAACTTTTCCGCCTAGCATGGGATAGGAATTATCTTGGTTTTACATCTGTTCAAGTTTTGGTGCACAGTGTGAATGCTTTTTAGCCCGTGCGAATCTATGCGAACGTATATATCTGAGTGTTTCAGGAGAGCGGAGCTTTTTGATTTTTCTTTTTAACTCTCAGCTTTGATAGCTGTAACGTGAAGATGCTTGATGTACCAATCGCATCTTCCCTCAATGGTGTCAATAACGGAATTTTCTCAACAGCCGGCCAGTGATCTATTCAAGAATCCCATTCGTAACAGCACGTATCTAAGGAAGCCGAAATCGTCGAAACGCACGACAACCATCGACCAACGACAACAACAACAATAACAGCAATAACAACAGCAACAACAACTACTTATGTCGACCTCGTATCGGCTCAACAAGACCACTTTATATCACCTGTATCACCTGTAGTCCCGTTGATCGTCGAGTGACTCGAGCGGGCGCCAGTAAATCCTCCACTTTTCTCTGTCGCGTGAGAGTAGCCCAGTGGGTTCTCCTCGCTTTAGGGACTCGTCGAGCATCATATCTTTCTTCTAGGCTTTTCGTGAAGAACTCTGACCATCGGGTCGGTGGTCTTCCTGCAGTACGTTTGACATCCCGAGGAATCCAGTCACTAACGGCGTTTGTCCATCGGTTTTCATTTGTACACACTACCTGTCCGGCCTACCTTATCTACGACTGTTTGGCGTATAACCACTTTATAAGACAAAATAAATAAATATATCGATCATCTATACCGTGGTTTATAGAAAGCCGATCTTTTCACTTATTAAAGATGTTTCAGTTTGTGGCGGTTTCAAGCGTTTCTTTTTTCAACCAAGGACCTTTCTATTCTTTCGACGAGAAGTGGAGTCTCTCAGGATGGAGCAGATGGTTTTAACCCGACTAGAATTTTGAAACAACAGCGACATAACTTGGGCCGTACTTTCTATTCACCGTGATGTGATCTATTTCGTTATGGTACTGTTTGCATTGAATGTTAACGTTGCATTCAGATAGGTAACGTGTAAAGAGCCTAGCCAATCTATTGATGAGGACTGCGGAAGGTTCTTCACGGGTTCGGTCCGTAGGTCCATAATCTTTTTATCTTCAGGTGCTCAGTTTATAATCTTTTTTTAGTCCTCTTTTATAAAGTAGATAAGCCCTTGTATCGCAGGAATGCACCAAATTATATTCGAACAAAGCAAAGAGATGATATCTTAAACAGGCTATAATAGTGCTGCTAATCTACAACAAAATTTTGCCTTTCTTGTTCTAAATACAAAAGCACAAATAAAAAGAATTTCACCTAATATCTTCCTCGACAGTTCCTTCGCTCTATTCACCGTTTCGACGAGACTCTGCAAAGTAAACAATAGATATTGCTAAAAAAGAATCCATGTACAACCTTATATCTGGGAGTGCTAGCACCTAAAGTATAAGAAAAGCAAAGAGTAATTTTATAAGGTTGGTATCCTTTCAGAAACACTCGAAGAATCCTCGTGGTCACGGTCAGTATTTCTCGGTGTAACAGATTTCGATACACACCCTCCAAACACTTGTTTTGGAAAGCTGTTCCACCGAAATATGAAGGAGGAAACATGTCAGTGAACGACTGCCAGTTGGATGTTAAGATAACGGAGGAACATTTTAGTGATGCTACCCTCTATCGCCCATCCTCTGAAAAGGAATACGAACATCAATACCGAAAGCTAAAAAAGCAATGGGTCAGCGTGGCAAAGGCTGCAGGTTTAAAATCATCGGTTATTTCACACCTTAAGATTAATAAACCAACATGTCTTGTTTTGTACCTACTTATTAAAACACATAAGTTAGTATCTTCTGATGATATTGCGTCAGCCAATCCATCATCATTCAAGGTTAGACCCGTCATCAGCTGTGTAGACGGGCCAATGAATAGTTTTTTTTGGTTTTTTTTAACCTTTTTTTTAACCTGGTTCTTAAGCCTAATACTTACCCAGTTGCTTGACCACATTCCAGCCCACCTCAAGAACACCCAACTGTTCCTAGAATGTCTATGTGACGCGCCTCCTAATAATGCGTTCGTGATGGAGTCTTTCGATGTTTCTGCGCTCTACACCAACGTATCGAATGACTCCGCAATGCAATCCATTCTCGAACTGATCGTCGAGCACGAAAAGAAAATAAAAATGCATGACTTGTTGAATTGCGTAGCTAATGACTGCCTTAAAGCAGTGTCTTAGTTGTCCAATCTCTACGTGGTCTGGAAAACATTTTGCACAAATTGGAGCGTCAGCCATGGAACAGAATTTAGCACCAAGCTCTGCCATCGCTTTCACTTTAAGGTGGAAGCTCCATTTCTCGATCCCCGACCCTTACTCTTCTGTTGAAACATAGACGAATGCTTCATCGTCTATTCCACACAAGAACAGATGGATGAGTGCTTTGAATAGTTAAATAGACAGTCAAAGTATATAAATTTCGCGCAGGAAAAACCAGCCGAGAACTGGCTTCCATTCTTAAACATCCAAATAGAGCTCTCAAAAGCTGGCTATGTAGCAAAATGGTATCGTAAGCCAAATAGTAGAAACGCGCTAGTTCACAATCGCAGCAAGTTTTAGCAAATGTAACTCGGCTCACAGTGGATCTTGCTAATTGATAAACAAAAGTCACTAGCCTCTACAGAGTTTCGCTTATAAACCAGATGCTATTGAATTCGTATTTTTTAGCCGTCGAAAATAAAATCGATCGAATGTCGGGTCATCGGCGATTTGCCGGATAACGAATAGACAGTTCGATATGGTGTACAGAAGAACTTGCGAATCTTAAATATCATTGAATTTTAATGGTTATGCTGTCAGTTATGTATATATCTTATTGGGATATTCCACAGTTATTTTACTAATTTGTTTATGTAGTGAATAAATCTTCTTTGCAATAAATTTGTACAATTCACTTTAATTATGTCAGGTATTTCAGTTTTATTTTCATAAATTATTAAATGAGAACAGGAAGTGGATCTCATGCCGTCATAAGACAGGTTTACTTTTATTTTTGTGGGGAAAAATTGGAAAACAAAAGACAAATCAACGTCTGTTCCGAGAGTTCCTGATTTGTCCAAATACAAAGGAAATAAAGACACTGCACTGTTAAAAACTAGAATACAAACTCCCTCCGGCTATTTATGAGCTACTGAAACTGAAACTGAAATTTGTATTGTCAGCATTTCACATCTACCCGTAGCTTCACTACAGCTCCATTCGATCAATCGTTTTGCGTTTTTCATTGGCGCTGCGGGTGAGGTTCTTGAAATGTTGTGAGTTTCTGAACTCTCTGTACAAAGAAAAAAAGCAGTGAAGTGACTGAATACGACTACGTGAGACCGGAATGTCAACGAGATTGAGGCAGATATCCGTGTACTCCTCCAGGTCAACATCAAGTTCAGCTGACGGCATCTGAACAAGAAAACGTTATTATTTAAGACTTATATTAGAATAAATCTCAAATGGTCTTGCAATGGTGAAAATAGAAGTACGAAACCATTTCAAAATGCCGCTTTTTTATGTCAGCTTACTGTTCTGTTTTTTGTTCTTCATCGTATTTCCTTAAAGTTTTACTAATTTTTTTTTATCAAAGGAAGCGAATCAGAGCAACGCTTGAAGATAACCATAATATTCTCAGTTTTTATCGTACAGATCGATATTTAAAGAGGTTAAGACAAACCTTCACTCCTTCAAGAGATCGTTCGAAATGTGGATGAAATTCCTGCATGAGACTTTCAATGTCGGGCATTGGACCACGAAAGTGCACAGTGGATTGCGAAGGACGAGTACGATGAAGTTCCTCAAAATAAGGATGCATTCATTTGCATACAGACCCTATAATATTCACAAAATAAAGTGGAAAAGTAATAAACCAAAGAAAAAGGCTTCTTATTAACCTCATATGGCGAATGCAATACTATGGTTAGATATTCCACTGTGATCAAGGTGGTCTTTGGTTCCATCTCACATCACCGACAATCTAAAATCCTCACCTCCAAGGCTCACATTGGCTCGAAACCTTATTGGTTCGAAAAAAGCGGTGGAACGGTGGAATTTAGGCAGGCCAAATACTATTCAATAATCTCTGGGCTGATACTAATAGAATCAAACGTATTGCGCATCCTTAAGGGTTTATTCATCACCTGACGCCATCCTTTCTGTTCTTTATAGAGGATTATCAATACCAGTTTGCTGCTATCGTTATTAGATTGTTCGGAAACTAATGCAGGATTTGTGTTTGCTTTTCCTGAAGACATTTCAGTAACAATTCACTTTCGAATGGTGTAGCACAATATGTCAATGCGATGCCTAGTTTATGCACATTTGCTCTGTATAATTAAATCACAACACTAATGGTATTTTTAGCAAATTTTACAGATTAAAAACAGATGAGAAAAAACAGAAAATTCGACAAATTAACAGCTACGGATTCAAATAGGATCGTAGGCAGCGCAAACGGTTTGAAGCATTAACGGTATGTGATCTTGAGAGAAAAGTAACTACATGCGGAACTGTCGATGATTTGCAGCAATAGTCAATACGAATGTCTCAAGTGTTTCGGAGCTTTGGAAAAAGAGTTGAAAACCAATGAAGCTCGACAAATGAAGGCCGCCCAAATAAGCTACACATCGAACTACCGACTCTGAAAATGTTAAGCAAACTGGACTACGAAACTCTATCTCCTACACTATACTCGCCCAACCTCTTCCATTACAATAAATACTTTACAAAGCATCTCGCCAAGTTTCTGCTCGAGAAATGCTCTAGAAACCTAGCTGTGGCCGAAACTGCTTCCAACGAAATCACTGCCTCCAAAAGTCTAGACTTTTGTGCAACTGGTACAAATAAAATGGTTTCATGTTGGCAAAAATATTTGATTCCAATGGTTTCTCCTTCGAATTTTTTAAAAATGACCTGAAACCACATGTAACACACCGTGCGAAATGCAGCACTTCTTGCATTCAATTCGTTTCCTCGTATCCGTCATTCAAAAAGGTCTTAGAGCTTTTCTAGCGTGCGACTTTGGCTCCTTTCAGATTTTTTGTCTTCATTACGAATGACACCAAATATGCTGCACGAGCCGGGTCTCTTTCGAGCTCTGGAATAGGCGTGCTAAGGCAGTCTCATGTAGACTATAGCCAGTTAGATGAACTCAAACAGAGTAGACTATAGCCAGTTAGATGAACTCAAACAGATCTGGTATCAATCCCTCTACCACGGAGATATGACGGAGGTTGATAGGCCGGGCGAGCCTTGGGTTTTCCACGCAATGAACGGTATCACCACTGCTGTGCTACGCGCTTTCATATATTTCGACTAATGAAGTTCAGTCTAAGAAGAGATACTCCGCTTTGAAGTGAGAAGTATGAAAAATTGCCTTTATTACTTATATTTTACTGTTGCACAACAATAAAATGCGTCTAGCAGTTACTAACTGATACCGCTTTTCTATAATCTACTTACAACATTGCCTACTCTAATAATAAGCTGCTTTTGTAATTCAAGGAGCGCGTGTGGCACAGTGGTTGAAGGCGCCACTGCGGCGCGCACGTGAAATGCGCCCATGGCCCACCAAGCCTTCCATTCCTCCGGGGTCATCAAATTGGTACCAGACTTGTCTGGGAGGATAGCAGCACTGGCTCGATACATCGGCAGGCCACCGTGAATCAAGGTGAAGGCCAAATATGCATTCAATCACCTCCAACGATACTTAGTGAAGTCGCATCCCTCAGGGATTGATCAACGTTGAGAGCTTTACCCTTTGTCCTTTATTCTAATTCAAAGAGGGTGGAAGCTACGTTACTTACATGGTCGACATCGGACAGTGGTGATTTCACTTTTTTTATGTTGAGACCTTTATATGCTGTTTAAAAAAAATGTGCATTATAGATTTTCTCATCCTCGCTTTAACTGGCTCTTAAAAAAAAATATCTACTCTAGTCTATCCTATCACTGCTCTTCACGGCCCACAGATGCTAAGCTATTGCTGAAACAGAAAACTTTTCAAATTTAATCAAGATAAAACTCGTGGCGTTTCTCACTTTCATGAAGGGTTGCCTCATTGCTTTTTATGCAATTTTATATAGGTTTTAATAAGCCCTCATATCTGAGGCCAACAAGTTAACTGTATAAAAATACCATAAATACAGAGACACAATCTTCTTTGCTCAAATTTACCTGAACTGCAACCTATCTTATTTCTTTACTTCATTTTATATGACTCGTCTCAACGTCTACTGTGAGGATCCCAGCACTTCTCACATTCGATTCGCTTCCTCGGATCCATTGCCCACGATGATGTTCCTACATGTGGCTTCGGTTGCTGCTTGAGGATTTCCATTTGTTTTCGAATGTCGTAGACTGGTGGTCGAGCAATTCTCCTTGGAGTCTTAAGATATCCGAGCAGGAGGGTTCCCAATTGGATTGCAGAGAGTGGTTTTTTCTTCAGACAAACCCGTTACTAATTTCGCGACCCCGGAAGAATAAGAGGCTTAATTGACCAGGAGTGGAATAGAACTAAAACCATGCTCGTGATGACGAATATCACTGCCACTGTGCTATCCGCCCTTTTATAACCTATCTAACTGAGAATTATTACCGATCTACTCACCCGGTAAAAAAAAACATTCTCTCGAATAATGCTATTTCAAAATGATGCATTTCAAAAATAGTTTAAAAACATTTCCATAATAGGAAAAAATAAGAGACTAATCCGGCAGAATATAAACACTGACGTGATAAAGCGGCAGCTAACATAAATCACTGCATAGGATAAGTATGCATTCAATCGCCTCTAGGATGTTACAAATAGGGGGCAAACATACATGCACACTCGTTTTGGAATCTAAGTATGCCGAGAGCTCTACCTTTGTAGTGTCGTACAATTTCATTGGAAAATCGCTACGCTTCGACAGATAAAAGCTGAAAGCCATTTTTATCGAAAACGGTACCTTTATATCGGTTATCCATTTGTCGATTTCATGCGCAGATTTGTCACCGCGTTCCAGTTGCTTCACAGGTGCATCTAATTGAGAATTCACCTAAGTAGGAATTCATTGATAACAGGTAATCGACATCGTTTTAGTTACTATCATAGTAAAATCAAGAAAAAAGCAAATAAAAACAGACTACTTCTTTGTTAGCGTGGCGTAGTTGCATTGCTAGTATTGTCGGATCACTTTGCTGTATGGCTGGCTCGTCCAGTTGTATAAGACCGATGTTATCATCAACCTAAACGTCGAAAACAAAACGATGAACTACTTAAGAAGCACAAAGCTAAAGCTCTCTCGGCTTTGATCAATCCCTGAGGGATGCACCATGCATTCGACTTCATTAAGCATCGTTTGGAGGTGACTGAATGCACCTGCTCTTTACAATGATTCGCGGTGGCTCACCGATGCATCGAGCCAGCGCTGCTATCCTCCCAGACAAGTCTGGTACCAATTTGCCGACCCCGGAGGGATGGAAGGCTTTATGGGCCATGGGAGCGGGGATCGATTCCACGAGTGTGTTGCAAGGCGCCTCCGTCCACATGAGCGCTAGCTGATAAGTATAAGTCAAATAATCTGCTCCTCACTGCGACTGGATTTAGGAAGTTCTAAAAAGCCATGCTTACTATCTGACAAAGAAGAACAGAAACCAGAAGCATCTATAAATGAATAGTGGACTGATAACATTAAAATGGACTGCAATCTCTTACAAATATCGGAAAAGATTCGGATTTGGAACCGTCTATGAAACTTAATCGAGTATCCGAATATTCGACCACAACGAAGATTCGGTTAATTCGACAAATCATTTCGATAACTATTTGACTGTGTAGAATCAAGACTAAACGTAGAATTCAAATAAGTTTGAGAAAGCTCATTTTCTGGTAACACACTTCGTCCGGACGCGGAATTTTGATCATCGCGTCGATGTCTCCGATAGCTGGTATGTAGTCCATCACGAACGGTCTCAGCAACGGTCGAGGACGAATCTCTTCCGGTTGGTAACCATCAACAAACGACAACAATTGAAGTTCATCACTGTTAAAACCATGGATTGTGTTTTGATCCGTGTCAGAATACTCTAAAACAGTATGGAGATTTGAGCCATCACTCAAAAAACCTCTTATGCGATTTTCGTTTGGTGTGTAACTTTAGCACTTGGCTAGAAGAACGTTGCAAATAGATGCTTGGACAAAGGAAAATGAGAGAAATGGAAAGTTAACATTTCTCTAACTTCAGCAAAGGTTCGATTTTTAAAAAAATATTATTGATGCTATTGAGTTTTATTCACTCTCAGTGTATCCCCTCCATAAACCACTAAAATTTCCTCCCTACAAATAAGGTGAAATATTCCACTTCAGCTCACGCACCCACCAATTTGTTATAAAACCAAGATCTGTTGAATTTCTAAAGAAATACAGGGAAATAACTGAGTGACGAAACCAAAAGTTCATCATGGATGAAGTTTCAATCAATTGGTACCGAACTCCAATGTATGATGTAAGCGTTTCTGGACAATCTGGCCGAGATGCATCATAAAAAAGATAAAGCTCTCGGCGTTGATCAATCCCTGAGGGATGCGCCATACATTCGACTTCATTAAGTATCGTTGGAGGTGATTGAATGCATATCTGGCCTTTACAATGACTCACGGTGGCCTGCCGATACATCTAGCCAGTGCTGCTATCCTCTCAGACAAGTCTGGTACCAATTTGCTGACTCCAGAGGGATGGAAGGCTCGGTGATCCATGGGTGTAGGGATCGATTCCACTTGTGTGTCACAGCGGCACCTCCAACAACTGCGCCACACGTGCCCTTGCATCATATGAGATGCATTTTCTTTTCAAGAGTTATCGACATAGAACACAATTTTTACACCGCTTAGTCATTTGATAGCGTTTTGAACAATGAAATTGCGGTGCACGTCGGCCTAGAAAAGCTCTAGTCTGCACTTAGTAATGTACAACAATCTTTTCTCGAAGGAGTTCAATGACTTTTAAGTTAACTGATAATTGACCGTCATTTGAATTTCAATGGTTATGATGAAGCAAGGTCATCGTATAAAATGGGTAGGTAGAAAAAATACAGAAATAGGTCCAATATAATCCACAGTGCACTTCTAAAAGTTGACAACAATATGGCTCTATGGCTCAACATAGTAACACGTACTAAGAAAATGGAAGCAATACGTACCTATTGAGCAGTAGAGCAAAGCCTCTCTATAACTCTTTCATATTCTCAAAGCCTCCAGGCCCTCTAGTCAAAAAAAATACTATCGTTTATTGTCAAAAAACGACTAAGTTTTGTAACCGACACAAAATTAGCCATCGTTTGACTCACTCGCCATAGAGAAATAGGTGTGGGCACTGATAAGCTAAAAATACTAGATATGCGCGTTATTTTAAAAAAAAGTGCTATCATTTATACGGAAATAATATGCCCTTTGTTATCTCCGAACAGATCCACAAAAAATTTTTTAAATTCACACAGATAGAAAAAAATCCCGTTCATATCGTTTCAATTTACCATGACTATCGCTCTCGCTTTCTTCTTCAACTTGACTGGAGCGACGCATCATCTGTTGAAATGGTAACGTCACTTTTGACATTATCAGATCATTCAACGATCCTTGCTTCAAACCGTTGCCTAAAAAGTAAGAAGAACAAAAATAACTTAAAAAACAAATACCAATATAACTACAGAAATTACACTAGATTTAAAGTTCCCATCTCTTACTTCTACTCCACTTTTAACCATAGCCATTATGAAAGTTTCGTATACGAATAGATTACCTACTTGGATGCTGGGACGCGTTTGGCGCAGTGGTAGGAGATACCAATGCGACACACACGTGGAATTGATCCACGCGCCCATGGCCCACCAAGCCTTCCATCCCTACAGGATCGGCAAATTGGTATCAGACTTGTCTAGGAGGATAGCACCACTGGCTCGATACATCGGTAGGCCACCGCGAATCATTGCAAAGGCCAGATATGCACACATTCACCTCCAGCGATACATAAATTCGAATGCATGGCGCATCCCTCAGAGATTGATCAACGTCAAGAGCTTTAACCTTTATCCTTTTTTTATTTGGATACTGAGCCGACCCGTCGTCACTGGTTGTGCGGACCATAGCATACTCTCCATTTTTCGGAATTTTGCTGGTTTGGAAATTGCGTTTCCCTGAGTCCTCAGGTCAGCCTAGCCAATGTCTGCTCCAGGTCGTCACCACCACAGGCAGTCGCTATCCTTGTGGATCACAGGAAGACTAGTTTGATATCAAGACGGTAATGGATCCTGGTATTGGTTTACTTTTAGCTGGGCTTTCTGATGGAAATGCCGCACTCGTTCTCAGCTTGGGAGACCGTGCCGAGATGATGAATCCCCCCGTTGTATATCGCAGCACGACACCAAGGAACATCTCCCAGCCACAATAAGGCGGTAAACCGTTGGAATGGAAATGCGAATGAATTACGTTTTCATGTTTTTTGTGCAAAACGATGCATATTTAAATAAAATCATGATATTGATAAAGATTCAGTGTGATTTGATGATGTGTTCCCTGATTTCAAAATTTTTGAAGTGATAGGACGCAAAAAAATTCTATGGACGAAGTGCAATGGGTATTCATAAGTCTTACCTTTGCGACGTCCGGATTTTGGAACCTGAGGTGGACTCTGATAAGCCGGTGGTGACGAAGGAGGATATGAAATATTTGAGGGCAAATCTAAATCCGAATAATCCGATCATTAAAAAATCGACTATTTTTTAAATATGTTTTCACTTATAGTGGATCTAAAATGCATACTTAATGCTTCCTGATAACCAGCATCATGTGATAGCTCGGCGTTCTAAAATAAAATAAAATGAAACAAAACGTGCTTAAATTGCACAATTTCAAAAACGTTGCTTTAAAAACAACATCTCAAAAACATTGTGATTTGCTCTTTTTCCTTAGAAATTCTCTAACCAGAACCTCAACAGAATCGCTTTGGGAGACATCCGGTTGATTTCCTGAGAATCGTACCGATCGCGCACCTTAATGCCATGTTACCAATCATTCTATACCGATAAAATTGGAGCGCCCAACAAAGTCATTCCATGTTTTGTTTTTATTGTTCTTTTTCCCTACTCTGCAACTACTTTTTTTCCCAGCAATGCCCTGAATTAGATTGAGTGAGTGATAATGACGCTTCGTTTAAAGCAAAAAAAAAATTGTAATTTGTGACAAATAAAACAACTGCCACTGATCCCCTTATTTGTCTTCCATTTTTACATAACAAAATTAACGTGCTGGTTGGCCTATCCGTCGATGTAAGCATTGTCACTTTTGTTCCAATCCTAGGCTGTTCTCTTGAATGCACAGGGATGTCGTCATCTGATTCTGATCTCGGAGGGACATCGACCTCTTGGTGATGATAAATACCCTAAACGAATCGAATTCGCTACAATCAATGTAGCCTTAAAACTATGTAATAGTATTATTGTAGGCAAAGAAAGGAAAAATTTGGTAATGCTTTAAAGCACATATTTTACTTTTTGTTTCCCACGATATAATATCAAATATTGTGCGAAGCCTAACACTTCCTTTATGCGTGTCATTCGTTTCCTCGGAACCATTACCGTTAAATGTTTTCGGATTTGAGTTTAGGCTCGGCCGATAACTGAGGACTTCACATTCTTCGTGAATGTTGTTAAATGCCCGTCAAGTTCTCTTTGAAATACCGGACATCCGTGCTAGGGCAAACATGGGTCCTCTTAATCATATTCTATTCTGCAGTTTTGAGAACCTGTTAATCATCATGTGACTCAAACGAGAAGGCTTAACATTTCTGCCCGTGACCTACGAATGACAGCACTGCCTAGTGTTTGCTTCGTTTGACAGAGATGAACAACATCACGTCAGCCTCCTTGCTAGAGCGCTATTGTACAGCACCACTCCCATCCTCTCTGCATAGAGTTATTTAATTTTACTGTTTTGTTTCGAAAATAACCAACAGCTAGGCCGCTAGGGTCCGCTATAAAAGCTGAGTACTCATATATTCCCGTAGATTATAACTGAATCTTACTTATTGGAGATAAATGCCACCTAAATCGCCTCCGCTATAACTCCTATTTACTTTAACACAAGTTTTCGAGCAAATCTATGCATACAATGAAAGGATAAAGAATAAAGCTCTTGGCGTTGATCAATCTTTGAAGGATGTTGATGGATAAAGGATTCATTCTAGTTCATCAGGCATCGCATAGGTGATTAAAAGCGTATCTTGCCTATACAATGACTCTGATTACCTTAACGATATGTCGAATCAGTGCTTTTAACCACCTAAACAGGTCTGGTAGAAGTTAGGCGACCCCAGAGAGATGGAAGGCTTGCTGAGCTTGATGCGCGGGATCGATCCCACTTGTATTGCAGGACAGCTCTAACAACTGCGCTGCACGCGCCCCTTATGCGTACAATAGAAACCGAATATATGCAAGAAAATAAGGACGGTGATAATTTAATATTAATGTGTCTAAAATCAAGGTATAAGTTGCATAAAAACTGAATTCACCATAAGATGGACGACCCACCTCCATCTCGAATTACGAATAACAGAAATATAGGTTCCAGCGTTTACACACTCATCCTGGGATGTGCCACTTTACTTTGTGACTTAACAAGTCCAAGATAGCCCAAATGAAGAAGAAAGTGGCAATCGTATGGGTATTACTCATTTACTACTGTAAATGAGTAATACCCATACGTGAATTTTACTGGTTCACTATGTCTGTTGCTGGTGTTGGAGGTCCGCACACGAACAGATTTTTTTAATATTTCACATGGCAAAAGCCCGTGAATAGTAAGCGAAAAAAATTTCAAACGATCAATAAAAAATTCATGGCACTTTTAGATTAGCACTGAATGTCACCTTACGGTTTTAGAGTCCAGCTTACTGTATTCACAGCAAAGCAAGGAAATAAGAAGATGTGATTATTCAATTTTTTTACCTTTGTTTTATTTCATATGTCCTGCCATCATATTTACCGTGGCGATTCTAGCACTTCTTCCACTGAATTCGTTTATCTCGTATTCTTGGTTCACATAGGTCTTCGAACATTTCACGTGTTGCTTCGAATGCAGTTTTAGGATAACACCTTCTTTACGAAAGTCGTGCAGTCTTGGAGATAGTAAGCTTGAGGGGTCTTAACGGTAGGAGAGAGTGGGAAGTCGAAGCAGCACCTTGCTTCCTGGTCAGCTGCATCATTGAAAGTCCGTTATATATACATATGTACACAAATACTTGATACTTGAACGGCCCGTTATCACTAGTTGTGCAAGCCTTAGCACAATCACCATTTTTCGAAGATTTGCTGGTTAAGCTACTGTGGTTTCCTGAAATCCCGAGGACAGCCTGGCCAAAGTCTGCCCCAGGTCGTCACCACGACATGCAGTGGTAGCACTTGTGGATCAAAGAGAGATTTACCGCCATGCGACTCTGATACCCAGACGGTGGTGGATCCTGGTATTGGTTTACTCGACTCTTTCTCAGCTTGGGAGCACCTGCCGGGAAAACAAATCCCCGTGCTGTATATCGCAGCCGACACCCAGGAACATCTCCCAACCATGAGGCGGTAAATCGTTAAGAGGTATGTATGAATCACCTCTAACGATCTTTAATGAAGTCGAATCCTGGCGCATTCACCCGGAGTGATCAACCCATAGGGCTTAATCCCTTATCATCCATCTCTCCTTTCGTATATATATATATATATATGTATTTATATATAAATGTCCACTATAATAATAGGAGAAGATCGAAAAAATAACGAGTGCTAGACAAAGCTTTTCAGACACGCTGTTAAAGAATCTCCTATCAATATCGTACCTGGTCTTCTTCCAATCCACGAATTTGACTATTTTCGTCTTGAGATGAGTCGTCACTGATAGGATTACCAGTTGGAATGAGCAGAGGTTGAGACTTCTTCATCGAATTGTAGCAATCGTCGTCCAATACATCACGCCCACATTGTTGCCTAGACAACCACCTGGCCCCAACTACATAGATGTAGCACGGATGCTACTCAGTGTAAAAATCCTGTGAATGTTTTATCTTAACAGTTTTGTGCAAACTAATTAAACATATAATAGGAATGAGAATCGGTCGTTCTTAAGTACCACATAAGGATTATCATCCTGTTGCCATCCATCATGTCCTCATTCTGTGGTGTAGCATATGGAAATAAGGTTATTTTACATCTTAGCTCCTGGAGAATCGTCGCCTATTTGCAGTGTCCGGTAAGACCAAGTGGATACATTATGTCAACGAGACCTGCAATAACTCCAAATTCTTGTGTTAGTGCTCGTACATACGGCTTACTCTCCGTTTACGGTGACTGAATGAGGATGGGAAGAAAAATCAAATTCATTTGCGCACAAGTTAAGACTCGATAAAAACAATCCTGTCGCGTGCAAACGTCCGATCAGTTAAGCCAAATACTTGATACTTGATACTTGAACGGCCCGTCTTCACTAGCTGTGTGTGCCCCAGCATAATCACCATTTTTCGGCGATTAGCTGATTAAGCCATTGTGGTTCCCTGGAATTCCGAGGATAGCCTGGCCAAATTCTATTCCAGGTTGCCACCACGATAGGCCGTCGCAGCTTTTGTGGAACAGAGGGAGATTTACCACCATGCGGCTTTGATACCAGGACGGTGGTGGATCCTGGTATTGGTTTACTCATAACTAGGCTTCCGGATGGAAACGCCGGACTCCTTCTCAGCTTGGGAGACCCTGCTGGTGGACGGCTTCCCCCGCTGTACATCGCAGTCCAACACCCAGGAACACCTCCCAGCCACGATGAGGCTGTAAACCGTACGGAGAGTTAAACCAAATCATCATTACAAAATAGCAAAGTATTGAAACAGGTGCTCTCTCTCTCCCCTCACTCCCTCTCCCTTCCTCTCTCTCTCTCTTTCTCTCTCTTACTCTAGTCTTCATGAAGAGAAAATAGAGCAAGGACAAAAAGGAAATCAAGCAGCGGATGGAAGACGACAATTATGATAGTAATAAAAAGATAAAAGCTTAAAAGGATAAAGCTCTCAGCGTTGATCAATCCTTGAGGGATCCGCCATGCATTCGACTTTACTAAGTATCGTTGGAGGTGATGGAATGCATATCTGGCCTTTACAATTACTCGCGGTGGTCTACCGATGTATCGAGCCAGTGCTGCTATCCTCCCAGACAAGTCTGGTAGCAATTTGCCGACCCAGGAGGGACGGAATGCTTGGTGGACCATGGGCGCATTTCACGTGAGCGCCGTAGTGTCGCCTCCAATCACTGCGCCACACGTGCCCTATGTGGTAACTTCGGGATTACTAATGGCCAAGCAATTGGAAATAACGATCTATTTGCTACGACTTTGTGTAAGGTCATCACTATAGATCAAGTGTCTGCATAAGTTCACAGGTAGTCATTCGTATTGATGTCGCTGAAGAGTTTAAACCATTCAGATTGGTACAGCTCAAAAGGTGTTCACAAAAGGTTATAAATAGTGTAGAGCGCAACAATGGCGCCCTCTATAACCGAAAATTTGACATTGTTCTTTCAGAAAACATTTCCTCTGTACTCTTTACGCTACACTGAGACTAATAACTACCTTTGATTGCTCGTTTACGCCGGAATTCAGACAGCTGTGCTAGTTCTCATGTCGCCACCACTAACAATTACCGTATGGATCGGATGACCCATAGTCTGGTAAGCAGTTCTCATTCGCCATTTTAACAACTCTATCGATTTCCTTACTTTTAATGGGATTTCGCATAAAGCTGAGATTAGCTTTTGGACAATATATAATCCACCCTTGCGTATTCCAGGTTCACTTGCAAAACAGCCCCGTTACCTGCAGCGAGAAACGAAAGAGAGAGGTACTATTAATAGGTGAAAAAAATACAGAGTTTTTCCACCGTGTACTAATGATTTTAACCAGTTCGCCCTAATTTTGTCAATTATCTAGTTATGGGATTCGATATGACCTAACTACATTTTGCATTAATGGCAGCCCTGCTTGGATAGAGCAACAACATAAGTGAGAAGGTCCAGTCTTCAGAAACATGATCACTCATGCTGTTGAGGATGACAACATCTCTAATATGAAACCAAGATTACAACTACGTCATAAAAGTACTCGCTACTAGCCTTACATGGTTCTGGAAAGAAAACAAATTTTCACACCAGAAATTACGGATGTGACTTGTTCCAAAAGTAGCGAATAACTATGGTCGGAGACCACGGATCTCCCTCACATGAGGGATCTCGGGCCGGTTAGTCGCGACGCTACGTGGCGCGCCTCCAGGTGGCGGATAGGGGGTTAATCGCGGACCAAAAGCGACCTTTGCTTCCCTGAGACGCAGGTGGATCCAGGGGATGGACTCCCTGTTTCTGCTGCGCCGATTTCCCACATACTTTCTGTATTTGCTAGGCGCATTCATGCATGAACGGGCGCGTATGGCGCAGTGGTTGGAGGCGCCACTGCGGCGTGCACGTGAAACGCGCCCATGGCTCACCAAGAATTCCATCCCTCGGGAGTCGGCAAATTGGTACCAGACTTGTCTGGGAGGATAGCAGCACTGGCTCGATACATCGGCAGGCCACCGCGAGTCATTGTAGAGGCCAGATATGCATTCAATCACCTCCAACGATACTTAATGAAGACGAATGCATGGCGCATCCTCAGGGATTGATCAACGCCGAGAGCTTTATCCTTTTATCCTTTTATTCATGCATGCGTGTGTGGGTGCGTTCTCGCCTTATGCGGATTGTATTCTACGAGTCAATTCGGCCAAAAGCCTGCAATCAAGTGACGAGGAAGTATTTAGGAGGCGGTTAGGAGTCGCCTCCAACAAATAAGCTCTATGTCCACTCTGGGAGATCCTGGCAAGCTACCCGTGAGTATAACAAGCCCCCACGTTCAGAGCCCAGCAAGCTATACGTGGGTATCAAATATGTTAAACACAGTAAAAAAAACGGGCCTCATTCTCCTGACCCCGAAAAAACCCCCAATTTCGAAGCGTTGGGTAGGACGAGTACGGAGAGGCTGCTAAAATATCAGGGCCAATGGAAGCTGCCTGGATCAAGAACTATGGTGACGATCTGTACCTACAACGCACGTTCACTTGCATCCGAGTCCTCGATAGAGGACTTGCTCACGCAAGCAAGAATGATAAGGTACGACGTCATCGGACTGGCCGAGACGAGACGACGCCACCCATTCAACGCTGTCTATGACACTGGAGAAGAACTGTTCCTCGGAACATGCGACAGTAGAGGCGTAGGCGGTGTCGGCGTTCTCGTCAACACGAGTTTGTCCATGAACATCGATTCATTCGAACAGCTTACAACCCGAATCGGACGTTTACGATTAAAAAGATGTGGATCAGCATCGGCTTTGATAATCTTCGTCGTTTACGCGCCAACATCAAACTATGACGAAGAAGAAGTCGAAGCGTTCTACATGGACTTGGAGAGGTTATACAGAGAAGACCATACATTCTTCAAGGTCATCATTGGAGATTTCAATGCCAAGATCGGACCAAGAAGATTGTCTAAAGAACGTCACATTGGGACCCACGGATAAGAATCGAACGAACAGGGAGCGCCCCTCTCTGAGTTTATCATGGCGACCAAGACCATCCATGGTAACTCGCAGTTGCAGAAGCCTCACCGTCAACGATGGACGTGGGATTATCCCAATAGAGAGTACCATAACGAAATAGACCACATCATAGTAAATAGGAAGTTTTTCCTAACCGATGCCGCTGTTTTCTCAAAATTTTACACGGGATCAGACCACCGTCTCCTTCGTGCAAGATTTTATTTTTCACGGAAAGGAGAAAAAGCAGCTAAATTAAAAACCGTAGTCTCAGAACCACCACAAACTGGGACTTATTCAACTCATTAGTCTGCTGTAGGGAAGATGCCGTTGTCGACAACATCGACGAGGAGTACGATCGCCACATTCAACGTCTTCACGTTAGCGCCATGAAAGCTGAGAGTTCGAAGGTCACCAAGAGACGTCTGTTTCCAGAAACTCTCGAGCTAATACGCCAGCGTGGACTCGCACGAGCTGCAGGCAACCGCGAACTAACGTCCGAGCTTGCGAAACAATGCAGACAGGCGATAAAAGAAGATCTTAAAGAGAGAAGAGCAGCAGTAATGCTCGAAGCTGCAGAGGCTGGCAAAAGCATTCGCAAAGCCCGCCGAAGCTTCGCCAATTACAAGACAAAGATGATTGCACTCCCACGCCCAGACGGAACAATGACAGTGTCCAGAAAGGCAATGAACAAAATCATCGACGAATACTACTCAGATCTCTTCGATAGCCACGTCCACTTTCCGTCATATGAAAAAAGGGATGATGGATATGTTGTGCCATCGGTTCTCCCTTTTGAAATCCGACATGCCATTTCGTCGGTGAAAAATCGAACAGCACCAGGTTCGGGATGGTTAAAACTGGAACACCTCTGGAACCTTCCGCCAGTCCTCGTAAACACACTGGCTCGGCTCTACACACGTTACCTGTATGAATGAGCAGGATATTGCTGTTTTTCAAGAAGGGTGACCTAAAAGATATCGGCAGCTATAGCCCAGTCTGCTTACTGTCTGTTGTCTACAAAAATTTCACTCGAGCCATCCTGAATAGGATTGACAGAACACTGGATGAAGGGCAGCCATGTGAGCAAGCAGGGTTTCGAAAAGGATTTAGTACGATGGACCACATCTACACGACAACAAGGTTCATTCAAGTATCGCGAGTGTGCAAAAGACCGCTCTGTTTCACTTTCATCTATTTACAGAAGGCCTTTGATTCAATTGGGATAGAAACAGTCATGGAAACCCTTGATAGTCAAAGAGTCCCTACTCAATACATAAATATTCTTCGTGGACTATACAAAAATTTCACAACCGAGATATCACCATTCTACAACGACATCAAATTTGACGTTAAAAGAGGAGTTAGGCAGGACGATACAATCTCGCCAAAATTATTTACAGCCACCCCCCAGAACGTCATGGGAACATTGGAATGGGATAATATGGGAGTGAAAATCGACGGTCGGCAGATACATCACCTTCGCTTTGCTGATAATATCGTTCTTATAACACCAGACATTAGCCAAGCGGAACGAATGCTTGCGGACTTTGATAAAGCGTGTGAAAAGATTGGTCTTCGAGTAAATCTCATGAAAACGATGTTCATGAAGAACGGTTTCGTTTCGTTTGCCCCATTCACGCTCAACGGAACGAATATCTCCGAATGCTCCAGTTATGTCTATCTAGGTCGGGAAATCAATATGATGAACGACTTAGCTTCAGAGCTGAGCAGAAGGAAACGAGCGGCTTGGGGAGCTTTCAAGAGCATCGAGGATGTAGTGAAGAGAACAAAGAACACCCGACTCCGTGCCCACCTTTTCGACTCAACGGTTCTTCCTGCCCTAACGTATGCGTAAGAAACCTGATCGCTACATAAGCAGGGTGAAAGATCACTCAGCGTTATCGAACGCGCAGTCGAAGGGACGAAGCTAGGAGTATCCCGTTTCACACAAGTAAGGGATGGGATCTGAAGCTCCGATCTACGTCCACGGTCGAAAATCAAAGATGCCGTTCTATACGCCAAACAGTCGAAGATAAGGTGGGCCGGACACGTGATGCGTATGAATGACAACCGGTGGACAAGGGCTGTTAGTGACTGGATTCCTCGGGATGTCAAACGTACAACAAGATGACCACCCTCGCAATGGTCAGAGTTCTTCACGAAGAGCCTAGAAGAAAGATATGATGCTCGACGAGTCCCTAAAGCGAGGAGAACCCACTGGGCTACTCTTGCACGAGACAGGGAGAAATGGAGGATTTACTGGCCCCCGCTCGAGTCACTCGACGATCAACGGGGCTACAAGTGCTACAGGTGATACAGGTGATGCACATATATCTATTCGAACACGTGAACATACGTTCGCATTTGTTTATGTGCAGTGTAATCTGTTTGCGGGATTCCTCAAAAATTTTGTGACCAAGTGACGGGAGGTTATTGCACCTCATCAAAATGTTCAAGGCTTCATGGAAAGCCCACTGAGCCACATTTCGATATTTTTTAGGAAAAGAAAAGCAAAAGTAAACTCCTCATACGAAAAATGTGACGCTTTTTTCCGCATTTTTGTAAGCGATACAAGCCATCCGTGGATGAGTTACATATAACCAGTTAGTGTTCCAATTGGTTATGAGTGATTTGTACCAAACCCTCTAGCTTTTATGACAACTGAAACGCGTACTTCATGGAACAAATTTGAACGACATTACCGAAACTATTTCTGCAATATAGCTTGAAACCGAGTCAGCGCCATAATCCCCATGTAGTTAGCAACATTCAACACCATAAAGAGGACATCTTTCTTAAGACGATGGGTTTGGAATCCATAACAAAAAAAAATTGGCGTAGTAAATTTACTACTCTGAAACAGCAATTACAACTAAGCTTGCCGTAATAATCGCTTTCGGAGAATCTTCTAGAACCAGGAGATGTATTTGTTCCTCTCAAAGAAATTTGCTTTTTCGATACATCCACTCCACTGAAAGCGATTACCAATGGGTGACAATAGTTTTGACCTTCTTTCTAAATGATATCAATGGTACTGTACCTGCAGTCATTGAAAAAGGTCATTGAGGTCGCACACCGTATTTTTCCGTTAAACACCTAAAAGAGCTAAAAGGATAAAGCCTTCGGCGTTAATTAACCCCTCAGAGATCCGCCATGCATTCGTCTCCATTCGCGGCATTGGTGGGTCATGGATGCAGGGATCGATCCCACGTATGCGTTGTAGGGCGCCTCCGAGAACTGCTCCACACGCGCCCAAGTAGAGCGATCATTCCATTTAAAACATGTGTATAGGATACTACGCGTAAATATGTATATAGGTCTATCAGGCTGTTTTAAAAAATGCTGAACATGGGAAATGTGCACCTGTATTACTGTGAAACCATACCTACGTTTCCCAGTGCAACATCAGGTACCTTAGACAGACGAATAATGATGCCCTGATAATGGCATTCTGCCGGGGTCGGTTGGTGACGGATGAGCAACGCCATCAGATGATTCCAGAATCACATTCAACGTTTATGGAAGCCCAAATATTTGCGGATTTCCACAAACCATGACATGAGTGTCATACCTATGAACAACCATGATCATTTAGTGAAGCTGAGATATTCGCAAAACTCCAGACCGCAGGTGTCTGCGGTGGGGAACGGACGCGCTGTTGTCCTTTCCGGGGAGCAACGCGTTCATCACCACACTATGCGGGCCCTTCGTTTCCCCTGTCTCACAGATAGTTCTATCGATCTTCTGCCATCAGCAATCACCCAACGGCGGGAATGATCTGCGGAGCCCAAATCGGCAATGGACCCAGTTATGCTGAGGTTGCAGTTATAATCACAATTTTAGCTTATTATTTATTGCCTACTATTCTTAACGGCATTGTATATATTTTGAAATATAACTTTAATGATGCTGAGAACCATGACCATTGTCCAAGTTTTACTACTAAACATCCGAAGTGATTAAATGGAAAACACTACGCTTTCATCACCTAGCATATATAGGCGGCTCTCAACCTAAGGTAGAAATTAGCATATTTCCCACACTATAAAATACTTATTACTTACAATCCCCTAATTGTTTTACCACCTAATTGTGGCTGGCAGGTGTTTCCAAGTGCCGGCCTGCTACGTATGATGGGGTGATTCATCCTCCTGGCAGGGCTTCCCAAGCTGAGAAGTAGTCGGGTGTTTCCATCAGGAAGCACAGCTAAGAGTAAGCTAGTACCTGGATCCACCACCGTCTTGGGATTAAACTGGTCGCATGCTTGCAAATCTCCCCTAATGGACAAGGACGGCGAGTGATTGTGGTGGTGAAGACCTGGGCCAGACTTTGGCTGGCCAGGCTGATCTCGGGGCTCCAAGGAACCACAATGGCTAGACCACCAAAACACCAAAAAAAAAATGGAGATTATGCTAGTGCCCGCACAAGCAGTGAAGATGGGATGTCCATGTATCCAAGTGAGCAAGTACTACTTACAATCGGCGGATAATAGTTACAGTTACAGCATATAGTACTTTAACTTCGCCCTCCATTATCTCAGATATCTAGCCCATCATTGACAAAAGTCATCCTCTATATTTATTCACAAGTTAAGACTCCTCTGATACATTCAATAACAAGGCTTAAAGCTATTTTTTAAAACTACGGCTAGACATAATAAAATCTACGGTATAACACTATGTACAAATATGTGATTGAAAACGGAGCATCAAAACTGTGAGAGCTCATAAGCAGGAAAACGACATACCTACAGAACATACCTATCATCACGAAAAGTAAACGTAGAATAAAATCGAAAAAATCAATAATACTAATTTTTCATGGAAAGGAAGACATTCTTGGTCCAGAAAACGATGTCGTTCAACGAATCTGAAGCCTCCTCAATTTCGTTATGAAAATTAAGCATTGCATGGAAGCCATTCTCGTAATTCCTAGCCTCTGTCTTCACACCAGCAGCCTAAATAATCAGTGAAAGAAGGATAACGGATAAAGCCACCAACATTCATTAATCCTTAGGGATGCACCACGCATTTGACTTCACTAAGCACCGTCTGGAGGATACTGAGTGTATATCTGGTCTTTACAATGACTCGCGGTGGCCTACTGATGTATTGAGCCAGTGCTGCTATCCTCCCAGACATGTCTATTGCTAATATGGCGACCCCGGAGAGATGGAAGGCTTGGTGAGTCTAAGGTGCGGAGATCAATCCCATGCGTAGTACAGGGCGCTTCCGATCACTGCGCCCAAGCACGTCCCATAAATAATCAGTAAGTCAATGAATCCTCACTAAGACGGTATCAGAACGTACCTTAAGTCGGTTAGCATACATGATTCCTTCGTCACGCAGTACGTCATATTCACATGTCATTACAAAGGCAGGTGGTAGATTTGACAAGTCCTAAAACTTCACGGTATGTCTGGTGTGTTTCGCAAAACCCATAAAAACGGAAGAATTTAAGGGACTTATTGGCACACCTCTTGCATAAGTGGAGAGAAACTTGGATTTGTTAAGAAAGGCGCTAGAAGTTGTTGTGCCTCAGCAGAATGAACCGTCTCCTTCCGCTCTATCAACGTCTCATTTCTATAGTTCAGATAGGAAAGTGAGTCGTAATCCAGTATCTGAAAGAGGAAGAAAAACTCAAAAAAAAAAACAAACATCAAGATGCCTGAAGAATCTCTCGTACCCTCTTCACTTTGTCCCGCAAATGATGAGCAACGTGGCCATTAACAAGGACGTATTTCACGAGATGGGAGTAATTGTCCATGTTGATACCAGCATAAAACATGTAATAATACGCAACGGACTCCGGATCTACAAATTGCTCTATCGTCTCACCTAGCAGTTGGAACAAGGTAAAACATACCGACTAGAGAAGTTCCGTGAAGGTTCGTATGAAAGTATCGATACGAAAGCGACTGCAAATCGGCTAGCTGAAGAAGAGGATAAATCAAAACCTGACCAAGAATATTAGGTTTTTTGCCGGTATCACGACGTCGTTGTGTTATTGCAGCAACTAGGTTACCGCCGGCCGAATCACCCATTAACACAATCTGTAAAGAACACAATTTATACATTAAAATGAAAATCACCATTGCACTTCCACCAAAAGTTGATAGATAATTACAGTTACAAAAAGATTGTAAAGGACAAAGCTCTCGGCGTTGACCAATCCCTCAAGGATGCGCCATGGATTCGACTTCATTAAGCATCGTTTAGAGGTGATTGAATGCATATCTGGCCTTCACAATGAATCGCGTTGGCCTACCGATATATCAAGTTAGTGCTGCTGTATTCCCAAGTCTGGTAGCTATTTTGCCGACCCCGGATGGATGGAAGGCTTGGTGGGCAATGGGCGCGGAAATCGATTCGATGTGGGTGTTGCAGGGCGCCTCTGACCACTGCGCTACACAAGCCTCAATAAGACTGCACATTTATCAAACATACAACAAAAGTGATTCTTGTTTCAATTTCACTGTTCTCGTAAGAACCACCGTATAGAACAGACCATTCCCAACTAATACTACTCTTACACTAAAATCAAGAAACCCAGAAAACCTCTAATTCCTTATTTGCTTAATTCTCTGTGGCAAGTTCTTTATATTTACGTGTTTATAGCTCTTCATGAAGCACAGCGATAGAATTCAAATTGCATTTTTACCCGCACCTACGACATAAACAAAACTGAGATTACAGACAAGCAGCTACCTTCTTTGGATCCACGCCATACTCTTCCATAGAAATCCTGAGGAAGTATTCTAAAGCTATTTCACAGTCATTTAATCCACCCGGAAATGGGGTTTCTGGAGAAAGCCGATATTCGATTGACACAACAACAACATTCAACCTGAAGTCAAATCTACGACATTCTACGTTCCAAGAGGACATGTTTATAAGAATGCCTGAAAACAGTGACGTTTTCGAGACTGTCAACAGTAGATGAAAATCCTTAATCCTAAAAAGAAAAGTACAAGGATCTCGAACTAGAAAAATACTCCAGCGCTTAAACCAGAAAACTATAAGTAAAAAAAAAGAATAAAGTCGACTGATCATGGGTTATATTCAATGGGAAGATTCTTTCCGTGCATCATACCACATCCTTGGAACCATCCACGTCTGAACTGTTTTGCGGCTCCATCAGAGGTGTTGCACCATTCGACGGTGAAACGATCACTGTCCGTGTCCTCACGTCCATACCCGAAAGTATCCCATTACACAACCACAAGTGTTGCTTCGTTGTGGTTAAGTGCACCGTAAGCCGGTTCGACACCAACAAGGCTCATTTCGATCGTCTTGATCGCTTATCCGATGCGTAGTCTGGAATCGTTGATCTTGATGTGGTAGGTACGCTTGTTGTCATGAGGTGCGTTGAGTTCAACTGCGTGTGGATGCCACCAGGAGCAACTAAGGACATTTTTTACTAATTGAATACAATCCATGGTCAGTCGACTTTAATATAAAGCAGTTATGTCAGGTAAGAAATAAAAGAAATAATGCCTACATTTTAGATATTCTACGTGTTAAAGAATCGTAGATATCAATGTTTCCAAGGGCAAATCCACCTCCGTGTATGAAAACAACAGCGCCATCGGTCGACACATTCTGACGAGGAACATACACACGCACCTGAACTTGTAACTTATACAAACCCAATAAATCAACAATACAACATAGATGCAGTTTTAATGGGCTAATAAAAAGAATCCCGAAAAACAAAACCCACTGGAACCCCTTTAAAAGCTCTATTCTCCGTAGATATAGCTCGGTCAGGTAAGAAGGGCCCCAGAAATCGTGTTAGATTGTTGAGAACTGCGCGAGTCCACCACACTACAGTGCTTGCCTTCGTGAACAATCGACTCTAGAAACGGACTTATCACTGTACTAAACGTTTTATTCAAATGGTAGCTTATAGGAACTTACCGGCCAGTAGTATGTTACTCTGAGTGACGTTTCAAAAAAGTGTATCAGAAATCTGTCCATAGGTTTCTTCGTGAAACCTTCAGGTAAGGGCCGATGAAATATGAATAGCAGCACAAACGAAACGATGGTAACAGTGAGTAGCCATCGTACCCAAGAAATAGATGAGTGCAACTTGTTAACTACAAAAACAGTAGGGTACACATAGAAATTGAACGGTGGAAATACAACAAGGCACAATCAGTTAAAGATAAGTAACGAGCTAGAATAGCTGGATACTTACATAGTTGGATGACCCATCCTCACTGGTTGTGCGAGCCACAGAATAATTCCCATTGTTTCGGATTTCTGCAGGCTTAGCCACTGTGTTTCCCTGGAGTCCCGAGCTGAGCCTAGCCAATGCCTGCCCTAGGTCGCGACCACCACAGGCAGTGGCCGCCCTTGTGGATTAGAGGGAGGTTTTCCGCCATGCGGCTAGTTCCCAGGACGGTGGTAGATCCTGCTACTTGTTTATTCTTACTTGGGCTTCCTGATGGAAAAGCCAGACTCCTTCTCAGCGTGGGAGACTCTGCTGCGGGGATGAATCCCCTGCTGTACATCGCAGCCTGACACTTAGGAACAACTCCTAGCCACGATGACGCGGTAAACTGTTAGAAGGAAAAGCAACAATATCATAAAAATGGACCCACTTTGAGTATCTTTACAGCAGTTCATTTGGACTACGAATTATAGTGACGTGCTTTAAGAAGGGATAAGAAAAACGTCGTTTATAACGATATATGGTTGGTCAGCGTAGCTGATATGTCACTGAAAGTAAAAGAAAAGTTGATGTACTGAAGCGAACCTAACAACAAAACATTTCGGAAATTGTAAGCTCTTCAGCTGAAACTGTTTGTGGAAGCAAACAGCTTGTCTAAGCTTCCGTAAAGCCTTCACGAAGGCCTTCAATTCAGTTACTAGCCAACAACGGTTATGGAAACTTTCAACAACAACCAACGTTATCCCCACTCAGTACCATATTACTCCCATATTACTCAGAGTTCCTCCTAGGAAGCACTTGTGAAAATTAGAATAAAATACACTTAGGAATGAATACCAACACACATCGGCTACATCATAGAACATTAAGAACTAGCCATATATGAAAAGAATTAGCTCTCGGTGTTGATCAATCACCTGAGAGATGAGCCATGCATTCGACTCCATTAAGCATTGATGGAGGTGATTAAATGCATATCCGGCCTGGCCTTTACAATGCCTCGTGGTGATCTACCGTTGTGTCGAGGCAGTGCTGCTATCCTCCCAGACAAGTCTGGTACCAATTTGCCGACTCCGGAGGGAAGAAGGCTTGGTGGGCCATGCGGGCGGGGATCGATCCCAGGCGTTTTGCAGAATACCTCGGAGCAGTGAGCTACACATGGCCCTTTAGAATTGGTAATACTGAACTACTTTTCGACAGTATGTGGGATGTTCAGTCAGACATCAAATGAAACCACAAAAAACGGTGTTCATAAGAAATGAGCTGGTCTCTGAAACTTCGTCCACATTCAACGGAATCTAATATCTCTAAAAGTTTCGGTTATGTGAATTTGTTACTGATTCAAAAGACAGACTTTCTATGAATTTCAGCATAAATAGTTAATACATTTATTTACATGATCTTACAGACCGATCTCGATGACCTGATGCGAGGTTGGTATAAGTTCTCGTCGTCGCTGTTGTTGCCGTTGTTGCTGTCGTTGTTGTTGTTGTTGTTGTTGCTGCTGTTGTATGTTGTAGACGTCATCTTTGTCGTTGTTGTTGTTGTTAGTGTTGTTGGCTGATGGCTGATATTCCGGCGATTTCGCCTTCCTCAGAGCTGTGCTGCTACCAGTGGGACTCATTAGAAGAGACACGAGTACCACTCGTAACAAAACGGCTCTGAGGAACGCGAAATCGCAGAAACGTCAACCATCGACCAACAACACCAACAACAAGGACGGCGACAACAATAACGACAACGAAAACTTGTACCAACATCAAATCAGCTCAACAAGATCAGTTTGTAAAATCATATAAATAAATATGTGAATCAATGTCAAGAAATCAACCCGAAAGACATCCTTAGTTCCAGAGCTGATTAGTCGAAAACAAAGGCGAGTGACTCGACCATACAGCGACCTACAGCAGTATTGATGATAACTAGGAAAAAGGAAACAAAAGCGCAGAACACCCATGCCAAGTTTTCCGATCCTAGGATTCTTCCGGTCTTGGAGTACACTTTGAAAACTTTGCAGCTACGTAAGAACAATCGAAAAACCATTCGGTGTCACTTAACGCAGTAGAGACCATGAGAGCGGAAGAATCTTATTACATGCGAGATAAAGAGAGGAATCGTCGATGATCAGAAACTAGGTATAAACCAGGTTCTGTAAGTGAGAATAACAAGGGACAAAACAAAAACAGTGCGCCCTAAGCAAGAAAATCGCTAAACAATGACCGTTAGTCAGTCAGTCAATGTCTGTTTACTATAACATGTAATTTAACGAACAATAGGACAACAGGTCAACAAACCCGATCAGATGGTCAGACGTTTTTCTCCTCAAGGACACTGAACAACGATAAGATTGATATTCGTCGCACGTCCTGATTGAAGAGAACCCCTCCCACCCTTTAGAGCAGTCTGGACAAAAACAGTGACTAGAAACCAGAGAATAAGATGATACAGGTTAGGGTTAGGTGATACTATCTTAAGATATTATAGATGATATGATGTCTAAATAGATGAGTACAGCAGTAACAGAGACTACTCAATGTAATCAAAGGTACTGAAGAAATTTATCGAACATTCAAGTACATCAGTGATATGAACTGTGATAGGTTTGGAGTGTGCCTTTTCTTTTAGCCCGCGCTATCGAGTGATCAAATTGACTACCGTATTCACTGACATACAATTTGTTGTAGTACTACAACCTTATAACTCATTAATTTTACATGGGCTACTATGAAAAGGTAAACATGGTACGTAACCGGTCATGTTACTCAGACTTCCATTTTTTTTTCTTCTTCTTCTTCGTCGTCATCTTCTCATACCACTACGATAACAGCCTCGATTTGATGGTCACTGAGACACTAACACGTAACAAACCCATCAAAATTCCATTCACTTCTAGATCATTGCCTTTAGCCAACAACTGTACTACGAGATTTACGACCGAATGTTCCCTAATATTGTGATGACTACCTCGAATCCACGGATGATAGCGTTTGCCTATGAAGATCGTCTGGGAACGCCCCGCCCTTCCACGAAAGTCCCAGGATTTCACGTAGAATCAGTTGCTCCAGCATTTAACGACATTCACAAAGAAGATGAAGAGATACTGAAGCATCAACTAAATCCATACGCAAAAATTCAATGATTTTCGTGGATGGCGGATACCGTCGTCTTAATCTCTCTGTTTGCTTTTGATTTCATTTAAAAGGCGAAACACAAGTCAGTTTACACTTGTAACTGCGAAAATGTGAACGTATGATATAATACAGACTTCAGGTCGTGTCATATTAATCAATTAAATAAAAAATTCATAGTCATATGTGCAGCATGAAGAGTATGATCAGTGCCACCAGTACTACAAAAGCTAAAGTACTACGCAGATACGATAGAGATTGTTCTGAAAAAACGAATAGAATGTTTACGGGTTTTACAGTGATTGGTCGATATTCTTAGAGTTTACGTGCACGAGATACGATCGTATTTATTATAATAGTACACGGTATTTCTATTCTTACAAACCACAGAAATTTTTATTCACCGGCGCCCTAAGACAGCCGAGACTAGTATATTATTATACTATTACAATATATTCATTAAGCACTATGATGCTGAAATATTTGCAAAACCTAGAGCTCAGACCAGATTCGAGCTCCAGATTACCCTTTCCGGGGATCCACGTGTTACCCACTGCACTACTGAGGCACAATACTCAATAGTCAACTGCGATGACAAATATGATTTCGAACCAACGATCATTGCAGTATGCATATGATATAACAATCATATTAATAGTAAGTAATAATAACAACAACAGCAAGGGTACCAAGGTAATAAGGTTATAGCAATAACGTCATAGTAAGGGCGCGGAGGTTGTTGTGTCGATTATCACGACCACGGTGCTTGTTCGACCACGATTCGGGCTCGCCAAGCTTCTCATCTTTCCGGGGTAAGCAAATTTGTACCGAACTTCTAGGGAAGTGGTCCATTCCGTGCAATACAAATAGGTATGCTCTAGGTAGGCTACCTGAGGATATCAGGGAGAATTAACTCGATCAGCATTCAACAATATTCATGACGAAAGTGAAATCCTCAAGCAGCAGCTGGACTCACACACGAGAAGTTGGAAGACCTTCGTGGATGATTGATGTGAGGAAACGAATAAAATTGCAGAAGTGCTGGGATCCGCATAGTAGATGTGAATGACGGGTTGTGCAAAAATAATAATAATATTAATAATGACAATAATAATAATAATCTCGTTAAGTCACTTTACAACTTTGGAAGAATAACTAGCTGTTATCACCAAGTCAAATAACAGTGATGCGATTGTGGATACATCGCAGCGTACATAAAACTCGTTCCTTGTCCATTTTAAATATGGTTCGTCTTCCACAATGACGCTAGACAAGATGAATTTGTACTTGTTTTGTCACTTTTACTGACCTGTTCTACTATTGCACTTATGCTGTTGTTTAAACCGTAGGACTTTTTCGTATAACATTCCGAAAACCCGCTTATAGCATCAAAATCGATATCGAAAGGCTCACAAATCGACTTCCAGACCGTCTAAAAAGATATCCACCAATTGTTTACACTGAAATTCTGCGTGAAGAGAAATGAAAATGGGAAGGAGAGGAACAAACAAAACAACCCTGTAACTAAGCTTAAGCAACCAAAACTGTGCCGTAGTACTTCTCTCTCTCTCTCCTTCTCCTTTTTAGAGAACATGTTTACAGTGAAATACAACCCACTTTTGTAGTGGAGAAAAGAATCTCATGACGGAATTAAACACTACTATTTTCCACACTACAGTGGACATTTTCTAGGGTTAAAAGGTTGAAGCTCTCGGAATTGATCAAACCCTGAGGGATGCGCCATGCACTCGACTTCACCAAACATCGTTGGAGGTGACTGAATGCCTATCTGCCCTACACAATGAATCGCGGAGGCCTACCAATGTGTCAGGTCAGTGCTACCAACTTCTCAGACAAGTCTGGTTCCAACTCGCCGACACCGGTGTGGAGGGATTAATGACCCCGGAGCGCGGGGAACGATCCTACGTGTATTTGATGGCGGTCCCCACCGCGACGCTACACACACCCCTAGGGTTAGCATCGTGTAATCCCTATCTTGATTGCACACCGACTTCGCATCTCTTCACCTACAATTAAACCATTCTATATGTGCCATCTGGATTGTACAGTTAGGGCAGAAAAGTCTAAACACCTCGAACAGCGTTACCAGACGCACCTGTAAGAAAAAGGAAAAAATGCGAAGCACTCCAAGGACTGTATGGCTGAATAATTCCTAAATTTGTTTCGAAAATGCAAGTAACTGGACACCTCATTTCATCAAGCTAGTTTAAAAAAGTCCCCGCAATTTTCTGAGTACTTAGTTTGAGAAATCTACTAGCCCAAGTTTTTTGTATCAACAAAAATGATGTAATATTTATGGACCCAGTAAATAACTTTCCATGATTAATTAATTACTTGTTATCACGTTTTACACAAACGCATTTATAAGAAAAAAAAAACTTCGAAGAAAGGTGGCAAGTAATTTAGTTAAAACCATAAATAAACACAGACCTTATGTATAAAACATAAATCGACTGGTAATGATATGAAATGCAAGAATACACTTCTGTCAATACAATCTATTTTATCGACAATGAGTGACCTTTGAAGACTTACTCATACCTAATCTATCAAAACGTGTGGGAACACAAAATTAATCGAACAACAGAATATCTGACACCCTTGCCCTTAAGACAACACATAATACTGGTTACCCCAGTGCAAACGTTACCCCAGAACAATAGTTGTAAGTAACAAAGGTTGGCGTGGATATTTTAGTAACAGCTCCATTGGAAAGAGAGAATCTTGGAAAAAAAAAGTGGCTCATAATGCTAGCATAAATTGTCAAAGCCTCCGTGATACTGGATCTACATTAGCATGCCTGTAACTGCTCTGGTCTCTGAAATAGTTGAAATAACGAAATAATTGACGCCAAAACATAACTCCATTTCAATGATGTACAAATATTTTCAAAAAAAATTTATTCCAAATTGCCGAGTCAGTACATCTTGCAGTATTGCGAGTTATAAAGACTTCCTTTAAGTGAAAATAAGGACACCGTTTAGAGCGAGTTAGAGATCGTAAAACACACGAAATAGCACCGTTATCTTAGCAGATATCGACAATAAATATACCTAAGAGCTACGTTAATGTACGGCACTTTCGGTCCACCTAATTCAAATATCAACTTAAAAAAAGTCAAACAGGACGAATTTCTCAAACGGTAGATTTTCTCCAAAAAACATACTTTAAACAATCATCGTGACGCTTATACTCCAAAATTGCGTTAATGGGTAAGTTCAGAACACGTCGAAGAGTGTCACGAATGCGATTAGTAACGCCAATATTGTCCGCGGTTCTTAATTTGGTTTATCACATTAAAGACTTCGAGTATGTTAACGACAAATACTTAAGCACTTAAAGACGTCAAACTACTGTAATCTAAATGACATACCTATTCCACAATGATATTATATCTTCTTGATTGCGTACAGAACACACTGCACCACAAATCTCGTCACCTACTAGGAATTGTTCGCCAGCCATTGCTAATAAGAGATTTTCCCAAATACGAGCTGACAAACCCTTAAACATCACCAACTCACCACCGATAAACAGATGGGAAATCAGAGAAAATATTCATTTAGAATATGAAAACAATAACCTTCTTCAAACGGATAATCCATTTTCCACCTTTAAGATTTGCCTCATCTTCCCAAACTGGACTAATACCTTTCTTAAAAAAATGCACATCCACTTTCTCTCCAATATCTGGAAAACAAAAAAGCAATTGGAAGAAGAATGCTGAGTACAAAAAGAAAAAAAAATACGACGACAGTATTTCATCTCCAACAAAATTATCATGACTCACTAATTACATAGCTTTTATCAAGCATGTTCAGCGAGATCGGCAGTATTATACCAGATGAAGAAAAAAGGAATATTTTGAAAATTTTTCAAGGTTCTGCCCAGAATCCAAAAAATCATCAATTACATAACTTAAAAAATTACAGTAGGCAGCAAAAAAGGTTAACATTGCGATTTCGACTACAGCCTCAGCTTAACTGGCTTCGATGTCGCTTTTTGCTCTCCAGATCAATGCCGGTGACCAATGATCGCTGATGGCGGAATTAGGCAGAAAACCAGCTGAGATATACGCAAAGCAAGAAACTCCGTGGTGCAGTGTGAAATATGCGAGCTCCTGGAAAGGAGAATCGTGGTTCCGTCTGACCCGGGATCCAAGTTTTGCGAATATTTGCGTACCGTTGCGGCTGTATTTCATAACATACTCTGCTGTTAAGAATTATAGGAGGCAAAAAACATGGCTAGCATTAATTACTTAGCTTAGAAGAAGGGCATATTCTACCTAACTCTACAACAAATTTAAAATCTTCGAATCTATCTCTTCGAAGAACATCATTAGCGTGAATAATGTACGCTTGTCGAGCCAGTAAAGTCAAGCCAAATATAATGGCTACTTTTTGAGTTCATTAGATATCAATTTTCAATAACTACTTCTGAATCAGGCGTAAAGCAACATGTTTCCTCACCACAAGGTCGTTTTATATGTCGGTAGACGCTCCAGAACTGCTCTACCGAACGAACTGCTGCAATCTGCTGGACGTACTGCGCGTATTCAACGGGGTCGAATTTCCCAGGTGGCCGAAGGAAAAAAGAGTAAACATAAGTGAACTCTAGAGGATGCTCCATTGGGGTGCAATCAGCCTCTTCCTGTAAGAAGATCTCAAAGAAATAGTGTTTGCTGTAGAATCTTCCGAAAATATTTGAAATTGTGGATAATAATGTGATTAGAAAATCAAAAAAAAACGTGTCTGGAAACATTACCACTGGGAAAAGACTGCCTAATTTTCGCACGCAAATGCAGCAAATAAAGTACCAGTTTTAGCTAATTGTATTTTGTTTAAAGAGAGTTACAGCAATCATCTTCAACAATGTCCGTACAGACCATTGTCAGAAAATGATGGACAGGAACCTTCTGAGAAACAAACCATGTTAAGAACGATGAAGTTAAATTTTGTTTATCTCAGTTGTATATCTCACCATTGTGAAGAAGTGTTTCTAAGTGGGGAAGTGTGATGAAGAATAGACTTTCTTCTCACAAAGTTACTCAAAATTCGAAAGGTTTCGACGTTCAGAAAGGGCAGATATCACGAAAATTAGTTTAGATTGACTAGATCACGGTAACCGATTTTAATCAAAAAAGGTTTTAAACCTGAGACAATTGGGTACTGTGCGGTGCCCGTTGAAATATTATCAGCATCCTACATACTTACAATGGACCTCATATCGCGTCATCACCAAAACATAGTTCAAGGACGACAGGACGCTGAAACACTTCAGAAGACACCATATTTCATGCAATTAGTGCCGTCCTAGTCAGGAACTCTTTTCATGGCAGAATAAAACGAAATTTGCGGAATCTTATATCCAAAAAACGATCTATACCACTTCAATTTTCGTGACTATTCCGAATCTGCTTGACACCAAGATCGTCACTAATCGGAAAGAAATAAAATAAGCTCGATATGATCATTCGACCACTATTTTCTTTCGAACACAAAAAAAGCTCCTGTTGCAGTTAAAACGTTCTGGGCAGCACTCAACGACAAATAACTTGTATGGTACTCTTCCCATAGTGCATACCACGAACATAACTATTCCACTGTATCCGTAGCAGTCACACGACGTGGAAAAGGGTCCATAAAAACGGCACTACAACGCAAAAACTGTCAAACTGCGCACTACACTAGAGAAATTGACCTTTTCCATTTGTGCTGATGAAAGAATTTTCGCAAATCTTTGTTATGTTGTCGATCGATGTTTTTTTTAAATACTGCAGAATAGAAAAACGATTCCTTCAATGTGGAAAAAATAACAAGATCGAATGTCAAAGAACACCGAGATAAGACGTATAGATTTCCAAATCATAGAGATCACCCACTACTAGTTTAGAGCAATAGAGTTATGGGGTTAAGTTGTACACCTTGTGGGGATTACCAAGCTTTGATTCGAACTGCTCGCCACAATCGTAATTTATTCGACATTGCATTGCAATATCCTAAACACTCTCTCCATTTTACGGGCAAATTATTATTCCTTTCATCAAGAATATGAGAGATCAACGGTATGGAGGCACTCTAGCTTCGAATGCTTCGAAACTCAAACAGACGTCGTCCTTGAAATTTTTAGAGGTTTTCAGCACGCCCTTACTACCTTGCCCTGCTGCTCATGAAGAGATTCCGGTTTGTAGCATCCAGTAACCCACGATCTTGATGACCTCCTTCAACATGAACCGCTCTCTGCAGCAAGATGCAAGCAAGATGGGTCTTTTTCCGCTCTGTTTCCAACTGAAGAAAGAGTTCAACAATAATTATTGGCATACAGATGTCTTCGTTTATCCAACAAATTATACATAAGCCTTATCGACAAGATTGCTCCAAATGTACAGTTGTGGAGGGAATGCTACCGATACACACTAAAATTATGTTATAGGGGCAACCTCTTGAGCATAGTATGAACAACTTGAGACCGTACTTATGCTTCTTGAAAGAGAAATACTGGTCCAGGTCAACTCTACCACGAGGAATCGGTCAATACACGGAGCCTGTATATTCTGTTACAATTCTTATCCCTATGTAAAACATCGAAAAAGAGTCGAGATAAGTAGCAAGAGATTTTTGAATGCTTACTACAATGTAGATGAGTAGTGGAACCATAGCAAAACCTAAACAGTCATAATATATATTCTTTAATCGATAAAGCGAGGGCTTTTCTATCGGAAAATTACCACCTACTGTCGAAAAGCTGGTAGTGTCTACTATATACTGCTTTTTATTCGCGACTAAGTTGTCGAAGTACTGTAGTGGACATCAAATTTGGCGTCGTCCCAAGCGGTAGCTATAAGAAATTGAGCTTGGGGTGCGATGTCTTCACCACGGCGATACTGTGCCCAACAAAGTGATTGCCTTTTGCCTACTTAAGTCCAACCATGTTCGAAGTGACTTTTGTGCTCAGATTTCCTCATCAAATTTTTATGAAGCAATGCATCACAAATCTATCACTACACAAACCAGAAAGTTGGCTGATGACAGAGTTGACGGGATGAAAAAAAGGCGGTAGGTTCAGTTGGTCACCAGTTTTGCTCACCAGTTGGTTGCTCACACTGATAAGCAATAACTTTAGTGGCTTGTCGTCTGTTGAGCGAGATGCTACCGGGTGTAAAATAGAGACATAGAACAAGAATTTAATGTTTCAGCAAGGTTAATCAAATTGAAGATCTCAACATTTCCAACACGCAAGCCAGCGTAGATCAACACTAAGAATCGTTGCTATCTTGCAATAAAACTACACAAGCACAAGTGACAACTTGAGCTCGCACTTAAACAGTACTTTTGAAACCACTATTACCTGTATCACCTGTTGTCCCACTGATAGTTCAGTAACTCGAGCAGGTGCTAGTCAATCTTCCATATTTCAATCCATACCGCGAGCAAGAGTAGCCTAGTGGGCTCTGCTCGCTCTAGGGACTCGCTGAGCACCCTACCATTCTTCTAGGCTTTCCGAAAACTCTCACTATCGGGTCGGTTGTCTTCCTGCAGTATGTTTGACATCCCGAGGAATCCATTTACTGACAGTTCCTGCCCGTCTGTATTCGTTCATACGCATTACGTGTCGGATCTATGATATCTTCGACAGTTTGGCGTATAGAACGGTATTTTTCGCTGACGATCAGTTTCTCCAACTAGTATTTTTTTCCCTTCATACCAACTCTTACCACTACTTCATTCAACGGCCTTTTTAGATTCATCACTACACTTCTGCATTATACTTCAGGTCCAGCTCTCTCCTGAACATTTTTGGTTTTTTTTTTTATGAACTTCGCTAAATTCTGGCCGATTCGATTCTCATTATAAACCTGGAATAGCTGCTGGCCTCCTAGGCCTTCCTCACAGTCAGCAACAATCCTTTGTACATCAGAGGAAACTTCGAAAACAAGTTCGTTAGTATATGTAATTTAGTCCATACGTATATGCTATACGCATAAACTAAATTACAGTGGCTGAAATCAACTGTGTCACCTGTAGCCCCGTTGATCGTCCAGCGACTCGAGCGGGTGCCAGTAAATCCTCCATTTTTCCTTATCGCGTACAAGAGCAGCTATGTGGATTCTGTTCCCTCTAGGAACTCGTCGAGCATCATATCTTTCTTGCAGGCTTTTCGTGATGGCTCTGACAAGTGGGTTGGTGGTTTCCTGCAATACGTTTGACATCCCAAGGAATCAAGTCACTAACGGCTCTTGTCTTTCAGTTGCCATTCACATGCATTACGTGTCCGGCCACTCTTTGAATCTTGATCGTTGACGCAGGTCGGAGCCTTGGATCCCATCGTTTACTTGTGCGAAATGGGATACTCATAGCATCGTCATTTCGACAGCGCGTTCAAGAACGCTGAGTGATCTTTCTTTCTGCTTACGCAGCGACCAGATTTCTGCCGCATACGTTAGAGCAGGATGTACCGTTGTGTCGAAAAGAAGGACCAAACAAGCTGCTCCTTTCCTTCTGCTCAGCTCTGAACCTAAATCGTCCAACATGTTGATTTCCCGACCTAGATAGACATAACTGGAGCATTCGGAGATATTCGTTCCGTTGAGCGTGAATGGGGCAAAAGAAACCAATCCGTTCCTCATGTACATCGCTTATGTGAGATTTAGTCGATGACCAATCTTTCAACAGGCTCTACCAAAGTCGGCAAGCATACGTTGTGCTTGACTTATGTTTGGTGTTATTAGGACGACATCATCACCAAAGCGAAGATGGTGTAACTGCCGACCATCGATTTTCACTTCCATATTTTCCCAATCCAATGTCCATATGACGTTCTGGAGGGTGGTGGTGAATAGTTTTGGCGAGATGGTGTTGTCTTGCCTAACCCTTCTTCTGACGTCAATGATAATATCGTTGCAGAATGGTGATATCTCGAATATCGGTTGTAAAATTTTTGTACAGCTTACGAAGAATCTTGTACTGAGTAAGGACTCCTTGACAATCAAGGGCATCCATGACCGCTTCTATCTCAATTGAGTGAAAGCCTTCTTTAAATCGGTGAAAGTGAGACAGAGCGGTCTTTTACACTCTCGTGATTCTTCAATGAGTCTTGTTCTCGTGTAGATGTGGTCTACTGTACTGAATCCTTTTCGAAATCCTGCTTGCTGACATGGCTGTCCTTCGTCCAGTATTCTGTCAATTTTGTTTAGGACGACTTGACTGAAAACTTTGTAGACAAGAGATGGCAAGCGGATCTGGCGATAGCTGCCGATATTGTGGAGGTCTCTCTTCAAGAACAATAGCATTCTGCTTCTCCAAGTCCATATAGAACGCTTCGACTTCTTCATCGTCATAGAGTGACGTCGGCGCGTAGACGACTAAGGCTATTAAAGCCGGCGGTCATCCACATCTCTTCAATCGCAAACGTTTGATTTGGGTTGTTTGTTGTTCCAAAACTTCTTTACTTGGCAGATTATTTAAGGTTTAGAACCAATCGCTGTCCATGGCCAAACTAGTGTTGACGAGAACGCTGACGTCGCCGATTCCTCTTCTATCGCATGTTAAGAGGAACAGTTCTTCTCCGGTGCCGTAGACGGCGTAGAATGGGTGGAGTCGATTCGTCTCAGCCAATCCGATGACGTCGTAGTTCACCTATGAAACAGGAAGCGAAATTCACAGAAGTTGCATACCAAAGAAGAAATCACATCGATAGAGGTCGATTGGGAAGGAATAAAACTAATAAAAAGGTACAGAAGCATATTTCACTCCTCAAAATTCCATATGTTAATGCTCTAAAAAGCTCACGGCGTTGACCAATCCGTAAGGGATGCGCCATGCATTCGATTTCATTAAGTATGGTTGGAGGTGATTGAATGAATATCTGGCCTTTGCAATGACTCGCGGTGGCCTGCCGATGTATCGAGCCAGTGCTGCTACTCTTCCAGACAAGTCTGGCACCAATTTCCCGACGCCGGAGGGATGGAAGGCTTGGTGAGCCATGGGCACAGGGATCGATTCCAAGTGCGTGTCGCAGTGGCGCCTCCAATCACTGCGCCACGCGCGCCCCACATGTTAATGCATCTATATAAAATAAGTCTGACATAAAAAAAACCTCAAGGAAGTTTGCAACATAGTTGATGTCAAGCCATAATTGGAAAAAAAAAGACATTCCACACTAGTTTTTAGAATCTATGCAGGTTTTGCCGATATGCACTCTTATATTCTAAGAATTGTCCTAATCAAAACTAATACTGATATACTCAACGAATAACTGACTACGAAACTAGTGACCTAAACAAAAAAAGGTTACTATATGTAATTACAAACGATTTCTCGACCATCTTAATCAATTGAACTATTACACTTTGTTGAAAATAACTTATACCAAAACTAAAAAACTAGCCATCATCAGATTATCAGAGTAAGAGTTACGTGAATTCAAAAACTAATTGAAATAAAACTTCGGGATTTCACACAGTATTGGTCCTCCTACAATCAACAGCTCATTAGATTAGGCATATTAATAAAAAACTTTACTTGGCAGATTAGTTAAGGTTTAGAACCATCGATAAACTATCTTCAAGGTAAAGGATGTTGCCATATATGTTGAAATAATGATGTCCGTGTTCACAAACTACACACAAACATCCGTAACTATAGACTTTATCATACAGACTTTGCAAGAGTAGCACAAAATCAAGCAAAGTATACCTTCAGTTAAAACTGTCTTATTCTGAATCGCACGATAGAAGTCGATATCATTATTGAAGCAAATCTTGAGGGCAAAAGAATAGCGCGGTCTTCTAGCCAACTTAGCCTTGTATTTGAAAAGAAGAGAAAATCCCAGATCTTACGAGTTACCCACTTTATTTTAGACGTTTTCGCTACTATTTAGAATGGTCTAATGACCGGAACGTATAGATACGAGATACTTCTATGTTTTCATAAACGAATATTCTACTTGTTATTTAGAACTAATGGCATCAAAACTCACTACGTATATCGGAACGACTCTACTACGGCACGTAGCTTCCATGTGATGCGTACCAAAAATAAGGTCCTGAAAAACTGCATACATGAAGCATTCTGAGTATACTTTACTGATCGATATAAAAGTAATAATAAAGTATAAAAGAATGAAGCTCTCGGCGTTAATCAATCCCTAAAAGATGCGTCATGCATTCGACTCAAGTCGTATAGTCGTCAGAGATGACTGAATGCATATCTGACCTTCACAATGACTCACGGTGACCTGTCGATGTATCGAGCCAGTGCTGCTATCCTCCCACACAAGTCTGGTACTAATTTGCCGACCCAGGAGGGATGGAAATTTTGATGAGTCATGGGAATGAGGATCAACCACACGTGTATTGCAAGGTCCGTTTTAACACTGTGCTACACGCGCCTTAATAAAAGTAGTAAAAAGAAGAAGAAGTATACCTGATATCTGTCTTTCGTCAAAAGACGCTGATGTCACTCGATATTATCTGTGGGGAACAGTTAAGTACACAAACGATACCTTAAAAGAGGCTTACAATCAAATGAAATACGACCTATGAAGTCACAAAAAGAGAGAAATGAAACACCGCCAGCAAGTACAATGATTGTAGCAGTTACCTTACAAGTTACCTCACGACAGTTACGTTGGAGAACATGCTGTGCGTGGAAATTGTCATTGGAGCGAGCTAGTTGGATAAAGACATTACTCTATCACATTGTTAACTTTCTACTTACTACCTACTATAATTTCAATCTCCCACATTTGTGCCCCCCGAATCAATCCCATTGACGGGTAATTGCTAATGGCACTGATAGATAGAAAAATAGCTAAGAGAAAGATGAAGCGAAGGATCCGGATGATGTGGTGGTGAACGCGTTTGTCCCCAGAAGGAGTATTAGCGCGTTCGATCTCCACCGCAGCCACCTGCAGTCCGGAGTTTGGCAAATATTTCAGTATCATTGTGATTTTAGTAGTCGATAGTTAAAACAGTAACTTGTAACTACAATCCAACGACATTCATTAACTCTTTAATTGTAATCTGTTTTGCTATTCACCAATCTTGTAAATTCTTGCATCTCCAATTGTAGTAATCCTTAACATTATTCTATTCAAGATTCAAAAAACTGTCCATCCATAAGATCTCAGGGAGAATAAAGCAAATATTCTGACAAAATTCCTTTTCGTTTCGTTTATCTGTTATATTTCGCAAGCTTTAAAAAAGATTTGAAAAGAAACATAACTCACTGCTGCTATTATAGTGTTTTAAAATATAATACTAAAAGGCAAACACTTATCTCACCAGTACCACTATTTTATGACGTTAAAAGGTATGAATTTGATCGTCAGTTTTCGCGCCCTAAATGCAATGAGTATAACCGCGACGCCTTCACCGTAATTTCTCACACCCTGAGACATTCGGTGCACAATTTTTGTAATCTTTGCCCAACATTACTACCGAAGTGCGTTCTATTCGTGATGCAATCCCTAATCCTTGCGATTTTTATACAGTAAGAAGCCCTCTATGATGCGGATATTCCAATGGCATCATGTGGATTTTGAACTGATTGTGGATTATGATCGAAGATTTTGAGTTTCTTGAGTTCTTGAGTTTCGTTTTGATTTTTTCTCAGTGCTGTTCATAATCTGTCATTCAAAGGTGATCAGTGGTTTGTCATGTTCGGTAACGTTTCCGGTCGTCAATAATCGAGGCCATTAAACCCGAGAAATCGACGAGAAGTACCCCTCATAGCGTGTTTGATACGTCACCTCGCTCTCACCACTTGCTTCCTATTCCGCCATAGTATATTCCTAGTACTTCCTATTCTATAGTATTGATCATATCAGTTCATCGATTTAATCTGGTAAAGTTCAGAGATTGTTTTATCCACCGTAAGCATATGAGGCGTTAGGAACAGTTCTAACACCAAAAAACAGTAAGCAGTTTTTTTCGTCATAGTCATTTGCAAATTCATTCCTCTACACAGATGATCGGAATAAGCGATGCGAATTTGCTTTCGATTTATGCTTAATCTGTTTCCGGATCCTCTTGTTTTAGTTTCATGTGATATTTTCGAACTGTCCGTTGAAAAACATGGACATTGGGTTACTGTTTTTAACGCAGGGTTTAGCGAAGGGCACGCATGGTGTGGTGGTGATCACGTTAGCCCTTGAAAAGTGTAATAACGAGGTTCGATACCCTTCGTAGATGTGCGATCCGGGGTTTTGAAAAAATCTCAGCATCTTTGAGTCACTAGTACTTCCAAAATCGACATTCTATTAACCCCGACGTGTCTAAACGATCTTTGTGCTTTCATTGATAGGCTAACATGAGGTTAATAAAAAGAATAAAATTTATTCGGCTAACGTTCCGACGTTTTCGTATTCCTCGGCTTCAATGATACAAGTCGATGTCGAAAGGCCAAGACGTCGAAACGGTTGAAACGTTAGCCAAATAAACCTCTTTATCAACCTCGTGCTAGCTTATCAAGAAAAGAATACTTAATACTCAAAATACCCAGATGATTTTTCGAATTTTATTCATAACTCAACATCCTTGTGGTTGTATTTCACATCATACCCTGCAGTTATTGCATTGTGTTTCATTGTTTTGACATACATTTCAGGTTAATAATAATTGTCGTAGGAAATGGTATGGTCTTGTTGATGGATTTATTATTAGAGATCAGTGAAGGTGCTGGTTGAATAACTAGGAGCTCCATGGCCATTTGTAGTACTGGTTACTGGTATTCCTTAAGTGCTTAAGAAGTGTAGGGCATCTTTGCGCTAGTATCGTACTGCGCTGTTTTGTACCATTATAATGAGCTTCATAATGGTGTATGCTTAGTTCTGCGTACATGATGACGTCTCATATCAAGAGAGGATTTGAAGCCTAGTTTTTCTGTTTTACTCGAAGCAGTCTTCAAAGTTAAATGTCTTGTTAACTGTCACCATTGTTTTGTCCGCAGTGCTTGTTATTAGGGGGAACAGTCCAGAACAGAGGAGAGAGCTCTCGCTTTTTTGCAAAGGTTAATAGTCTTTGACGCAATTCCAATGTGTTTATGAACTTTAAAGAAAAGTCGGCGTTTCGCATTTTCTTCTTTTTTTTGCATATTGCCATTGTCGAGTATAAGGTTACCAAAAATGGTGTGCTCTTTCTAAATGGCATCTTGGGAGTTCTCACTCCACACTTCGACGGTTTTCTCCTTTCTTATAAGAGGGATATCGCTACGTGTAGGAGACAATAGAGCAGATTTCCGTACATTATGTAGCAGCGCCGAGCTCTATGAAGGGAAATTTCGAGGTTTCACCGGCATCCATGTGGTGTGGTTTCGAAACCTCAACATCAGCGTGTCTAGAACGTTCAGCTCATGACGATGTAACTGATTTGGCCGGCTGTAATCCTACCCACTGGATACTTTCGTCGGGCTTCGAAACGGATACAACTTCGGAAACCTGGAAAATGTGTCTCGAAACGGAAATCGCTCCGCTCGCACCGCCGTTGCGCTGGCACGATAAAGACGCTTTCGCTGTCGTTAGGTGATGGCTAGAGGTCGTTCTTTTTTTGTTTCTTTGTTTAAGTAAAGTATTATTAATCGCTTGGGTTTTTTTTTCTTGTTTCAATGGAACAGTTGGAGGCGTTATATTCACGCTTCTTGATGTTTTCTTAACGTTTCCATAGTAATTCGTCTACGCTTAAAAAACAATGTTAATCATTCATTTTTCATTCAGTCTTCACTTTTCCAATGCATATAAGTGTGTGAGTGTGCGTGTTTATTAAGAACTCTTTCTGAGATTACCGAGTACACATACGCTATGAGTAACGACACAAGCCCATCGTCTGTTGGCAATGGTGCTCAAGAAGTTCCCTTTTATAGGTTTGTCGTATTTTGAGTATACTCACTTGGACATTTGGATGCCCCTGACTCACTGGTTGTGCGGGAACTAACATAACCTCCATGTTTTCGCAGTTTTGTTACAACAGCCATTGTGATTCACTGGAGTCCCGAGAGCGTTAGGACGCATGCCCGAGCCCCATACAGGCAGTCGCCGCCCTTGTGGATCAGAAGGAGATTTGCCACTGTACGACTAGTTTGATCCTAGGACGGTGGTGGATCTAGGTATTGGTTTACTCTTAGCTGTGCTTCCTGATTGAAACGCCGGACCGTTCAGCTTGAGAGACCCTTGTGGGGTAGGAATCCCTCGGCTGTACTTTGCAGCATGACACCTACGAATACCTCCCAGCTATGATGAGGTGGTAAACCGCTGGGAGGGTATTTTGAATATATCATTGATTATTAATTTTTGATACACCTACTCTAACCTATACTCGATTTCGACATTATTTCACGTTTTGCTAATTTCAGTAGTGCAAAAGTACATGCACGGGAGAGACTTCGTCGTCGGCTTACTAATAGACCAATGAAACCACCAATCTTGATCGATTTAACCACTGATGAGCCTGAAGGTAATTGCCTTTATGTCGATTTTTTCATTATTTTGTTGAAATAACGAAAAATAGCATGGAGAAAAGGACTCATAATTGACATGGTTTTAAGATGTTGAGGAATGGTATTCGTCTTTTAAATCATGTTATAGTTTGCCAGAGGAAGAGTTCTTTATTGTTGATCAGATTTATGTTGTTTTCCATTACTTTTTGAGGCTAGGTACTTTATACTTTGTGACTTTTATATGGATGTGTAATATATTTCTATGGCAATTTATCGATTAATTTAGAGATGCACTGCACTGAAGACAACGCAAATGGATCTAGTTAGTTTATAACAAACTGCTTGAAGTTCATGCATTATCACTACCATTATCAGGTGTTCTTCTTCGATCTACTTGTTCTCATAATACAGGTGTTTTATAGATAATTTGGGTCTTTCACATCGTGAAATGGATGTTGACCGTAATAATTTCCATGGTCCCCTAATTCCACTTGATTCTTCTTCGGCTTCGTATTGTGGATCACTAGATGAGGTTTGTTTCGTATGTGAACCACCAATGGTATGGTCTTGCTGATGGATTTATTATTAGAGATCAGTGAAGGTGCTGGTTTAATAGCTAGGAGCTCCATGGCCGTTTGTATTACTTATTGCATTTGCTTGTTTTATAATGGGCGCGTGTGGCGCAGTGGTCGGAGGCGTCTGCAATGTACATTTTATCCCTGCGCCCCTGACCCTCCGAGCCTCCCATCCCTCCGGAGTCCGCAAGTTGGCACCAAACGTGTCTGGGAGGATAGCAGCACTGGCGTGATACATCGTTAGGCCACCGTGAGTTATTTTAATGGCCAAATATGCATTTTATCACTTCCAACGATGCTTAGTGAAGTCGAACGCATGGCGCATCCCTAAGAGATTGATCAACACAGAGCGGTATATCCTTTCTTATTTATTATAATGGCTGACTCATCTAGATTCGAGTTGCCTAACGTAGTGCACGCCGCATTTTCTTTAAAAGTATTTACATTCACTGAAATTTCTCGCCACTGGTTTACCATATCATTGAAATCGGTGCGCAGTACAACGTTCATTGTTTAACGTGTACCTATGGAAGCAGTTATGTAATGCGCTGTTTCTTTCGCAGTAAAAACAATAGTTTGTCGTTGTAGGCTAGACTTCTTGCTATGAATGAAAAGAAATTCCTCCTTGTGTGTATCGGCACTGCAGATCGGAAGTTTATGGAAGTTTTGGAGCGAAAGTTATTTGCTGACCTTGATATCCAACAAGGAATATTAGTTAACTGTGTTTATTCTAAGGTATGCGTTTCAGATTAATTTCTTTTAATAAATATTTATGGCGTTATTCAGATTCTTCACCATGACCCAGAGGCCTTGCGACAAATTGGTCGATATAATGTAACAACATTACCAACAATGTTGTTACTGGATCCTTGTGAAGGTGAAGAATTGTACAGGTTCAGCGATTCCTTGTTTGATGCAAAGTCTTTCTGGAAAGAATGTGAGTGATTAGATGCTTCTTAATAAAGTTGTTGGATCTATATCTCTCTTCTCTCATTAGCTGTAAGAGTGTTGTTAATTTATAGTGGATGATATCTCCCATTTATACATTTTGCTTTTTTTTGTATTTTCTCACAGTATAGTCTTGCTGTGCAGCGTATGAAACTTAGTGGTTAATGGTATCATGCGATGCAGATGGTTTTTGGCCCTGTCTTGCACTTAACTGATCAACTTTCCTTTCACTTTGAGTGCAGCAAACCCGTTCAAGACTTGTGTCGATACCTGGGTAATTGGACGACCCATCCTCACTGGTTGTGTGGACGTTACCATATTCTCCATTTTTCCAAGATTTGCTGGTTAAGCCATTGTGTTTCCCTGGACCCCCGAGATTAACCTAGCCAAAGTCTGCCCAAGTCGTCACAACTACATTTAGTCACCGGCTTTGAGGATCACGGCAAGGTTTGCCACGGCACAGCTAGTTTGATACCAGCACTGTGGTGAATCCTGGTATTGGTTTACTCTGCTGGGCTCCGTGATGCAAACGCCGGGCTCCTCAGCTTAGGAGACGCTGCCAGGTGATCGAATCCTTCTGCTGTACATCGCAGCCCGACACCCAGGAAAACCTCCCAGCCACGATGAGGCGGTAAACTGTTAAATACTCTTTTCAAACGTCGCAATGCCAAAGGGGATCACTGTATAGGGGGAATTATGTTTCTGTATATTATTACATCCTATATATTAGAGCCTTTATTTTAAAAAAAGGAAATAGGATAAGCGTATGATACTTGCACAAGTCCTCTTATGTTCTTTTCGGTGAGAAACTAGCTAGTGTTTATTTCATTAAGGTATGCCAGTTTCTTCTTCGTAGCATCCCTGGACAAGTGCGTTGTGCTGTAATTTGGGTTAATGTATCAGTGTTGTAGAGGCCAAACTTTTGGTTTTCATATTCCCATGCTTAAATGTTTTTTATAGCAATATCAATTTCATTTCATTATTCATAAGCACATTAACGCTTACCACATATGAATTTAGACCCTCGCTTTCCGATTAGCTGTAATTTGTTTAATATAAGTGGTGCTGAATTAAATGAAAGAGGTAGGAAGGTAATGCTTAGGTTATTTGTTCTCACAAATTTTTTGAAGACAAATTGTGTTTTGCCCCCTTCGGTGGCTTCTTCAGAGCCTAGAAGTATTACTGAGTAACCTTATCCCAACTATTAACTGAATATTCTTTAGTGTTAATATAAACCTAATCTATAAACCAAATCGAATGTTCGTCTCTTAAGAAGCACTCAACACTTTCTTCTTCAATGGCTGAGATTTTCCGTACCTAGTTTATGCGCCGTGAAAAATCAACCTCACTTCTTAGCAGAGAATTATTTTGGTATGTCGCCTAATCACGCGTTGCGAGGCAATTATCCTTTGTTTTCATTTCTGGATTTCTGAACTCTATCCAAAGCCTCACAAGAGTTTTGCATGCTTATGTGCTAGGATTTTCCGAGTATGAAGTGACTTTTGGCGTGTCTAGTGGAGTACTTTGCTCGACATTTGATTCCCTCGGACATCAGATTCCCTCTTTTGGTGTTCTTTCATATCGACACAGCTAAGCGTTTCGCCAATGTAGTTGTTTCTGCGCACTTTGCAAGAGGTTATGTACAGCATGCCGGAACCCATGCAGTCACCCCCTCGATCGTCAGCGCAACCCATGCAGTTTTACGTTGTAAATAGACGATTATACAAATGGTTCTGAACTAAGTGACGAAGTAGTGTTCATTGGGAGTTTAATCACTGCTACCGACTTTTTTCGAGCTTCCCTTTTTTAAGGTTTAAGCGTCTCAATGCAGCTTTACTTCTTTGGAAATGAAGGACAGGTTGAACGGTACTGCTCTATTCTGATTTTTTGCTAGACTCTCTAAAAATGCACTTTACATGAGACGAAATAAGAGCAGAGACAACAAGATTTGTCAAGTTATTTTTCTGATCATAGTAAGGTTTGTTCTTCTTTCTGTGAACTATATACTGGTGGTCTGAAAACTTAAAGATGAAAATAATGTGTGCTTCTTAACGGAGAAATATTTCGTGTGTTTTATAAATTAGGTTTTTATTGAAGCTATAGGTAACTCAGTTACTAGTAGGGTTAAAATTGTGTAACAGTACGGAATAGGGCCAACTCAGCGAAACATGATCCACTAAGGGAACAGAAACACAGAAGAATAAGATTGATTTTTAACATTTAGTTTCTAATATCGTAATGAACCGCCTTTCGCATTGTCACATGAAGAATCACCATTCTCTCACCACTTCGTTACCAGAGGTGAGGGTTATATTTTTAAGCCCTTTAGGCATTTTCTTCAATGTTTGTACTGTAGTTTTAACGTGTCGTAAATCACAAAGCTGAAGTGTACTCATGGAGATTTTGCAAATAATATCGAACATAATCTGTTTATTTCAGACGTCATCGAGAAGTTTGTTTAACTCAAGAAAGAGGAAAATTTCTGAATTGGAAGTTCCTCTAGGACTCAAAAGAGATAGACCGACCGGTAACGTATATTATTAGCGTTCTGCATATTACTGGTTTCAATCATATGGCTTATTTTCATGCGTGTGCGATGCTCCTTTTTCGTGGGAAACGAATTCGCTGTCTAACGTAGGAGAAGAAGATTGGAAGCAATTGGTGAGTTATTTTCGATATTGTGCAATATTAAACTGTCTACCTTTGGTAACACTAACCCGATGGCGTGACACGTATAGGAATCTTGTTTGCGAGAATAATGGCTGCTTTCTACTTTGAATTAACATATCTGAGGTGATATTGAATTTCACTAATTATAACAAAAACTACCAGGACCTGGAATCTTCTCGTACAAGATTGTTAGTTTAGATAGTTCTTCCCTGTTATACCACCGTAAAATTCTGATTCACTGAAGCATTCGACTTATATTTCTTCTGTCTTGTTTGTCTAAGGCTCACATTTCGAAAAGAAAGCAAGTGAACAAGCGAGATTTCGATCGCATGATGGTGGAGCACAATGAACCGCTCATTTCTGCAGCCCCGGTTGTTCCCCTGGAAACGTTAAAAGCTTGTGATTCGATATCACTTTTTTCTAAAGATTTCAATTTTCAAGGAATTTGAATTTGAAGATATGTGCGGTAGAGCAAAGTCTTCTGTAAATTTGTAAAGTTCTGAACTGCTGGAATGCTCTAGTAATCGAGAAGTTGTCATTTGTCAGAAAATGAGCTTCTTCAAAAATGGGTCAAGACATTGCAAAAAATACTATGACTCAATGGAAACTCGAAAATGACCAACATGGGAAGTGATGTATTTGCTAGAGATTTGTAAAAGATAGTAGGGTTAGAGATGAAATCACCCCAACTCCAGAATTGTATACAGTAAATCGTTTTGTCTACGTATTGAGTGAGATGAGTCAATTATTCAATACCTCTTACCGTGTGTGAAGTTTATTAAGGTTTTGCTTGATCTCTGTTTGCTTATATTCTTGCTACTAAAGTGCAGTTTTTGGTGTCAACGTTTTTTGGAAGTGGAAATCGTGTGCACTTGAGAAAAAAGTGTTTCTGGTCATAATAATAGTAAATAATTGTTCTTCAGGGTGCATAATATCGTTGGTGGTGGGTGTAATATTAACACTGTTTAGAGGATGAATTGCTTTCAATCGTTTTTTACCGGTTATTGGGTTGTTTTTAACGTTGTGAATTCTTTTTTTTTATGGCGGTGGAATATTCAGCAGAGATTTACGGTTATTCAATAGGTTTTAGGGACATGGTTTGTTACATTTGATTTGAGGCATGCACTCTTGCAATTTCCTTTCTCGTTCTACGTCTGGTGAATAAATTAAAGGGTACTGCGTTCAGTGAAACACCGTCGTGATCTATGAAGTGGTTGCAGTCGTGGCAGGGTTATAAAAGATGAGATCGTGTTGTTAACATAACATGTATAGTGATAACTTGGTATATTTACCATTGACGTTCGTTTAGGTTGCACCACATAGTGAACCGTGTACAATTAGATTTCGTCTACCTATTGGCGAAGGTGGTCATATTGAAACTGCTGTATTTTCCATGAAAACACAGCTCTTGGTGAGTTGTTGCATTTGTTGTTTGTTGAATCTTTTTCAAGTGATAATCTTCAGGTGGTCTTCCTTTTTATTAACGCTCGTGGTCTATCGCCTCATCGACATAGTATTATAATCTCGTTTCCGAGACGTGAATATACAATGAAACACGCTGCAATGACGTTGGAAGATCTTGGATTTACCAAATGTGAACATGTTCATGTTGACTGTATCGGAATTGTTGAATAGTAATCTTATTTATATTATGATCTGTGTTTAGTTGCTTGGATTGTATTCGAGATTTTTTTCCTTGGTTCGATCCACGGTATGCTGGTATCTCCACCGAAATCTCTGTCACTGTCATATGATTTGGTTTCCTTACTTGGCATGGGTTCCTTGTGTTGATTTTGCTGTTTCGATTTTTTTTTTTTTTTTATATTCCCGATGAAGTATTTGCGTTGGTTTCCCCTTGTTTTAAGTGTGGGTTTGTGTCCACATACTAAATGACACTGTTTAGCCTTCCCTAATAGTGTGACAAATACTTATGTACTTTGTACTTCGAGGTATAATACTTTCCGCATGCCCGTGATATAGCCATATGAAATGGAGATGGTTTCGTCTTCTAGCGGAATCAAGTCGCTTTGTGAAAAATTAAGAGTGGAGCGCTTACTAATAAACAGCGAGGTATGTCCAATGATTTGTTGGAGAGGGTAAGTACGAATAATGCTGTTATTGCAATCTCAGTAACACCTCACTAGGTTGTAATCAAGTGTACTTCCTCAACATCGTGTTAATTTCATAAATTATAACTTCGGTGAATTTGGATATATTTCAATTGAAGTACAGGATTTTCACCCGTAGATATGTTGGTTTTGTACGAGAACCCTGTTTCATTGAACACTAACTCAATAGTTGGGCTTCATATGCGTAAGCTTAAGTTATTGAGCAGTTGCAAGATTACGTGATGCGTTCCTAGTTGGACAGGGTTGCTGGAATTTAGATACGACCAGAAAACAACTTCGTACTTGCCTTGAGTCAGGATCAGAGAACGATTCTTCTGCTGCGTTGGATTGAATCGCACTTCCAGAGTGGCTAGAACTATATTTGTGTGGCCATGCATGTGGTTCCGTGTTATTCTATTTATATTCTACGTGCTGGTTCTTTCAAAAGTCTGCAGTTAAATGACTTGGGTAACACGAGAGATGGATCGAAGTGGCATTCATCACGTAGGCCCTGCATCTACTCAAGGAGTACGGAAAGCTGATAAGGGGTATATTTCTCAAAACAAATGTGGTACATTATCAAATTTTGGGGAATTAAAACATTCTGCTAAGAATTCAGTAGACCTTTCCTGTATCTCCTATCGTCCTGTTGATCGTCAAGTGTCTCAAGGGGATGCTAATAAATTTTCTGTTTTTCTGTGTCGTGCACAAGAGTAGCTCAGTGGATTCTGCTCGCTGTAACGACTTGTTGAACATCAACCTTTTCTCTAGTTTTTTTTTTTTACCTATCCGGCTTACCTTATCTTCAACAGACGTATAGAACGGCATTTTTGATTTCTGATCGTTGACGCAAGTCGGAGCTTCGGGTCCGTTTCGTTACTTGTGTGAAAGGGGATGTTCATACCATCATCTTTTCGATTGTGCGTTCAATACTGCTGAGCGATCTTTGATAGTACTTGCATGGTGACTAGGTTTCTGACGAATACGTTGCGGCATAATAAATCGTAGAGTTGAAAAGGAGGGCACATAGATGGGTGTTCTTTGTTCTCTTCACTATATCTTCAATGCTCTTGAAAGCTTACCAAACCTCTTTTCCTCCTGCTCAGCTTTGGAGCTAAGTCGTTCATCATGTTGATTTTCCGACCTAGATAGACGTAAATGGAGTATTCAGAGCTATTCACCCCGTTGAGCGTGATCTGGACGTAGCAAACCAGTCTGTTCCTTATCAACATAGTTTTTATGAAATCTAGTCGAAGAGCAAGCTTTCCACGAGGCGTTCTCAAATTCGACAAGCATTCACTCCGGCTGTCTAATGCTTGGTGTTAAAAGAACGGTCTCATGAACAACGCGAAGATATTGTGATTGTAATTTTAATCGGAGATCGACTTCTACTCCAATATCGTCTCATTCCAGTGTTTGAGACACTCTCAGTGGTGCCGCTAAATAATGTTATTGCGAGATGTTATCGCCTTGCCTACCCTCGTTTTTGTCGTTGATGTTAATGATATGGTGATACTTTGATTGTGAATGTTTGATATATCTCATTAGAAAACTTTATACACACAACAGGAATGCCCTGGCTGTCCAGTGCTTCCGTGATGTCCTTCTACCTCAAATAAGTCAAAAGCTTTCGTTACATAGGTTGCAGTGAGACAGAGCAGACTTTTGAACGCTCACCATACTTCGACGAGGCCTATTATTGTGTTGACGTGATCCATCGTAGTGAATCCTTTTATGAACCCTGCTTGCTGGCATGGCTCTCCTTCGTCCAGTGTTGCATCAGTCCTGTTTAGGACAACTTGAGTTAAAAGTTTCTAGACAACCGACAACAAGCATATTAGGTGAGCCGATATCGTGGAGGTCACTCTTCTTGAATAATAGCATAGTCTTGTTAGTCTTTCACTGAGTGGGAAGCTTGCATTCCGAGAGGTAACGTGTGAAGAGCTGAAACAACCTGCTCATGAGGTCTGGTGAACGGTTCTTCAAGTGTTCAGCTATTATCCTTTCCGGACCTAGTAGTGTTCGGTTCTTCACCTGCGAAATAGTACGTCGGTTTTCGGATGGGAGGACAACGGTGGGAAGACGTATCTGTCCTCCTTTATTTCGTATGGAGCACGACGTGGGTATTGAAGAGATCTGAGTAGTAATCATCGATGGTTTTCTCCATTGCCTTTTTGAAGCCTTAACTGTTCCGTCCGGTCTTCAGAGTGCAATCATCTGTTTTATAATTGGCGACGTCTCGGTGGGCTTCGTGAATGCTTCTCCCAGCCTTTAACCATAACTGCTGCTCTTTTCTCGTTAAGATCTTTTTTTTATCGCTTATCTGCATTATTTTACAAGTTCGGACGTGAATAGGCCTTTAACTCATGCGAGGCATGTCAGCTTGAGTGTTTCTAGAGAGAGATATGTCGTGGTGACTTTCGAAATCGGATTTCATAGCGCTATCTGTAAGAGACGTTGAATGGTTCTATCGTGTTCACCGTCGACGTTGTCCAAAACGGCATCTTCCCAACAGCCGACTAATTAATCGAGTAACGCCCAGTTTATGGCGGTTTTAATACTTTTTTATAGTTTTAATTCAGCTAATTTATCTTCTTTCTGCGATGAATGAAATCATACACAAAGGAGGCAGTGGTCCGTACAGAGTTTTGGGACAACAGCGACATCTGTTAGTCAAAAGCTTCGGTTTACTATGATGTGATCTGTTTCCTTATTGAACTCTCCATTGGGTGAGACCAACATCCAGCGTTGAGAGTGAGGCTTCTGGATTTGTAAGTAAGCATACATAGTATTGGTCGTTGTGTCAAACTCCGACAACCTCTCACCTTGTCCGTTGCATTCGAATCAATGGTTCCCAATGTGATGCAATTTAGACGTTCTTCTGGGTCCAATTTTAGTATGAAAATCGCCAATGATTGTCTCAAAGAATGTATGATCTTCTGTGTTGAATTTCTCCAAGGTCATACAAAGCGCTTCGAATTCGTCTTCGTTATAGCTTGATGTCGGCGAGTAAACGACGAAGATTGTCAGTGCTGCTATTGATCCACACCTCCTGATACTTATTACTTGATACTTGGACGGCCCGTCAATGGTTGTGCGGGCCCTACCATAATCACCGTTTTTCGGAGACTTGCTGGTTAAGCCATCGTGGTTCCTTGGAATGCCGAGGTCAGCCTAGCCAAAGTCTGCCCCAGACTTTGGTACCAGGACGGTGGCGGATCCTGGTATTGGTTTACTCTTAGCTAGGTTTCCTAATGGAAACGCCGGACTCCTTCTCAGCTTGGGAGACCCTGTCAGAGGGACGAATCTCCCGCTGTACATCATAGTCCGACACCGAGGAGCACCTCCCAGCCACTATGAGGCGGTAAGACGTTTGGAGGGATCTACACCTCTTCAACCACAAATGTCAGATTGGTAGTCTCAACTAACCTGATGGCGTCGTGCCTTATATTTCTTTTCAATATTGTCAAGTCCTCCGCCAGTGAGTGGCGCGTGTGGCGCAGTGGTTGGAGGCGCCACTGCAACCAGGCACGTGGAATCGATTCGTGCGCCCATGTCCCACCAAGCCTTCCATCCCTCCGGGGTCGGCAAATTGGTACCAGACTTGTCTGGGAGGATAGCAGCACTGGCTCGATACATCGGCAGGCCACCGCGAGTCATTGTAAAGGCCAGATATGCATTCAATCACCTCCAACGATACTTAGTGAAGTCAAATGCATGGCGCATCCCTCAGGGATTGTGATCGGCGCCGAGATCTTTATCCTATATCCTTTGCCAGTGATTAAGGTGCAATTTGAGTGTGCTTTGCAGGTACAGAGTGCCACGTTAATCCTTCGAGATTTAGGCAGCGTATCCGTACTCGTCGTACCCAACACTGCCATATCTGAAGCTCATTTTGGGTCGGTGAAGTGAGGCCCGCTTATTCTACAGTTTAGCATTTAATACTACTGGCTTACTATATGGCTTGTATGGCTTACTGAGATCTAAACATGAGGCTGGATTTGCATATGGGGAGCCTGACTGTCTCTCCCAGAGTAGAAAGGTAACTTGTTTATTGGAGGCGACTCCGAACCAACTCCCATTTACTCCCCTGTCAATTGATTGCATGGTTTTGGTCAAGCTGACTTGCAGAGTACAATCCGCATAAACACACGCAGGCACGTATGCTTAAATACGTTCTCGTAAATACAGAAAGCATGTGCCAAATCGACTTAACAGGAACAGCGAATCCAACTCTTGGATCCACCTACGTCTCGGGGAGGCAAAGGTCGCTTTTTGTTAGCCATTAAATTTGTATTCGCACCTTGGGATGGGCCACGTTGCCCGGGGCTAACGGGTATGAGATCTCCATGTGTGGAGATCCGTGGTAAACCTTTGTTTTATTATTATACAGCTAGCCCTTTGAGTAAACGATGGAGCATAAAGCTCTCGGCGTTGATCATTCCTTCAAGAGTGCCCCATGCATTTGACTTCACTAAGGAGCCTTGGAGGTGATTGGAATGGCCAACCAATGAATTGAATCAATACTGCTATCCTTTCAGACAGGTCTGGTACCAAGCCGGCCCCGAGAGATGGAAGTCTAGGTGAACATTTAGCGCCTGTTGGACCCATGTATATTACAGAGCAACTCTATCCACTGCACCACATGCGCCTTAGGTTTAAAAGTCTAGCCTTATTTTACAAAAAAAAAAAAAATTTACTTTCTGCAAATCACGCCCAATGCCTTGAAGTTTTTTTTCTCAGATAGATTGAATCTGTGCTACAAATCCCAGGAAGATAGTGGTTATTGTAATGTGTAGTAACGCTGCACTAAATGTGTATACACTAATAAAGTGCATTTTTTGATGTTTTGCTACATTTGTAGTGCAGTGGCTATAAATCTCATACCGTGGTAAATGTTTTGTGTGGTACTATCTCACCCTGGGCCAACCAAACTTCCCATCATTCCAAGCTTATCTGGATGTTCATCTAAGCTACATGCGATCTTACCCAAGATTACTTTAGAAATAAGGTGAGCTAGGGAGGAACTTTAAGGAACCCAGTTTAAACCACGAGGGCGCATCTTCAGGTGTAGCCATGCCTCCTGACTTGGTAACCCTTGATTTTTTGATGCATTATCAACCCTAATTTTATCTTTGAGGCTCATGCATTGTGTTTCTGTTTTCTAATTGTTTTCTGTTTACAGATGCTGAGTCATGCGATTTAGTTGGTATTTGCTTGGAGTCTTGAAGGACCGTCTTTACTGGTTGTGCGGACCCCAGCATAATCTCCATTTTTCGGAGTTTTGCTGGTTTAGCCATGGTGTTTCCTTACAGTCCTGAGGTCAGCATGGCCAAAGTCTGCCACAGGTCCTCACCACCGCATGCAGCCGCCGCCCTTGTGGATCAGAGGGAGATTTGCTACCATGCGACTAGTTTGATAATAAGACAATGGCGGATCCTGATATTGGTTTATTCTTAGCTGGGCTTCCTGGTGGAAACACCGGACTCATTCTAAGCTTGAGAGACTCTGTTGGGAGATGAATCCTCCACTGTGCAGTGCAGGCCGACACCCAGGAATACCTCACAGCCACCAGGAGGTGGTAGAATTTTCGGAGGGATTTGATTGATTGGTTTTCGATTTTTTGCATAGACTTACTTCAGCATTTGACTTAAAGGAGTTATAGATCAATATTAACCTGCACATTATTCTTCTTCAAAAGTGATTCTCCAGTTACTGATCACAAGATTTTTTCAACGCATACTTTTTCAATTCAGCGGACATGTCATTCTAGTTGCTTCGTGGGTAGACGTGAAATACTGGCATTTTGATGCCCATGACTTGATGATTGTCCACTGGTAGACTGGATAATAAAAGATAAAGGATAAAGCTCTCGGCGTTGATCAATCCCTGAGGGATGCGCCATGCATTCGACTTCATTAGGTATCGTTGGAGGTGATTGAATGCATATCTGGCCTTTACAATGACTCGGGGTGGCCTGCCGATGTATCGAGCCAGTAATGCTATCCTCCCAGACAAGTCTGGTACCAATTTGCCGACCCCGGAGGGATGGAAGGCTTGGTGGGCCATGGGCGCATTTCACGTGCGAGCCGCAGTGGCGCCCCCAACCACTGCGCCACACGCGCCCCTGGTAGACTGGATAGTTCGTATAATCATCTTTTTTAATGGATTTTATTGCGACTAGATGTTTTATGCAGTTTTAAAGAAAGCATGTCGTTTATCTACCTAAACAATCTTTTGTCTTAGTGAGGGTATGTTTTTGACGATTAGAAAGTACTCACACAGCCTCGTGTCCGCCCAAGAAGGAAACATGAACTTATTAATCAACGCCATGGTTAATAGAAAGTCGATGCTGGGATTTAATACATACCGTACAAGCAGTGTCAAGATGTTCCATCTGGCTTGACTGAATCTGAATTTCACAGTTCATTGATGATCAAAGCTCATTGTTGGTCGCGTACATCATGATTTTGAAAATAATATGAGAAAGACGCGCAATGTGTCTTCGCTGTCACTTCTAGGCAAAAGCTGTAGTATGACAAAATTCGTTATGTTAAGCGCATAGCAGGAAAACATTCGATTTTGTGGTGACTTCGAGTAAGAAAGGCTCACTAAGTGAAGCTTTCACACAACAGTGGCTTTCACAAGTGCCTTGGTCGAAAAATATCATGGGAATGGTGTCCCCGGAGCCATACGAGCATCCTAAATGTGTCTTTCACATGACAGAAGTGAATAAAATGTTGCTTTGCGGTCAACTGTTAGATCATGATACAAGAGAAGTGAGCATTGTCCATCTATTGGACTTCATATACAGTATGCTTACGACGGGCTAGAAGCTGTATTCTCTGTATTCAAAATTAGATTTTGCGCACTACCATGTCAATGTGGAATTTAAGTAAAATCGGTAAGCCTAACTGTCAGTGCCGCATATAGTAAAAGTTTGAGGTCATGCACATTGTAGTCTAGTGTAGTTTGAATTGCATACGTAAGTGTTTTTATTTGTACATGGAGACCTAGAGCTAAACGTAAGCATATTAACATAAAAAAAACTGTCGGCGAAAAAACAGTAGAAACTACAACAAAAGACAGCAGAATAACATAAGTTGGACATAACATTGACTTTTCATGTTGCAGGTGAATTCTTTGCGCGAACTCCACAATGAAATCTGCGGCAAATTTCTTCAGCTTGGCCTTTTATCATGGAACAACAAACAGCATCAAGTAGGGCAGATTTTAAAAGTCGAAAAAGGGAAAACCTAATCTTAAATTTGTTTTTAGTTATTGCTTCACCGACTTGTGAGTTCTCATAGTTGTGTATCTCAGGATAACAGTTGTGCAATATCATCGAAGCTGAATTCTGTTGAGTTCGAAGAAGCTTATCGGTGAGTGACCTTGGAAACGGCTTGAATGAACCTTCCGTCGCCAACAAAGTTGCTTTTAATCCGAAAATGGTGTGTATGTATGTATGTCGCATGTATGTATGTGTGTATGTGTATGCTTCTTTGTATTTGTGTGTATGGATGTGGGTGTGTCGGTTTGGGAGTCGGGTTGTGTACGGTTGAGTTGAATTGAATTCCGTTGAGTGGAATGAGTTCAGTAGATTTCTAGTTTCTTTACAATCTTTTTATATTTAAAAGAGCCTCCATGCTGTCAAATACCTTCAAGTCGGCAGTGGTAATACTCGGTAATTGAATGATTGAGTAGCCTGAATTCATGAATCTCAAAAAGTCGCACGAAATTCGGGGCAATTCTAATTTAACCAGACGGTACCTCCTCATGCTATTAATTTTGATAACGCTGTAGTTGGCCATCTTAAGTTTACAGATCGTCATCATATCCCTGACTTTTCGTTGTTTGATTTCTGTGGCAGTTTGTTGGTAATATTGTTTACTCTAGATTAGTGTCATTGATATTGCATAAAGCCTTCATTTTCGAATGTTTTTTTCCAGAGATAGTTTTTTGTTCACATGCGAGATGCATTGTTACTATCCATACTTTCCACGTAAAGAACTTCAATGTTTCCGCCTTTGTTGGACATGTTCCTTCATGCATAAGCATGTTGCCTTGTTGTAATACTGCTAGTTATTGTAACCTTTGATCTCTTCTTAAATTAAAACTGGAAAAAATTGCTGTGAATCAAATGTAATCTATTCATTAGGTAAACAGAGAGCATTGTTAACATCAATATTTCTTCGAGTAATTGTTATTAGGAGTGAAATAGTTTGGCATTTTTTCAACGGAATAATTTCAGCAGACTAGGTCATCATCACTCGGATGTGGAGAAGTGCTTGTCTATTCTGTGTAGTTCACCATTAAGTGTTGCTGAAATTCTCCATGCAGTAGGGTTAATTCAAGTAAGTTAATGTTTTCCACTGTAGGTAGCAGATGAGTGTTTTGAATTTAATATTTACAATACAGGAAATCTCTTCTGACGACTGTATTCATGCCGTATTTAGCCTTGTTTATGGCAATTGTATCTTCCCTAGCGATGAAAAAACAGTTTTAGAAGTTGGTGCCACTTTACTGAATTACATATGCTTTGTTTTTCTGCAGTCCTTTTTTTTTCTTCTTTTTACAGACGCTATCCTGTTTAATTCGTGTACAGCTTCTTTCTCATTCTAACCCTCGACTTGTTATTCGAAAAGGAACAGCTGCTTTTCCTAGATTGTACAAATTGTACAGTGAATCCCTTTATGCAGTCAAAGTTCGTTTCTATAAGTCTAGTTTCCTAGTGTCGAAAACTGCTTTTAGTTGTTTACAGATATTTTTAACAGCTGCATTACATGATTCAGTGATGCTTGTTTTGTGTCAAGATGAAGTTTTCCTCGATATTGATCCCGCAAAGGTATGTCGAAATCACGATTCTTATTTCAGTTTTGTGCCGTTTACGCATTATGCTCTAATTTCGTTTTTGTTTCCTTTGAGTGTTTGTGCCTAATACATGTAGATTGATCCGATCTGGACTCGAATCTTTTCCTACCGGTTGTCCTTCGTGCATGTTAATCGCTTACTCATCTACTAACTTGGGTGCTTGAGCAGTCCATCTTCAGGAGTTGTGCAGACCCTAGCACATTTGCCATTCATTTTTATCCCTCGCAATCGTCGTTCATGGTAGAGGTTTACTCGAGCAAGGTGTAGCGTGCTAGTTTTCATATCGTGATCTGTAAAATAACTGCAGCTGCTGATAACAGCTGATTAGCTTTGGTTACGAAAACGTCGCACAGCTTGTAGGTGCCCGTCTTAGAAGACGTCTACATTTTCGCGGAGTCCACTCTACACTTCTTTTCGTCTATCTGTGGTATGTTCTTCTTATTATGTGACCAGCCCATCTGTTTCGCTATCGGTTTTTATTCTATTGGATCTCAAAGATGGGACATATTTCAAAGATCAGAGCTTCTCCTTCCCGCTAGATATTAAATTGCCGTTATATTTCAGAAGAAATCGTTCAAGCGCTGTGTGAGTAGTGTGGAGTATTCTTGACGTGTTTAAAGTATCAGCCCACGTCTCTGTAGCATAACAGAGTGCTAGGTGAACCGTTGAATCGAAACGATGAGCGCGGATCCTCGACTCCTTCATTTTGGTCGGTGCCTTCCTTGAGAGGCCCGATTGCGGTCTAAGCTGCTCTCCTTCTTTTATCTAGTTCCTCCTTCATGTTGTTTTGTATGTTCATCGATCGCCCAAGGCATAGTTACGAGGTGGTCTCTGCAATTAAAGACCCATCCAGTTCAATTTTCTCGCGCTCACACCGTGGGTTTTTGCTGAATCGGGTCTTCTTCCGATTTTTTCTTAGTCCTATCTTTTTTTCCTCTTCGTTGAGCTCGTTGATCATCGTCGCTGCTTCGCTGGTGCTTCTTGAGAAGATGAAGATGTCGTTGCAAAACGAAGGTTTGATAGGAATATTCCATGAATACGTATGCCTTTCTCATCCCAATCGAGTAACCTCATTGTTCACTGCAGTGCGGCACTAAACAGCTTTGGCGATATTCTATTGTTTTGTCGAACCTCTTTTCCTATGGGTATGGTAAGAGGTCGATCGAAAAGCTGTGTTTTCACGGTGCAGTTCCGATAGCAATCTGCTAATTTTCGTATATAGGACGAGTCGACTTATTGGTGTACAAATGCCGATAGCGTTGCATTCATGTCGACGCGGTCAAACTGTTTTTCATGGTCTAAAAAGGTTAGGACCAAAGGCAGGTGGTATTCCCAAAAAACGTCAACGACCCTGGGTGCAGTTTGCATGTGGAATCCTTATCGAAATCATGCTTCCAACACTGATTGTGCCTCACCCAATGTCGTTGATGTGTACGAGAGGATAACGTTCTTGGAGAGCTTGTAGAACAGGCATATCAGGCGGTTGTTACGATGATCCATTCGGCCATCTTTGTTGGCGTTAGATGGACGTGCGTGACGTTGTCCACTGATCTAGCATTTTTTTTCCTTTTGAAGGTGGGCGGTCATATGGTTCTGGAGAAGTGCGTGTAAATTGTGGCTTCCAGCTCTGAGGATGTCGGCGGTAATATTATCGGCCCTTGGAGCTGTGCCTCTTTTCATGCTTCCTATCGCAACTCGAACCTCCGATGGAAGTATTCCAGGTGGTTCTTCTCCATCGAAGATGTTAGGGTCCGAGACGGGGATTGTGGAATGAAAGGTTGATGTAGAACGTTTCTGCTTTTAGTTCCATATCATGGCGGGAAGTTTTGATGACCCAGTGTTCGTTCATTAAGTCCGACAGCGAAATATTATAATTGCATATGTCCCGATGACATTTTTTCATACTGCCTCTTTTCTCTGCTGTTTCCATTAGTTTCTTCTGCCAATGCCGATGTAGTTCTTCGTGAAAAGCTTTTCTGCAGCTGGCATTTATTACCAGTCATGTTAAATGTATTGCAGTAGGATCAGGCTTCAGTTTCTTTTTTTCTCTTTCCGAGCAATTCTATAGTATTTACGAAGATGCCGTCTGAACTAGGAACTAAGGTGAGTTCGGCATAGAGTTTCAGTCCTTTGATGAGCAGCTCATAGTCTTTGATCGTGTCTTCCTTAACCTGCCAATCGTTTCTGGATAATTTTGTTCAGAATGTCCCTTCATAGGCAGCTAGGATTTCCCTCGTCGTCGATGACGTGAATTCTTTTCGAGCTTACGGCTGATTCGAATCTTCGCGCGAAGAGGACGGTGATCGGATTTAATACAGAATGACGGTACTACCTATATTATGAAGTACTCGTCATCTTCTGTTTGTCAGAAGGCACCCAGAGAAGTATTGAAGCCGACCTATTGCATGTGAGCAATTTGATCATTCCTGGTGTCCTTATTTAACCTTGCAAGGGCGTATCTTGCTTTTCACCACGATGTGGATCCGGCCGCTCCTTTTACTACTAGGATTAAACCGCTTACTCATCTTTTAATCACCACTTAAAAAACTATGAACTCTGACGATTGGAAGGTTGGTGGAACGGTATGTGTTACATTCCTCTCCAGTTATATTTCAGTCACCTTTGAGATTTCCCAGTGCCGATCGCATACGGCGTTTTGGAGATGATCCGACCAGTGTACAGTATCACAAAAGGGTTGCTGCTCATCGAAGACTAATTGTTGAAAAGCTGGTCTTGCTAGCACATAGCTTTATTAAAGGTAATGCTTTGTCATTTGCAATATGATCGCTTTTTGAAGTTCATTGTAGGGCAATCGGTCTTTCCTAATTTCAGTAGTACATTTTCCAGGAATTTGTGATGCTATCTCCTCTTTTCCCAAAGGACTTATATGGCTTGTTCAACAACTAAATACATCTCTCATTGAAATTAAGCAACTCCCTGCCTCTGAGGTTAACAATTGTTTTATGTGCATATTTGACAAAGGTCCTACGTTTCATCTTAGTGTGACTAAGCTTTTTAAGATCACTGAAATTTTACTAATTGAATAATTACTGCTTAAACTTATAAAAATGGGTTAAAGACATTGTTTCAGGCAACACTAATTTGTACAGACCTTATTGTAACAAATTTGCTTTGTCCTGCTATTATCAATCCGGAAAATGTTGGTATAATAAGTGATACTCCTATAAGTCACATCGCTCGTTTTAACCTCATGCAGATTGGACAGATAATTCAAGTAACTTTTTTTCTATGTCTTCCTAACATTCCTTTTTCGTGATGAGCTGAGGGGCGGAAAGGTTCTATAGTTTTTTCTGCTTCATGTGGATTTCTCTGGAAAGAAGTGCTTTTATTTTGTTTTCATTATTTACAGTACTTTATTTGTTGCATTTTAGACTCTTGCGTTGAGTCGGAACGAGACGCCGCAGCCACATTTTCAGATATTCACATCTCAGTTTAAAGATGTCATTTTTATGTCATAATTATTTTGTGCTCGCAACAAACTTGGAAATCGTGTCTAATTATTTTAGAGTCCTATTTGCGATATTGTCGGTTCTCTGTTGTCACGTCCCATGAATTCTTTGGATTCCATGTTTCCGCCTGTTCTCTGCGAATCTCATAAATCAAGAGAACTATTTCGCCGGCCGTATTTTATGGGATCGTTGGCTGAGGTTAACACAGTGGTAAGTTTCTCATGAAGTTTTATTTTTTATCTATATTCTACATGGCTACACATGTTGTTTACAGGTCTCAATCTTACATTCTAATGCACTGGAAAGTGTGTCATCAAATCAGGTGAAGGTGGAGCTCGATGCTTTGCGCATCCGCATTCCAAAGTCATTTTCAACTAGCTCGGCCGCTTTGGAAAATTCGATATCGGGCGAATCTGTTCCATGTAAGCAAAACAAAATGAGAAACTTATCTGATAAAGGTTTGTGGTTATCTTTCTACGTCGTCGTTAATTTATAAGTTATATAGTCTATTTTATCCGTATGATTCGTTTAAATACTTGAAAGCTTCATTACAGTGCATAATTCTTTGTCGAATTCGCCACCTCATTCATCATCTCGTCCATGTGCTTCATTATGTATGCCTCGACTGCCTCAAGAATGTTTCGATGTAGTCGTTTTCCATGTAGAAACACAATGGTACGTTTCCAACGACCATATGTAAAGTCTATAAACGACAAAATATGCGGCGTTGATCAATCCTTTGGAGATGCGTAATGATTGGACTTCATCAAACAGCATTAGAAGTGAATGGATACATATCTGGTCTGTACAATATTGATTTGTATGACCTTCTGATGTCGTAAATCAGTGCTTTTATCCTCACAGACAAATCTCGTACCAATTTGTCGGTTCGTAAGGTTGGAAAACTTGCGAGACGCGAGGTCCAACCAAGACGTGTGTATTGCTGAGCACCTTGGACCGCTGCCTTTAACACACCAGACCACATGTATCTCTTAAAAATTCTTCATTTATTAAGAAATCAATTTTAAACATTTCGAGAGCTAAGGACGCTGAATATAATGACGAATATAACTTGGATTCTTTCTTGTTTATGGGTGTCTATAATTTGATACAGTCACTGTTTAGTGAGCCAGTTGGTCTTATTTCCGAAGATAAGTATATGGAAGACCTCACAGCAGGAGGTGCCGCAAAGAAACACGCTGGAGGAGGACCGCAAAAGAGGACCCGTTTTGTTGACACAGAGAGCACAAGTGTGTTAATATTTATAATCGAGTTAGATTTCAGTTCAACATAATTTGAAGCTGGCGCTCGACTCGAGAAGAGATACTAGGTCTTCCTCAGTAAACAAACGTCAATTGACCAATGTTCTAAAAGTAGCTATTTATACTTTCAAACCAACTATAGTTACAATTGTTTTTACGTAAAGTCAATAAAAAATTTTTGAATTGGAAAAAAGCTGCATCAAGTTTCCCAACGTTGATTTTCATCACTTTTTAGTCGATTCCGCGGTGTCTGATCGTACTCCTGACAACGCATCCGATCTTGAAGAAGATGCAGGCGAACATCAAGAAGTCGGCTCAATTTCAAGTAGCCTGGAAGCACCACAAGAAGACAGGTACCACTACCCCTCCCCTTCAAGTAACTGTGTGTCAATCATCTTGCAGCCTATGAGTCCTCGATTCACTCGAATATTTCTCGGTTCTTTGATTCAATACCAAATTGCATGGGCACTGGTGGTGCGTAGGTGTTATCACCTGTATCACCTGTAGTCCCGTTGATCGTCAAGTGACTCGAGCGGGCGCCAGTAAACCCTCCATTTTTCCCTGTCGCGTGCAAGAGCAGCCCAGTGGGTTCTGCTCGCTTTAGGGGCTCGTCGAGTATCATATCCTTCTTCCAGGCTTTTCGTGAAGAACTCTGACCATCGGGTCGGTGGTCTTCGGCCATCGGTTATCATTCATACGCATTACGCGTCCGGCCCACCTTATCTTCGACTGTTTGGCGTATAGAACGGCATCTTTGACTTTCGATCGTTGACGTAGGTCGGAGCTTCGGATCCCATCCTTTACTTGTGTGAAACAGGATACTCCTAGCATCGTCCTTCCGACTGCGCGTTCGATAACGCTGAGTGATCTTTCATCCTGCTTACGTAGGGAACAGGTTTCTGGCGCATACGTTAGGGCAGGAAGAACCGTTGAGTCGAAAAGGTGAGTATTTCATAAGACGGGAGGTGGACGTGGCTATCGAAGAGTTCTGAGCAGTAATCGTGGACGATTTTCTCCATTGCCTTTCTGGACGCTGTTATTGTTTCGTCTGGGCGTCGGAGTGCAATCATCTTGTTCTTGTAATTGGCGAAGCTTCGGTGGGCTTTGAGAATGCTTTTCCCAATCTCGTACGATTCCACGCTGGCGTATTAGCTCGAAAGTTTCTTGAGACAGACGTCTCTCGGTGACCTTCGAGCTTTCAGCTTTGATGGCGCTAACGTGAAGATACTCAATGAGCCGATCATATTCCTCGTCGATGTCGACAACGGCATCTTCCCAACATCCGACTAGTGAGTTGAATAAGTCCCAGTTTTTGGTGGTTCTGGGACTTCGGTTTTTGAATTTAGTGACTTTTTCTCCTTTCCATGAGAAATAAAATCTTGCACCTAAGAAGACGGTGGTCTGATCCCGTGTAAAATTTTGAGACTGCAGCGGCATCGGTTAGGCAAAACTTCCTATTTACTATGATGTGGTCTATTTCGTTATGGTACTCTCCATTGGGATATTCCCACGTCCATCGTTGACGGTGAGGCTTCTGGAATTGCGAGTTACCATGGATGGTCTTGGTCGCCATTATAAACTCAGAGAGCTGCGCTCCCTGTTCGTTCCATTCTAATCCGTGGATCCCAGTGTGGCGTTCCTCAGACGATCTTCTTGGTCCGATCTTGGCATTGAAATCTCCCAAAAAAATCTGAGTCATCAACCATATGCGACTATAATCAGCTGTTCTAACCTTCCTCATTGGAAGTCATGTAAAAAAGCGGCTCTGAAGAAGGCGATACTGCCGAAACGTCAGCTACTGTTGTGTTGTATTGTATTGTGTGCTTTTCTGTGGAAGTAAATGTATGCTGTATAACAACCTCGCGATTGCTGAACAAGAAAACTACGCATTCATATTCCAATGCCGAGGTTAATAGAAAGTCGAACCTGGGAGCTGCTCGTATCGGTTATCCCTGAATTCATGAGATAGCTGTGGTCGAACGTTCCCAGTGGGATCTTAGAGAGTGAGCTTTTCCCAGTAAGACCTAGCAATTTCTGGACCTTGGAGGAGTGATAGGCTTGTTGATCCCAAGACGGTGGAATCGGCCCTGGTCGTGGTAATCGGCATTACTACCACTTCGCTGCCCACCGCCATGTATATATATGTATATATATATATATATATATATTCATGTAAATATCTGTATATGCATATATATGCATGTATACATATATATACATATACATATGTATACATATATATACATATACATATATATATACATATACCATGTGTGTATGTGCATGTGTATAACTCAAGTTTGATTCATGCTCTCAACGGTTTATACTCAACCGTTAATTCAGAAACCACTTAACGACTTTATGTGCTAACCGAAAAAAAGTTGAAACAATTTGTGATTTTATTGTTGAGACATCTTATTATTTTTTAAAATAGATATTTCTTTTAAATGGAAGCACATTTGCATATAGTTCTTAAAATGTGTTGTATAGGATGCTTTTACTTGATGAGGACGGAGCTTCAACAATCCCAGATAATGTGTCGGATGTAGATGAAACTGGGCTCAGTGGTCGTGGTTCGGCCAGCCTCGATGGGCGGGAATCGCCTCTGAGTCAAGCCCGTAGTCAGTGCCCGCCCGATGGTCAAGAAAATGGTGAGGTTTTTCTCCGAGTCTGCTTAAAGTTCACCTTTAGCGAAGGATTTGTTGTTAAATAGAAATTGGCGATCTCGGTGCAGTGTCAACTGTAGCTGGTTCGGAAAACGATGTAGCACAGCGTGTGCTTCCTAGTGGAGTTCCTGTTGCTGTGCGTAAACAGAATGCTGAAGGACTTGAAGAGAAATTCGGAAAGTTCACTGTGCCTACGTCGCAAGAAAATAGTCGTTGGTTTAAATTTTCTTTTGTCATCCTTCCAGTCCCATCACAACTTCCGTCGTAATCAGGTGATGACCAGCGGTCGCTGCTTTCCGATAGCTGGTCAACTAACGTTGTTCCTTCCGATGATGAGGGAACCTCTTTACCAGTTCTTCCTCATCTTCCGTGTGCTGATGTTGCCGAAGGTGGCAACCACAGAGGACGCTCGGTTAACCGGTAATTATTTTTGATGATATGGCGATGAATACAGTGATATGTTTCTACGACATCTTTTTATTTAAATAGTCAGAAATTATCTAAAATTTGAGGATAAAGTCTTTTTTTTTATACATTATGAGAGCTATAACGCATCACATTCACTAAGAATTTGGAGTTTATTTTATTTTGAAGTATTTTGCCAGCATTTCTACTTTTAGAAGAACGAAATATTTCAGTAAGAAGTACATGTTTAACATGTTTAGCACTGGTTCGCTCTGTGCAGCTGGTACTGTACCAGAAGACAAGAGCGATACATGGTCTTTAGATGCTATAGCAAGTGATTCTGAAGCTGATGGAGGTCGAGAACGAGGACGACATGTACGATACTCGATTTCTTGTTTATTGCTACAAATACAACTTTCCCATGAAGCATTTATAGTATTTGGTTTTGAGTACATCTACTCATTACTCGTTTATAGGTACCAGATGATGCTTACGATGTACCTCGAATAGAGCCTAATAGCAACAACGAAGTTCCATTGTTGGTATGAGTAAACTTATTAGTGCGTAGAACATTAATGTTGATTTAAACATTAAAGTTAGTAGTTGAAAATGTGCTATTGGCATTGAATATATATTTGCTTGGGCTCCGAATATCGCAGAGCAATGTTTGAAGTTTTCTTTAAAGCGATCCTATTCAGCAAGTTAAATTGGATTAGTAGCGTAAGCCGATAGCTAGTGCATGAGTTTTTCTAACCGTTGTTTAAGGTAAACCTTTATATTAGGTTGTTCTGAAATAAATGAGCGTTTCTAGTTTTATTGTTCAAAATGTCATTACTTGCTTCAAACAAAACTTTATTGATCAAAATAAAATTGATTTAAATTGGTACATTTTGCAAACTGGAAACAAGCTTAATTATTCCAGTTGCATGAAATTCTGGAGTTCTGGGAAAAAATCCTGTCACCCTGTGATGAATCGGCCCGGCAGCAGACCACCTAAAGGTCAGCATAACTTTGTAATTTTAACTTTGGGAAGTGCTGTGGAGTCTGATCGAAATCCAACTATTGAGCTGAACGTTTCCAGTTGTCGTACGGAATCTAGTTCTCGTCGCACGTCACAAGCCGATGGTCGTTTTTGTTGCGCAGATTAAGAACGGTCTACAATTCGAAACGGCGACTTTTTTAATCATTGTTTAATTCGTGCGGCACCCACTTGTCGAGTTTTTTGTCTTTCCTATACGAGTTGAGTGAGAGGAAATCGTTCATGTGCTTACTCCAAGCTGTCCTACATGCTCTCGAACAGTTCTTCGCTTAATTGCTTACACTAGTGCCTTCAATTCGTTATCGTTCATCGTTAAGTTCATTGAGACGTCCGTGGCGCTCCTTATCTTCGAGGTCGAAATCACGAAATCGGAATTCCTGGAATCATGTTCGCACAGTTGATTCACCAATACTACTTTCACCCATAACTTCATTTATCTTTGGAGCCGTCTCTGCTGCACTATGACCGAGTTCGAACTCATAAAAGAAAATTTGACGAAAATGCCCTTTTGATATCTGAAACTGCTAGGCTTATAAATGGTAAAAGAATTTAACATCTGACAAAACGCGAAGACATGGTTAGAAAAGTCATAAAGTCAGTTTTTTAGTATTATATAATATTGCAAGGTACAAAGAATATTTTGTTGGTGAGAATTACATTAAAAGAATAAATATTTTGAAACGATCATTTGTTTTTGAACATCTTAATATCATTGGCTTGTTCGCTTCAGAATGATAGGTTTATAAAGTGGTGTTATGTAAATTTCTATTATACGATGTAATTCGCTATTTTCTTATCTAGCATATAGCAGTACCGTGTGTCAGCGTTCAACCCTTAGTCAGTACACCGAACCATGTGGAGAACCGCACAAGGTTGCGACGTCATAGCAGTGGCAGCTCGTTTTCCTGTAGTCGCAGTGAAGCAGATTCGGAAATTAGTAGGTAAGTCTTGTTCATTTTCCAGTTCAATTATTTTGTTTGTATTGGTTGTTATATAGTTAGATTAACTTTGTGCTAGGACTCTATGTTTTGTCCATTGCTAGAATATCTGTTGAATGCAGGAAGTTGTTAGCTTACTTTTTTCAACTAAAGTCGTATTTTTTCAGAGATGATCGCGAACGAGCTGCACCGTCTGTTTTAATAAGTGCTTCTCGAGTAATGGTGAGATATACTTAATACATCTGAGTTATGCTGTTGGCTGTGAGGGGCGAATATCTTATGTTATCGTCTCAAGAATGTTGAACCAAGTATGAGAAGAGATCAGTTTTCTTTTCTCATAAGATGCATAGCGGCGTTTTTGCCCATCGTTGCAGTAGAAGTCTCATTTCTCTAAACTCGTCGTTTTGAATGGTAATTAGCACTATTTAGACGCAGAAACAGCCGTCAAGTGATCAACCCGGACCTTCTGGTGCTTGTACTTCCTCGTTCAGTTCACCTTCACATTCTCCAGCAGTAGGAAACTCACATGACGGGCAGTACGATACCCCGTCTTCTCCTTCAAATAATGGTCGAAGGAAATTTGCCTTATTTCAACAGGGGCTGCAAAAAGTTGGTGATAAAGTGAGGAAAGGTGAGTTGAACATACTAGCGCGTTTTTTATGAGTCTACTTAACGATCTACTGCTTGCCGCTAGAAGACTGAGAATGCTAGTGCACTTTCAATTCAGGAATGACTGCTTCATCATTTCGCCAGATTCCACATTCGTCGACCATTTCGGACATCCTCAGTGAGTGGAATTCATCCAGGAAAGAAAACGAAGCCCAACCAACTATGTCAAACAGTCAAAGTGAACATGGTATCACTGCCATATGCGTACTTACTTTCAATTCTTTATATTTCTTTAGTAAGCTCAAGATAATATACTTGATCTCTCGACCCATCTACAGGTTTAGAGAAAATAAAATATTTTTTTATGCCCAGTAATTTTTCTGTCTACATTGTGTCCCCCCTTTTTTGCAGTACGACATGTGAAAGCAGCGAATCTTGCAAGTAATTGACCAACTATTTTTGTTGGTTTTTGCGAGAACCACCCATGTTCTTGAAAACGCGGTTCTCACAGCTCGCATAGTGCATTGTTTTGACAATCACTTTATACTGTCGCTCATCCAATGCGCCTGATCGAGAAAATTTTGGAAAATAGAAAGTTACCGTTGCATTGTTTTTGTCCTGTTGAGTAGGAGCGTTGTAGCAATTTTATCATGGTTACGGGTTACGACAAAAAGCTCCCACTTTATTTTCTGGATTTTCTTTTCTCAGGAAGTCGTCAGTTGTAAGCTGAATTTGCGCTTGTGACTGAATGTTTGTATAATAACTGAACTTGTCGCATATTCTTTTTCTGTCTAGCACTGTATTATCTACGTATTTTCTTCTCTTTATTTTCTTCATATCAGAGTACGACTTCATTTGCTTCCTATGAAATAAAATTAGTGTATGTTTGCCCAGAAATGTTTTTTTAATTGCAGATATTGCACAACGTTCTGCTGATGACATTCTAGCAAAATATCAGCCAGCTGCTGCACCATATGCCACTGAGGTACCAATCGAACTGGCGTCGTCTGCCTCCGAAAGTGCCCCATCTGAACAAGTGATCGCTTATTATTCTCCGGATAACGTTACGGAGTGTAGGTGAATGATCGTAAATGTTTAGATATTTGTCTACAAGTTTGTCTAGATATCTAGAATATCATTCCGCACATACCTTAATCTCTCCTATCTCATTTCTCATTAGTTATTTTCTCTCCCGAGCATTATATATGAAATAGGTGTGGAATTGACTTCAAACACAACTCGACCAGAAGACGACGGTGTGCAGCTTGTTCTCATTGTATACGGATAGTGTGCATCATTTTAAAAGTGGTTTTTTGAAGTCGATTTTTTTCCAAAGGAACTAGGAAATTCCTACTCAGTGTTCAATGGAATGAAATGAGTACGCTAATCATATCTCCACGGTTTTCTAATACATTCAATCTCAATTTTTATAAAAAAATAAGGATAAGTTATTTGAAGAGCAGATGATCACGGTGGTTTGAAAGTGCTTAGTTTTGCAGTCGGGCCTACTTAATACCATAATGCTACTATGATGTGCTGACGTTTCAAGTACATGCATTGCTTACAGCGTGACGTACTGCAACATGTTGAAGTCATTAAACGTTCTTTGTTTTCATTTCGAGAACACCATCTGACTTTTAGGTTTTGTATCCCAGCTCTTTAGCGATCATCCTGAATAGGCACTAAGCTCTTTATTCATTGCTTTCGTCTTTCGTGGAAAATGTATTGTTTACCGCATCAGTATTGCCTTAGTGCACTGTCTTTATCAATATTATTACTACTTGAAAACGTCGTGAAAATTGTTCCGAATACATACGATAATGCGCATTATTAGCAGTGTATCAGATTCTTTTGCCTTATCTGCTCTTCGCAATCGTTCTTTATCCATTTCTACCATACGTTCTCCTGTTAGTCGTCTAGTTTTTCTACTGTTCAAGAAAAACTTCCGTTTATCGTTCTCGTATGCCTAATTTCAGGAAAGAATTGGTATGTATAAAGTGGCATTTATAAATCATCAGGCATGGGCCACAACTTCAAGCAAAACGTATTTTAGAGCGTTTCTTGATGCGAAGAGGAAGTTGCGTCTTGTCTTGTGCAGCGTGGGTAACCTTCCATGTATGCCATTTAATGAAACATGTCGGTAAGTGTGAGATTTTTCTAGGCTGATCGTTCTTTGAATAATAGTTATCGTTTTCGCTTAAATAACTTGCAAACACCCTGTTTTGCTAAACTAATTTTCCTTATGTCTTCTTTGGTATATTGATTGTTTCGTCTCTTTTTTTAGTGAAATGAAGATCGAAAATGAACGGGAGCAATTGGGAGTGCTACTGCGTACTCTTCTAGCCGAAGCTGTAAACAACCGAGAACAAGGTCTTGTTGCCCATACTAGAGAAGTTATACGATGTCTGCAGATCTTTGACAATAAAGGGTTGGTAGCAAGCTCACTTTCTGTTAATCTTTCTGAAAAGATACCAAATTTACTTGTTCGGCTTGTTTAAATTTAGGTGCAGTACTGAACTTAGACCAGCAAAATGACTGGTTTTCCAATACCTATAAGGAGAAGGAATAAAAAAAAAAGTTTGCCTAGGATTATTTTAACCCTTTATGTCACACATATGGGACACATGACTGGAAATAATTTCATAATCAGGGTTTGAACACACATATCTCAATCGGTGTTTAAGAACCCTAAGAAAACACAGACCGTGGAGAGAATTAAGCAATTGCGCAAGCATGATTTTTCACAAAACAGGGCGATGATGTCCCCAAAAGCATCGTTCAAATTGATTACTAGTGTGCTCATGTTAAAAATAGAATTTTTGCTAACATTTTATAGCATTTTATTGGATCTAATGGGAGAAATTGTGGATTAGATCCACAACACCTTAAACTTTTCATGCTAAGCGTTTCATACACGGCATTCAGTTATTGTTTTCTTAGTAGTTATCAAAATCCGAATTTTTTAGTGTCCATAAGCTGTTACGTGTCCTAAGGGAAGAAAATCGTAAACGGACATCCTATTTACTCTACTTACAACAATCGAGGATAACTCTGCTGCGTTTGACCAGCTATATTGATAAACTTATACTCAGGATGCAGAGGTTAGTGCTACCGATATAGAATAAAAGGGATTTTTACTTTTCTAGAGATAACTTTTGTTGCACGCATGTAGAAGTGCTATGTCAATTTCTTTTTGAAACTTCTGTGCAACCACGCAGTCCGCCTTACCATCACAAGAGTTCTTTTATGGATGACGAACTGTGCTACACAGCAGGATGTTCATTCTCTTCGAGTGCGGAGAATTAGTTCAACTGTTCCAACTATCTATGTCCTAGTCACGGGCCAAAATCGCCTCCTGGGGCCGACTGACAAGTGTGACATGGGAATTATAATTTTTTCTTATACTTACTTCAATTCATTTATTATACATACTTTTATCAATGCATCCTTTGCTGTGCTTACATACTCTACTATTTCCTTGAGTATACATTAGACCTATTACTTTCGTCTATTTTTTCTTTCTGCGAAAACGTACCCGTTGTTAATTTGGCGATCTGTACTGTCTACTGCATGTTGAGTATAGACAGTGGTAGGTATGGCAGGCTTAGATGTGGGATTTTTTTCTTTTGGGCAACACACTTGCCTCGTGTACGATTTCTGTTGTCTCAATTGCATGGTTTCTGACAAGCCGCGTGGAATATAATTTAGTTATACGCTAGCACACCCAAAATATATGTAAAATTGTGATTTCTGGTATGCGTTACATGTCAGTACGACACAATAGAGGCAATGATTTCATCCTCTGAATCCACCTTAGTGGCAAAGTAAGCGTAAAGTGATTCTGCATTTAATTCTTAGTAGAACGCCTGGATATATGCCATTTGCTTCACGGCTAATCAAGTTCCTGTTTTTCATGTGAGGTGATACAGGAGATCGAAAGCCGAATTATTAGTTATTTGTGGTTGCAGCAGCCACCTATTTTGTTGTGTCTTCCCATTAGTTTTCGATTGATGTTAACCGCTAACTCCAATTTATGAAGCACGATAGGTTTATTATTTATTTTGGGATAGGAATGTCAGGTGCTGTTGCATGGTGAAAGACAGCTTAAATTTTCTTCTTGTTATGTCGAAAATTTACGTATATCTGTATTAAGTTATTTTTTACAAGCGAGATCTTTAGGGAAAAGGCGCTTGTAGAAGAGTGTCTCGTGGAAGTACTGGTTCGTTTCTACTTAGAAAACAAGGATCAGCAAATGAAACGATTTTTGCAGGAGTTCGTTGTACTCAATGCTCAGGTTTGGCACAAATCGCAATTGTTTGTTTAATTAAGTTTCAAATGTTTTTCTTATACCTTTAGGATGAGAAGACAGATTGTCTTTTGCGAACATTATCTGGTATGTATGCACGCTTACCAATATCATCAATGTGGCAGTGTGCTCCGGCCCACCTTATAGTGTATGCGCGAAAGACTATCGAGAGAGTATTCATGGCACAAATTCACGCCTTAGCGTTCTACCCAAATTTGGATGCTGATCGACATCGTGATGAGTGCGTAATTTTCTTGTAACCAAAACAATATAAAACTGTTTAGTACAGTTACATTAGAGGCCACTCTAACCTTAAATCCATTAAATAAATTTTTTTTTCAGGTTGTTCTCAAAGTCTCTAGCTCGACTATCTCGTTCAATTCATCCTGGCCATCCTATGCTAAAGATCCCCAACGTGAGTATAATTTGGTGTTCGGTTATGAGAAACTGTTAGTTTAGCATTTCTTACCTAATTAGCTTAGTACATTAACAGGTTCTTCATGGTGAAGCTCCGTGGCCATCTGCACAAGCAGAGATAAGCATTATAAACGCTTATAAGTCTGCTCGGGATAAATTGGGCTGTGTAGTAAGGTTTCTATTTATGTTCACCTTATTCATTAACGTAATAATCACTGCTATTAGAGCTATGTGTCAAAATATGTTATAGGTGTTGTGAGACTATCAGCAACCTAATTTCAATGGCGCCTGGCATGGGAGCGGCCGCTGCGGATGATGTCACTCCGGTGCTTGTTTATGTTCTCATTCAGGTAAATTGTCCACATTAAGTTAGCTCGAAATATGATAATGATATTAGAAGCTGTAATGTGAATTTTTAGGCAAACCCACCTTCAATTCTTTCAAATGTTCAATATGTACAGGGGTTTGGCGGTTCACTTCTTGATGGAGTTGAAGGGTATTGGTGGACACAGTTCACAGCTGCTATCGAATTCATCAAAACGCTCTTGTAAATTCTGCTTTTTTAATAGTAGAAACTAATTTAGCGAGCTGGATTCGCTTATTACCTTTTTATCGCAACGGTACATTACTATCATTTTTCTTCTGTAGCATAACAGTGGGTTTTTATTCATTGTAACATACGTTCCCTAAGGATCATCGAATTTAAAATATTGAATACTCACTCAATAGCCAATAGACATTTTTGGTCCTGTAAACAGTTTGAGTTTTATCAAATTATGTTAAAGTTTGTTTTATGTGCTTTTCAAACCTTGGTTGGTGTGATTCGTGAACTTCATTTACAAATCTAGTTTGCTGCAGTTCATTGTGCCGTTAATTGGAAACTTATGATGAATTTTGTGTTACATGCAAATTAATTAAAATTTAAATAAAGTATCATTGGAAGAGTTTATTGATTTCGATATGAATTATTTCAGAAGTTGAAATAGAATGCTTTTGGTCTAGGGGTCAGTCAAGCTTGTCTTCTTAAAACATTGGATTTCCATCTGTGCGCATCTCATCCGTCCATTCTAGAATGAGGAATTAGAAGTGGACTTGTCTGGGTGTTAAAAATACTTCTGATGCATCGGTGGGCCACCGCAAGTTTTTATGTAGGTGAAATATGCATGTATTCGCCTTTACCATATTATGAATTAAGTCTGATGCATAGTTTATCTGGCAGGGATTGGTCAACGACAGAGGGCTTATCATTTCATTCGTTTTAATCCATAAAAAGGATAAAGGATAAAGCTCTCGGCGTTGATCAATGCCTGAGGGATGCGCCATGCATTCGACTTCATTAAGTATCGTTGGAGGTGATTGAATGCATATCTGGCCTTTACAATGACTCGCGGTGGCCTCCCAGTTTATCGAGCCAGTGCTGCTATCCTCCCAGACAAGTCTGGTACCAATTTGCCGACCCCGGAGGGTTGGAACGCTCTGTGGGCCATGGGTGCAGGGATCGATTCCACGTGCGTGTTGCAGTGGCGCCTCCAACCACTGCGCTACACGAGCTCTTTTTAATACATAAATTCGTTGAAATTCCATTTTTTTCATATTTTTATCCTGAGAGAACTCGCGTTTGAAAAACATGTGCTCACGTTATTGAAAAGAATATGAACACAACCTTTCTCAAATTGAGGGCGCCTCTTGTCAGCACTCGACTTTCGCCGTCGTCTTGTCGATCGCTAAAGTTTGTTCGACATGAATGACCCATTTTCACATTAATACTTATACTAACGGCTCTAAGCAAAAAAAAACTTACTGTTTAAAAAATTAATACATAGCTAGAGTTTTTATATCTGTCGTGTTGTTTAGTTCAAATAATGGGGTTTTTTCGATGTGTAGCTCGCAAATGCTAAATCGAAAGGCATAACGAAAGTGAAACGACATCGAACTGTAGATCCAACTACGTTTTACGTCTCTCGTACATTAATATATTACAATCGCACGCGGGTATCATTTCTCTTGTGTAAACGACTGTGGGAAAACGTATTCAATTCATCATATTCAATATCTTCCATATGTTACGTTTTCCGATCTTCTAACAATCGAGTTCAATTTGTTTAGTGGGGCACTCTATTCATAAATCTGTATGATCGTCTTTAGCATAAACAACAAGATCAAGATACACAGTTAGTTAGTTGATACTTAGCCCTTAAGCTGTTTCCTTGCCATCATCATACATTTTGTACATAACCTGAATTAGTATGCAATTGCCTAATCTACCTTCTCAAATAACTGTATTATTAGTTTTGGTCTAAGTCAACTTTTCGAATGAAGATTGTCATTATTGTGGATTCTAAATGACAACGAAACTAACTAAAAGAACTCAGTGGAAGATAAATTGTTATATATGTAAAGGGAACGTATTACTCCAGATCTTTTTTTCAAATTCCTTCTCATGTTCATACCTTTTGAAATGACAACGCCAAGATGGTCTCGCATGAACGCTAAAGGACTAAGCTGTTGGCGTTTGATCAACCTCTAGAGGATGCGTCATGCATTCTACTTCATCAAAGATCGTTAGAGGTGATTTAATATATATTTGACCAATGCATTGACTTGAGATGGCCTACCAATTTATCAGTTGAGTACTGTTCTCTTTCCTTTCTAGTCTGCTGCCCATTTGCTGACCCCGAAGGAAGTCTTGGTGAGCGGTGGGCGATGAATCGAACCAATGACCACTTGTTTATTGCAGTGCATCTCTAACCAAAATCAAAATACCGTCTGGCAATCAAGAACAAAATTTTAGAACGTAATCTGTCCAACCTGTTATATATAATCCTGTTGACGAACGTGAACGTCACACGCATGAATTGCCTGAAAATGTAGTATGTTTTCATACGACACACAGTTTGCCGGCTGGCAATTTTTTGTTGCTTTTTGCATTTAAGAGAGACAAATCATTCAGGAAAGCTTTTCCTTTACTTCGTTCTTTTTGCAGAGTTCCTTCGTCCGCGATGTTGTTGTAGATGTGTTCCTTATATGGCTAACTCACAGACGCCTTTCATATCACTACAAATTCTTATCGCATCTTCGAATTAACAAAAATCACATCTCATTCTATTTATGCGTTTATAAATACGTTAACTACTGTTGAGCTGAAGACAACATGAAATAGTGGTCATTTACGGAGGACCTTGCTTTATCATTCCAAATATTGTGCGTTTCTTGAAGCTGCTGTTTATCCACTTTTTAAACATAACATCGATGAGATGCGTATAAAGCACTTTTTTTCGAAACTTTTAAAATGAGCGCAACATCTGACGACATAAATGACACATTCGCATGCAGCAATGTATGCTACCGAATGAAATCCCATGTGTTCAGACGCCTCACAGCTGGAGATTGGAGCCGCGATGAGAAAAAAGCGATAGCATTAAGAAGAAGAAAAAAAAGATGGTTTATTTGTTCCAGAAAATTGGCGCTTTATCTTGTTACGACAGGAGCATTTCTATCACCATGCCAGAGATCTGTAGTTCGCAGTGGCTTTTAATTCAATTAGAGAGATACGTATGTGTGTGTAATTAGAAATTCAGGTAATTGTGTTAAAGATTCACACCTGAGTCGTTTTTCTGCCACGTGGGGTCCGCATATGCACCGTATTGTCTTCAATGATTTCAATGAATATTTAATAACTACGACGAACGTGCGGTAGTGAATATGTATGTGCTTTTCAATGCAGCCCGAATTGTTCTCTCTATTGGAATTCTCATGTTTCTTCATTAACCATTGGCAGAGCCTATAACCTTAGCTGAGTATCATATTTATCATGCACTAATAATACGGTAGTGTCACTAATCCCATAGAATAACTCGCCGAAAACCATATTTCATCATTCTTCGTCTCTTTGGCATTTTTGCCACAATATAACAACAAGTGGTTGTCATGCTTCTACATTATTATCATTGCCATTATTCACAATCGTCAATCATAGTTCGTCATTCATCATTCATCGTTCGTCAGTTATCAGTCATCACTCGTCATTCATCATTCGTCATCCATCATCCATCATCGTCTTATGAAATCCCCGAAAAAGAGCTGACACTATGTCGTCAACACGTACTTTTGTTCTCAGTGAGTAACAAATTCAACTACATTGCCTTCATCAGAGCTTGGAATGGGATGTGTGGTTACAGTTTAGTTTCGCATATTCGCAGTTTTAAAATGGAAAATCAATGCGTATACTTCAGTCTGACTAGAAGCACGCACCGTTTTTGTTTTTTCTATGTTTTTCTAGGAATTGAGAGTACCCGTAATTGCATGTTTACTAATGTCAGGATGGAATAAACGTCGACCTTTTGAATCATCACCATCATCACCGTCATCTTCGTTGCCATCTTCACTAACACCACTCATCATCGCTTCTCAATCATTCAACAATCCTGCAATGTTTTCATGCACTCATTTAAGCAATGAAGTGTTGTCATCACGAGATTTGACTTGCGTTCTTAAATCCCTCTGTGAATTCACGCACATGCTAATTAGCATAAGACTTTATCATTGTGAATATTATTCTATTCTGCACAATTTCGAGCAAGCAAATATTTTTTCCAAGAGTTATCTCCCTATTTTTTTTCTTCTTTGGAAGAACTTGTGTGGGTCCATTTCCTCCTTCCTTTCTGTTGAAGTAAAAAACATCACCTATGATTTTTCGCATACTTTTCGCCTTTCGTCGTCTTCATAATTGATTTCAATATCCGCGCGCCTATGCATTAAAAAAGATCCCTTTTTTTAAATAGCTTTAGAAATCTCTCTGTTTTTACTGTATCAGTGTGGAATGTACGGTTATCGATTAGCACAGCCGAAGACATATTACATTTTTTATTTGCTCCTTCTTTACTTTAAAACTGCAGTTTTTAAATAAGCAGATAAAAAATATAGGTGTAGGCAGAGATGCATACAGCCATATATGAGATATATGAGGATCCAGTAATACAGTTTTGCAAATGGGCTACTCTTGCCCGCGATAGGGAAAAATGGAGGATTTACTGGCGCCCGCTCGAGTCACTCGACGATCAACGGGACTACAGGTGATACAGGTGATATATATATATATATATGCGTATATATGTGTACATATAGACATACATAAACAAAGAAGTCGCGTGAGTCATGTATGACTCATTATGTCATCTATTCATTTAACATTGATTGATATTTTTGAGTATTCCACAAAGGGGACTAATGAATAATTGCTCTGTGGTATCATATAAGTGGGAATGGTTATGGTTAGTTTTGAACACATGTCGATGTTCAACTCTGTTAACCAGAAACGTTGAGCTGTGCCTCAGATTGTTTTTTTCCCCTTAAAGTACCCCGGCTTTTAGCGAAGTAAACCATCGCAGGATCTGCTGTGCTGATCGATATATTCATGGGTGCGTAATGATATTTTCCAGAGTACACGAGGAACTTATTTGTGATCCGAGACTCCTAACCACCGCCCATTTACTTTTCAGTCAACTAATTGCACGCTTTTGGCTTAATCGACGTCCAGGCTGCAATCCGTGCATGCATACGTGCATATTTGAATGCATATGATGGATGATGTGTATATCAAAGGTAGAAGTCAGTCTAACGCAGTACAGGCGGGGGCCACATTACTTAAATTCCTCTTAATCATAATAGAAAGTAATTACTGAATAAGATCTCTTCTGATCCATCTATCCATCATCTGGTGGCATAAACTATTGCTTTGAGAAAAAGTCTTCATGGCACTTTCTTGTGGCTGACGTTTCATGCACTTCGTTCAGAGGTGTAAGAATTGAAGCCGAGTGAATATCGTTTCTCTTTCACTGATAATAAAGAACCGTTCTCCGTAAAAATGCACTACGGAGTAAACAACCAAATACTTCTTTTATTCGTTGTTCCACAACACTGGATTCCATTATGTGCTACTCTGAAAACTCGCATTTCGTGAGGTATAACAATGCTGTGGAGGCTGATTAGATTTGTGTACGCTCTGAAATTGCTTGATGTCGTATAAGTCACAACAAAAATCTGATGTTAACATCGTGTAAACATCCATAAACCAATATGCTGGTAAGCATATGAAGAGGTATTGAAAGTCAATTACCAAAAAGAGAAGTATATGATGATGCGAACTTTTACGATTTTTTCTTTTCTTTCATTTCAACTGATCTATCTTTTTTGCGATTTCGTTGATGATCACTTGGAACTAAGGTTACTTCGCAAAAAATTACTATTTTTGTTTCCGATGGACTTTATCGGCTACCTTAATCTTACTAGGCAGTCACAAAACTGCAAACAAGCGGACACCCTTTTCTAAAAATTTTATTATATAGGTCAATCGCTTCATATGAATGAGCATGCAGTCGAACTATTGAGAGCAATATTCCAATTAGAATATCGTTGAAGAAAAGTGATCAATGAACTGTTAAAATATGTTTAATCTAAAGAATTTCATATAGTAGCAATTGTCTCTTTTTGTTTTCGTTTTTATTTAGTTAATGAAAAGCAAGAATAGCAGTCTGGCGGCTTATCAACGGAATCATCCAACACCATCGTTAGCCGATCGAGCAGTGGTTGGTCTGTGTTGGGCTCTACTACTGCTCACTTTTCCGCTATCGTTATTCTTTTGCGTGAAAGTCGTCAATGAATACAAAAGAATGGTGGGATTCTGATTGTTACAAGTAGCTTCACACCTATGAATCGTTTACATTACTACAGTAAAAGTATCGAGAGATTCCAAAAAGTACGTTGTTGAAATACCGAACGATGTAGAAATTCATCATTGCGGATTATTGCAGGTAGTGTTTCGACTTGGCAAAATCTGGAATTCTCGACCGAGCGGTCCTGGTATTGTTTTAGTGTTTCCGTTTGTTGATCAACATGAAACTGTTGACTTACGGTAGATTGTGATTTATTTAGTAGTTAAAAAAGAAACTGAATGTTACACAAGAAATACTTACTCAGGCATTTTATTCAATGAAAAATAACTTAAAAGTAATAAACAGGGCTAAAGAGAGATTAGAGCTAAATTAGCATCATTTCACTTTCGTGATGGCTTGCATCATTATGCCAAAAAAAGAACGTGAAGCATTCCTCTGAGAAAGAATTTTGCGCGCGTCCCGCAACTTCTCTTGTTGACGTGGACAAACCATTTCCAGAATATAACTTTAATAATGCTGAGATACTTTCAAAACTTCGTACCGCAGGTGTCTGAGGTGGGGAACGAACGCGTTATTGTCCATTCCGAAGAGTAACGCGTTCACCACCATATCATGTGGGTGCTTCATCTTGCCCGTTTCTCAGCGAGTTCTATCGATCTTTTGCCGTCGGCAATCACCCGCCAACGGGATTGATCTAGGGAGCCCACATCGGCATTGAACCCAGTTAAGTTGAGGCTGCAGCGTTTCGTAATATATCCTGCCGTTAAAAAAAAAAGAATAGGTAGTAAATAATAAGTTGAAATTGTTTCCAGAATATTTCCAGAATTCAATGCACCGTACAACAGAGATTTCATCCACTATTGGAACACAGGATTTTTTTTTATCCATAAGCTGCCTAGTCATATTTGCTGTCAAAGTAGTGGATTTACTGTCTTTTGATTTATTTTGGTAGTACTAACTTATTGAATCATGCATCGCTACCATTATCGTAGTGAACAAGATGATGAATCCGGAAGGCAACATTGTCATATCCATAGTGTGGTGGAAAAGATATCGGCGTGACTTGTACAGAAATGCTATATGTTTTGAAGAAAATTATGGCGAGTTCATTTTGTCGGGGATGTCTCCACATTTTCGGGAAATAAATGAGCACCAGATGTAATTCAATGAACTTAGCTTTACAGAGGAATAGAGAGGACTGAGAACAAATCCGAAGTGCATCCAGTTCTTAGAACATCCATTACTGTGGAAACATCGAGTTAAGATCGGTGATTCTCCGATTACGCCGATATATAATATCTTATAAAGGAAAATTCAGAGATCACCGGTAGGACGACTCGAAACAGCTTTTAAAATAGTTAAGTACATTACTGCTTTGATAAAGTGCAATCGTGGGCAGAAGACAAATTCAATATGTTCCCATCTCCATATCTAAATTTACGACTCTTCACTGAGATCATTAGGAAACAATTTAACTAATCGTTCACGAGTTTAAATCTTAAGGCTAAGACGTGCAGCATTCGTAATAAATAAAAGCATGAGAGATCATGTCACTACATGTAATTATCTTTTATATAATACAAATAAAGTAAATTGCATGAGTGATAGTGTTAGCGTGTGTCAAAGCACATAAATAGATAAGTGATCACATGCATTTATTTCAATCCACATTCCTTCCGAGCGTTTGTTTTCCCACAGAAAATTCACAGTTTTCCCAGAGCAGATGTTGTGTCAGACACGCTTCGTAAGCCTGGAAGTTATTCTGCACTCTAAATCGTCTAGAAAAAAAAACCCCTTTTAGCCGCCACGTAGAGTTAGTTGAATACCAAAATTTGTTGCACAATATAACACCGAGCTTTCACAATAAACATGAAGTTATAATTCTTATAATATTTATTAGAATACTAAGTATGTAATAATTTTCCAGTTAAGCAATGAAAAGCATCTCTTCAGAACAATGTCCTATGATGTGCCGACCCAAGAACTACTCACGAGGGATAGTGTGACAGTTTCTGTTGATGCAGCTGTTCACTACAGATCAAGGTGATCACTCTAGCTATAGGAAAATACAAAAATACTAGTGATATAAATACTGTGATTGTATAAAGTCGGTCATGAAACTTTTTTAAGGGATCCGATCGCATCTTTGTCAGAAGTTTACGATGTACATTATTCCACAAGACAGTTGGCCCAGACTACACTACGAAATGTTCTTAGTATGAAAACTCTTACCCAAATTATGACAGACAGGCAAGCTATCGCCGTACATGTAAAGCACGTTCTTAATAAAGGTTTGTTAGTTCTCACTGATGAATTTAATGAACGCCTCGTTGCCTTTTGCTACACCTATCACCAAGCATGTATGAACAGCTCGGCCAGCGGTTATTCCTCAACGTCTTCTTGCAACGTAATAGATAAGGGGCACAATTCCACAGAAATATGAAGGTTTTCGTGTCCCAAATATAGGTGCCTATTTCAGTAACAGCAGTATGGGGAATTCGAGTAGAAAGGGTTGACATTAAAGATATTCGAATTCCGCGGGAGCTGTACAGTGCCATGGCTGCAGAAGCGGAGGCTGTACGAGCATCAGAAGCGAAACTCATTTGTGCACATGGCGAATTAGGTGTAAGTAATTAACGTTATAACTTTCATATCACGTCGTCTAATTTTGCAAAAATTACTTAGCAGGTTGTTTTAAATCCCGTCTGGTTAAAATGATTTGCTTATTTTGCTGAATACATCGTATATCGGCTATTTATTATGTTCTTTTATGACCAACATGAGATTATCATCGTCTCGTGTACCAAGTTAAATTTGTATGAAGATACTTAGTCAAATATTTCCATAACTCTAAGGAAAAGGCCAAGGCGTAAATTGGACAAATTAGTCTTGGAAGCTACTGCCTGTGCGTCATATATTTTCAGTTCCATATGAACTTCTAATGGTTAATTCGATTTGAGTGATTGAAAGTTATTCTAATACCAATTTAAAGTCTTTTTTTCTAATTTGTTTTGTCCATAGTAGCTTTCAAATTGACCAAATTAGTACCTCCTAAGACTGATTTTCTTTTCACCTCGGCATTGGTTAGAAATTCACTGTTTCTCTTGATGAGCAAACACGAGTTTGTTATTACAGCATCTATTCATTCACAGCAGCTGACATTTCTGCGGTTTCGCCTCCTTCAGAGCCTGGGAAGATCAAAGTAACATGCAATCCACTTAGAGAAACACTTTCGTAACCTTAGCAAACAAAAAATAACACTTAAATTTCTAATCGCATAATAAACAGCTTTCAAACATTCGCCGTTTTTATTCATTCAAAGCCTAACACGAGGTCGACAAAAAGGTCTATTTGGCTGAGGTTGCGACGTCTTCGTCCTCCTCAGAGCCGATGATCCTAGTCGAAGTCTACAGTCGTTCGCCTTTTCTCCATGTGGTGTGTTCGTTATCGTGTCGAGCCGAATTTTCTTTAGTGAAGAGCTGAGGTAACGAATGCACTACATCGAGAGGATGAACGGATATGGACCATCGATTTTGATCACCGCCTCCGAGGAAGACGAAGATGTCGGAAACTCAGCCCTTTCTATCAACCTAATGATAGCTTACCAGTGAAAGAATATGTACTGACTACTTATGCCGGTGTCTAAGGAAACTCGTTTTTTTTTTAAATATTCACCGCTTTCTTGTTTGTGAGTATTCCATTTATTTGATGGACAGCTGCCGCACAGAGTATTACATAGGCAAGGAATGTACCTGGCTCAAGTGAAAAATTAGCCTGATGTTTGGCACAAGGTTTCGCTCTATCAAAAGGCGTTCCTTCTCGCTCTTCATTTTTGGAATTCTGAAATTTATCCAGAACTATTCAAGAGTCTTACGCCCTGATATTTTGGATTCATGCGCGGGGATAGTGATTTTTACTCAGAAATCTTCTCCGTTATGTCGCTGTCTGTCGTTATGATAACCGATGGACAAGGGCTGTTAGTGACTGGATTCCTCGGGATGTCAAACGTACTGCAGGAAGACCACCGACCCGATGGTCAGAGTTCTTCACGAAAAGCGTAGAAGAAAGATATGATGCTCGACGAGTCCCTAGAGCGAGGAGAACCCATTGGGCTACTCTTGCCCGCGATAGGGTAAAATGGAGGATTTACTGGCGCCCGCTCGAGTCACTCGACGATCAACGGGACTACAGGTGATACAGGTGATATGTCGCTGTCTGCTATGTGCATCTTATGAAGCATTCGGTATAACTTTAAATTTATCGGTTACATGTTTTTGCATACGGCCGCAGAGTGGTCTATCCGTTTCGTCAATGGATTCATCCCCACACACTTTACAAGAGACTAGGTACGTCGTAGCCCGAACTCGTGTAATCACCGTCTTTACCCTTAGTTAATATTTTGCAATTATGCGTTGTGCATAGACTGTTATACATGCACTTACGTACTAGCTCGCGTCTGAGAGTGTTTGGCAGTATTTCAATCACTATTACCAAATTCTTTAGAATGTCCCTTTTCAAACAACTTTTTATAGCTGCAACCACAAATGACGGACAGGATAAATGAGACTTCATTTTCAGTAGAAATATCGTTTGTTAGCGTGGTTTTTCCTCTACACCTATCTCGAGGAACTGAAGTTTCGTAGTCATTGGAAATGGCTTTCTGCTGCGCCATTTTCAGGGATTCTTCCTTTTGCTCTCCTGTGTACACAGTGGTGGTTACTCGAAACATGTTTCTTACAAGCGCTATTTTTTGTATAAGAGAGGTAGAAGAGTACATGCGATCTACGCATAGTTTCTTTGGAAATAGGTTGCACTGGTGAGAAAGTTGGGGTCAACGCTATTAGCAAGTGAGCGCTGTCAGGTAGAGTTATGCCTCGTGACACGGTCACCTTTGAAATTTCTGATATGCTGTTGCACTTAGTTTGACTCTTGCTGCTTTCGTAAACGATTTTTTTTTGTTTTAGTAAAGATGAGAAATTCGATTAGTTTAGTATACTTTCGAATTTTATGCTTGCCATCTAAAACCGACTACATCTCCAAGCGGTATCGCAAGGCGAATTGATAAGAGCATACTGATTCATTACCTCTCCACTCACATCTCACACATAGAAAGGGCGCTTGTGGTAAACATGTTTCAAGAAACGTCCACTAGTGTGTGCACGTAAAGGAGCAAAATAAAGAATCACTAAAATATGCGCGGCAGATAGACATTTTTAGTGGCTGCGAAATCGACACTCCTTGGGATAGCTGTAGAGGAAGCACCACATCTTTAAATGATGATTCTGTTAAAATAAGGACCCTTTTATCCTCGTCTTCATTTCCAACAAAATAAATGCAGTTATAAAGTGTTGCTCAAGAGAACGCGGTCTACAGAATTCGGGAACATTGGTTGAAAAACCCCGAGCATTCTATGCCGCCAGCTAGTTCATAAATGACCACATGACCGTCCACGTAAAACGTTCAATTGCATAATTTGCTTTTACGGTGTAGACGGTGACTGCATGAGTTCGTGTACGATGTACCTAGTATCTCCTAAACCGTGTGAGGACGTATATATTGGACGGGATCCTTCCTCTCTGCATCCGTATTGAAGAACATCTAGCCGGCAAATTTATGACTAAACCAATTACTCCACTAGGCCCACATAGGACACTACCTAGGGCCGCACCTCACGCTGATTCTTTTAGCTGAGCCAGGCACATCCCTCGCCCATGAAAGGTATTGTGCGACTACTCTCCATCAAATAACTGGAAGACTTACATGGAAGAAAGCGATGATTGTTTAAGAAATGCTTTTTAATATGCGCTAATGAGAATTTATGTATCACGTTTTATCTGCTCAAGTTATGGAAGTCGTTGGCTGAATGGATCACCTATTAATTTGACACTTTCAGGCTCTGAAGAAGGTAAAACCGTTGATATAACAACCTTGTGTTTGATTATCAAAAAGGGCTAATTAGCACTGTCAGGAGCATTTGATAATATTGCCGGTGTGTTGTTGGAGATCACGTGACTTCTCGAAATTCCAAATTGGCATTTTTCGAAACCTCATGAGAAGCTAGTTAGTGGTACAACTGAGAGGGGATAGATCAGTGGTATTCACGCCGTTCACTACACTGCGGTCGTAAAATTGGTACCAGAGTTGTTTGGAATGAGTTCGCTCCCTTTAGTCCACAATATGGCAGCCACTTTTGATGAAGATCTAGAAACCCCAAGCATGGTCATCCTAGGATTCCAGCTAGAATCGACTCGGTGACCATTCAATGACATCCTAGAAAGGATCAAATTCTTCAAATAGCAACCGAATCCAACCACAAATTCTGAAGATCTTCTTATATGACGGATGAAACGAAAAGAATGAAATTAAGTTGTGCTAGATACTGCAAAAATTGTCATATCGTGTCGCATGAAGTATTATCAAAATAAATGAACATAAAATTACCACTGTGAGCAAAAGAAATGATGATGGCAGGAATTCTGCCTACAGGTTTTCCAAACTTTGATCATTCCGACTTCATTCTCACAGAGCACGTTCACGGATAATTCTTTAAATGTATGGTTTTCCTTTACTCTATAGTTCATTTTTCTAACGAACAGGCTTCTGTCGCGCTACGTCGCGCTGCGGATGAGCTTGCTTCGTGTCCAGCCGCTATGCAGTTAAGGTTCTCTTATTTTGTTACGGTTCGCTTTTGATGTCATACCTATTGTTCTTTCCATCATCATTTTATATTAATTAAAAATCGATTTTCTTTCAGGTATATACATTCACTTCTGAAAATATCTGCACATCACAATCATACTATCGTCTTGCCATTGCCGACAGAATTTGTAAAAACCGTCACCGACTCAGTTAATCTTCAACGAAGGTCGTAAACCGTCATACGAAGATGTTTTACCAAATCAGTGATGCAAACAATGTATCAATTCATAGTTACGCTTTTTCCTCAAACTATATACTTGACATCGTTAAAATATTTTCGAAAAATAAAACAGCATTCTAAAATAGCTTGTCGTACGTCTTTAAGACAAGATTACAATAAAAATTTTGCAACTAATTCAGTCACAAAATCAGTAGAAGAAAGTTACACGCGTAGAAAAGCCTACAAAATTGTTATATGTGCTTTGGAAATGCTAAACTGTACACTCAGAAAGACACTTGAGTAACGTAGTCGTTAGAGAAGTCCAGCAACACAATTGTACTCATTGGTGCCATCTCACATCCCGATCACACCAAGATCTTCATTATTTCGGAGTCAACAAATTGGTGCTAGGCTGGTCTAAGAGGATGAAAAAGGACACTAACTTAATAGACCCCTCAACAGGCTAGATATGAAACCACTCACTCGTGCGAAACTAGGTGTGGAGTTAAATGCATGCCGCATTCGTTCTATGTTTTACTCAATTATGAAGTACCCAGACATAAGGAATACAACTTTGAGTCAAAAATAAGTATAGAGCAACTAAATAATACAGTAAAGCGACACGATTCAGTGTCTTTTCTAGTGGCACTGGATATCTACACCTTGCAGGTGTTTCATAGTACAGCAGGTATTGCTGTGACCACATACAAAGTAATTAACGAGTAACAGAAAGACGCTGGTATTAATTGATGTTACGTGTAACTGCTTTTTTTCGGTTCTTCCTCATTTTACCGCTCCTATCGTGTGCAGTCATAGTGACATGACTAATTAGATATAGAGTATGATATAGTATAAATAAATTTATCGACAAAACAAACATTTAAAAGCCGCTACAATCAATACATACGTACTATTAAAAATGTGGTTATAATGCTACGCTCATGAATGACCTCTGGATAGCACAAAGATACGTATTGATCGAAAAAAACTGCAAAGTACTTATTTAATATGTTCAACAATGAACAACACTTCAGTCGAAATCTAACAAATATATAGTTACATAAATCGACAAGTTCAAGGAATCCTTTTATATGACAATAAGATGATAAATAGAAATTATCTAAGCCATAATATATCGTTTGTCAAATTATCTCCGTATAAATAATGGTGATGAAAAAAGTCTTTAAAACATCTAATAAATCGCGAGCTGCACTCAATGAAAAAAATTTGAAAAGTACCGTATACAACATAGCCGTAATAGGTGCCGCAGCAACAAACAATAAGCGCCCAGACATTTAATGCAGTAAAAGTAAAGTTCTGATGGAATTGCCCAATGAATCTGTCCAGGAACTTTTCAGGAACTTTTTTTTCTAGTGTACCAAAAAATATTACTAGTGGTTAGAAAAGTACGAGGGCGACGTGGTAATCAGCGGCCATCAACTATTTGTAGTACCATTTCATGACCGTCTCCCCCCACGAACTTTATTAGTTTCCTGCTCCAACAAATCGCTTCTAATTCACTGGAAACGATAAGACATTTTTTATATAGCAACACTAGTATGTGATATTATATCGCTATGACTAAACTAAACATCGTTTCCATGTGCTTATTCTCTCTTTTCTTTTTTCTTACGCAGCTCCATCTGTTGGAGATGATGTTTTTGACAAAGAAAAAGCTCCAAAATCTTCAGAAACTACAATATATCAGAAACTAAAATCGCACTAAAATTACTAATTTACATCGACAATGAGATCAGAGATGAAAGATTTCAGTTCATATGTACAATTTCTATAATCCTCAGATCATCCAAATCAGCCAAATAATTGGCTATCTTCAGTCACCACAGTATTAGAAATGTTATGCCGAATTTTGGAACAGTTCCGATGACACTGCACTATTTTTTATTCAAGCAACATTAGCAAGCTAGCACGAAAATCGTATGAAGATGAACTTTTCCTGAGAAACTGAGAACGAAACCATCTCACAGAGACGTCATTTGTTCCTCCATACCATCATAGTCTTCTTCAACCATTACCAGTTCACTATCAGAATAATACGATTCCTCTGAAAGTCCCCGATAGAGCTTATCCTCGTGGTATCCTGAAACAATGTGACATTTGAGATCAGAAGAAAAATTATGAAGAGAGGGAGAAATAGAGAAATAGAACGAACCGCTTTCGTCCGAAATACTATCAAATTCGAAAGAACTCGTATTCTTACGGTACATTTCTCTATCGAAACAAGACAGACATGAGTCCAGAACATTTGTTGACGGGTCTGAACATCGTCATCATATCAATTATGTTTTATTACATGGGAATGTGAATGAGTACAACACAGTATATCTTAAATTTCTATATTACTATCTCAGTTTTCACCTAAATTCTCCTATATTTTTAAACCCAATCCTCAGAGCGCGCGGAATGGGTAAATAACAAGTATGGATAAAATACTCAATCGAATGTAATTATTTAACTGAGCTATGTAATAAATTTTTAGAAGTTTTAAAAATTTTTCAAACAAATTTTCACATACCTTCATTGATTTCTAGAATATCGTCGGTCGACGTTTCTGTTGTAGGACTGTCCGAAATGCTTCTTGATATCACTTCGGGATGTGCTTGATAACAGACGGTTTCGCTGTCAATTTCTCCATCCAACTAGACATTCAGAAACACTGTCCATGTAGTGATATTAAGCTTGAGACATTATGTTTGTAACAGGGTAACCGGGTTTACTCCTCAAAGACTACTGGCCGATGGAGCTAATAAATTACTGTG
>MQTX01000233.1:25284-44408 GCA_009735665.1 Angiostrongylus cantonensis | reverse complement strand
TATATATATAAGGGGCGCGTGTGGTGCATTGGTCGAAGGCGCTCTGCAACACACATGTGGAATCGATCAGCGCGCCCATGGCTCACCAAGCCTTTCATCACTCCGGAGTCCGAAAATTGGTACCAGACTTGTCTTAGAAGATAGCAGCACTGGCTCGATACATTGTTCCGCCACCGCGAGTTATTGTAAAGGCCAGATATGCATTCAATCACCTCCGAACGATGGTCAATGAAGTTGAACGCTTGGCGTATCCCTAAGAGATTGATCAACGCCGAGAGTTTTATCCTTTCAGCTTCATATACATATACATATATATAAATATATATATACCTCTTGTTCTTCGTCAATGCTTCCTAAACGTGGTGCCGATTTTGAACGGCAAACCGGTGGACGAAAATTGAGACTACCAGAATGCAGGATACGTTTACGTTGTGGACAACCACCCAAGCCGACGAGACGAGCATTTTGAAGAGCCAACTTTTCTCGTCGATATTCCTTAAAGAAATAAAAGAAAGACAATCAACATTTCTAAAATATAAAATGACATAAACTACTGGGTTTATCAAATCCAAAACAAAATCTTTTTAAAATGCGGTGAATCTAGTTGTACATCGTTCTGTTCTCATTTTTAGGATTAGGGAGCGATGTCGCAACGGTGCTACTGTGCTTCCAAAGCACGCAAATAGTAACCAGTTTTCTAAGTCATACAATCAAAAACAACAGCGTATTTTCACCCTAACAATGTTGTTTTTTCCACCTTAACAATGTCGGCATTATCTCTTAAGGTATCCACAAGAAATTTCGCACGTATTACTTAACGAGAAAGAAAGATTTCACAAAGGTCAGAAATGAAACATTATCAACGTAATGTTAACCTTTTATTTATTGCCTATTGCAATTTCTCACGGGCGTGTATTATGTGTGATGCAACCACAATGATGCTGAGATATTTACAAAACTGCTGACCACAGGTGTCTGCGGTGGGGAACGAACGCGCTACTACTATTTCCGGGGACTAACGCGTCACCACCACACCATTCTGGTCCTTTGTTCCGCCTGTCTATCAGTTAGTTTTCTATCGATCAGTGCCGTCAGCAATCACTCGCCAACGGGATTGACCTAGAGAGCTCAAATCGGCAATGAACACAGTTAAGCTGAGGCTGTAGTTGAAATCACAATGTTAACATTTTATTTGCTGCCTACTACAATTTTTCACGGCAGGGTGCTATGTGAAATACAACCGCGACGATACTGAGATATTTGCAAAACTCCGGACCGCAGGTGCCCACGTTGGGACGTTAGGGGAACAAAAGCGCTATTACCCTTTCCTGGGGCTCGCATGGTGTGGTGCTGAATGCGTTAACCCATGGAAAAGGTAATGGAGCGTTCGTTCCCCACAGCAGACACCTACGTTTTTTCAGGAGTTTTGCAAATATCTCAGCATTATTATGATTATCAACATAGTTCGCTAAAATAATCTCAACTAAAAGTGCTATTTACGGTTGCGTATAAACACTCAAGATGTTCAGATATCAACGGCAGATCTCATAGAAGAAGTAAATTCTTGTCACTTGTATGAGATTCCTGCCCTATAGGGCGTTTGGACTTAGGCGCTAAGCATTGATCTATGTCCTGGGGATGCATCGTGTATTGGCCTCAATTCGTGGCATGGTGGAGATGATCTAATCTATCTGCTCTCACCGCCAACCCTCAACTGGATATGGCTGGTGCCAACTGATTCCGTAGGGACGGAGAGTTTCGTTATTACAGAGCGTAGGATCGAAAACCAACAACGTTGTGTCCGTTGCAGGACGCCTCTTACCCTTGAGCTTCACACGCTCCCATTAAATATATACCATATTATATATCACTACCACTATTCAATTACTGAAAACTACCTGTAAGGCTGCATGCAAGAATTGCCTTAATTTTGTGTGTATGGTTAGTGGATCATGTGACCTCTTGCATAGCACAGCATGACATCGAAGTTCAGGTTTGAGCCTAAATGGCAGTTGATTCTAGTCTCACAAAGAAGCTCAAAAACACAGAACACGCTCAATATAGCAGGACAAAATCGATAAAAAGTAAGAAAGGAAAGACCGTTTGCCGTCGTGTTTGTAAATCCAACAAAATACTTTCGGATATTCTATAGGAGCAGCAGAAGAAGTGATACGATGTGCCCAGTACTCAGTTAGACCTTGTTCCCTTGTCGCGGCCTTCAAGCCAGATCGAGTAATCTAAATATTAATTACCATCTAGGGAAGTCTATTTACATCATGTATGTTGACATTAATCATAATGACAAATAATAGATTTTAAAGGTAAACTCTTAGAGGTTTATTTAAAGGCAGCTCTAAAGAAACCAGTTATTATCAACTTAAGCTTGAACCATTAACATGTTCCGTCCTTTGCTTATTTAATAAAACATATAAGTTAGTATCCACTTATAATATTGCGTGTATCGATTAATCACTATTCAAGGTTGGAAAAATCATCAGCTGTGTAGACGAGCCAATGGATGAAATAACTTGGTTTCTATTCTTAACCAGACGCTTGAACACATTCCAGCTCATTCCAGCCAAATCCAAATGCTCCTAGAATGTCTATGTAACGCATTTCCTAACAACGCATACATGATGGAGACCTTCGACGTGACCGCTCTTTATACAAACGTGTCGAATGGCTCCGTAATACAAGTCGTCCTCGAACTCCTTACGCAATTGAGAGGAGGAGTAAGCATGCATGGCTTCTTGATGAATCAAACAGCTTACGGCCCTCTTAAAGGAGTACCTAAGTTGTCCAATAATTAGATGGTACTAGATATATTTCTCACAAAATTGTGGGTGGGCAATGAAACAGCGAATGGCACCAAGCCTTAGCATAACGTTTATGTCTAGAGTAGGATCACTAGTCATCGATCTCAGGTCTACACTACTGTAGAAATATGGATGATTGTTTTGACATGTGCTCCACACAACAGCAGATGGACAAATGTTTTAAGGTATTAAACGAACAATCAGATCAAATTAACTATACCCGAATAATACCAAAAAAAATCTGGCTTTCATTTTTGGACGCTCAAATTAACCTAACGAAAACGGGTTAGATCACCAAATGACACGAAAGGCCAAACAACAAAATATAGTTTCTTCATCACTTATACATTACCTTCTCTTGCACAGTGCTTATGAGAGAGATGCTTCGAACAGCCGCCACTGTCTGCACAAGAAGAGAGTAGAAGGAAGAATCTCCGAAATTGGCACAGCAAAAGCCATTTCCAATGGCGACGAAACTGCAGTTCCTCGGAATAGGTGTGGAGGAAAAACCACGTTAACAAACAATTATTCTGCTGCATAAGGTCCCGTTTATCCTGCCGTTCATTGGTAGTGACATAAGCCCAGCCATCAAAAGTTGTTTGAAAAGAAGCAGTTTAAAGAATTTGGTAATAGTGATTGAAATAGTGCCGAACACTTTCAGACGCCAGCTAGTTCGTAAGATTACATGACCGTCTATGCACAACGCAAAATTACATAACATGCCGTAAGAGTAGAGACGGTGACTGCATGAGTTGAGGTACGGTGGACCTGATCTCGTGTGAGAGGACGAATAATGTTGTGACGAAACCGGTAGACCACTCTGCATCTGTGTAAAAGAACACTTAGACGATAAGCGCAAAGTTAAACAAAGTACTCCTTTAGATACGCATAAGATAAAAAGATATAGCGGAGAAGATGTCGAAATAGAAGTTATCATTCTAGCACAGGAATCGAGAACTTCAGCGCGCAAAGCTCCTAAATAATTCTAGAGAAACTCCAAGAACCGAAAAATGCACCGTAGAGAGAAATCATTAATTACCACGCATCATCTCATACTGAGATTTTAACGTGCGGGGGCTTACAACCCATTCATGTGAGCTCTACGCGATTACTCTCCACGTGGAATACGCAGTTGAAGACTCGTAGAGATAGTTAGTGTGTGAAGAAGCTGTTTTGCCTCCAATACAATTGAAATCTGGATATCGTGGTCTTTCTGTTTAGGTTATGGAGGTGTTTGACTGAACAGATTGCGGTTAACTTCACCTTTTCAGGGTGAGAAGAGGGCGAAACCTATCAAAACGTGAGTTGTCAATAAATAACATATAATAACAACATCATGTCCTGCGATCAAAAAATTACCGAACAGTGTCCAGTTTTCGGACTAAAAAGGCTTATTTTGTGACCCACATCCAAATTCATGCCAAGATCTGCAGCGGTCCTGCTGCAATACGCCTTCCATATGAGCGCCAGTGGTTTGTCAAAGCAGTGCTCACCACCAGCCAATACAGTAAGCACATTTCCGAGATAGATGACATTATAGGAGTCATTAGGCGGATTAATTACGTATCTAAAGAGTGTACATATACTACAAATATTTGTTACTGCTTTATTGATTGATATAAAGTACTCAACTAACCGCTGACTCTTCTTTCGAAATGGGAGTGTGAAGAAGTGTGACGCTGACGACGACACGTTAATCACGGGCATCTGAAATAGGTGAATAAATGAGAAGACTTCAGCTATAGCTGAGTTAACGGTTTTCCGAACTTCTTGATAGTCAGCGAAATCGCCGTGGATAAGGCTTAATTTCACCGACTTAGTGCAGAGATCAAACTAAGACTCGACATGTTTCACTTATTGAGTGGCGAAAACAATCAATACGCACTCTTAGCATGGCGTCTATCTTAGAACATCGACTAAGTGCTTGGACACTGTACGAGAAAGTACTACTTATAGAAACACAAATGCTGGTTCCATTTTGACAAGAACTGTATCTACTACTGATTTACAGTCAGCGTATGTTAACAACTGGTAGAATAACATGAAATATGTGCGATATCAGCATAGATTTTGTCCAATGGGAACCTGTATATGGGATAGTTCGGGTGAAAAAAGATCACAAGTGAACCATCAGTCAACTGCCTCTATTTTAAACAACTTTTACACAGTATATAGTCGACGTAGAAAACCAATCCTTAAAGGAATTTTATTTCTGATAGTTCACGCACCTCCTACTGCATACAATGATATGTTTTCATGAGAAATGTCCCCTCTGTGTCATTGTAAATTATTGGTTTAACGTTAGATAAATGCCAAAACGATAAGACCGAATCTCAGGAAGGGAAACGGCAAGCAGGGAAATACACGAAAAATTTGGGTTCAAAGTGTAAGGTTAGAAGTTTCATCATCTTTACATCCACTTTTTATTTTCTTTTCATTTTATTTCATATGACCCGTCTTCTACTGTGCGGATCGTAGCACTTCTCTGTCCACGAAAATCTTCCAACTTTTATTTGTGGCTTCTGTTGCTGCTTGAGCATTTTCATTTCATCTTGAATGTTGTAGAATGCTGGTAGAGCAATTCTCCGTGGAGTCCTGAGATAACCGGGCTGGAGCGTTCCTAATTGTAATGCAGAGAGTGATTTTTTTTTCCCAGACAAGTCCGGTACCGATTCCCCGACCCCGGAGGGATGAGAGGATTGATTGGCCCAGAGCGGAATCGAACTAAAACCATGCCCGTGATGACGGTCATCACTACCACTGTGTTACCCGCCCCCTTGAACTGAAATTAAAGTTTAGTTTAGTTACACCTATTACTGCCTCTCAATTTGAAAAAACGAACGAAGAAAAAATGACAATTTTTAAAATTACATGAGAAATATTATTCAGATATAGCCTTGTAGAAATATTCTGGCACAGTATCCCAAAGATATAAGAGATCTCGTACTTTAAATAAGTAAGTTATAGTAGATTGTAAGAAAACTCGGCAGTGAATAAAGTTATCGGATAGTTTTATGCCGAACAAATCGATTGTCATTAGTTGCAGAATAGAAATAAGGGCTAAGCAAAGCAACGAATTCCATTCCACCGTGAGCCATTTTATTACAAAGTAAGTTCTTAGAGATAAGCGTGCAATATTTAAAACTTAACGATCATATTTAACTCACGTTTTATTTTTATTCTATTAGTTCACTACCTGTGGAATTCGTCTGCAGAATGGCTAATGAATACGGTACAGTTTCTCATCCAGCCTTAGCATGGAATCGAACTGGCTACCATTTAAATGTGAAGGGTGACCCGTTACAATACACTACGTAGCATGTTAATGTCTTCTGTGTTCTGTCAGTATATTTATAAGGCCAGTGATAGCGTTTGATAAATATTCTATTCTATTCTTGATACTTTTCATTGATTTTAATTTTGAAGTTATGATTAATACTTTCGCAGAAAAACAGGTTATTCTAGATAAAAAAAAAAAGAGCAATACCTTATCGTACTAAATTAAAACTACAGTAAATTACTCTGTTACATAAGAGAAAAGAAGGAAAAATGCCGTTCAAACAAGGAGCTGCTTTAAATTTTCCTGGTTTAAAAGAGTGCAAAATATTCCCTCCTGATCTTCATTACGACTGAAACGTAGTCTTCAGCTGAACGATCATAATTCACTTCATCTACAAAGTGCTCCGATCACTGACACATCTATATCCAAGCACGACGTGAAAATCTTGCAAACGCGATATTCTCGCAGTGTAACTGAAAACTTTTCTTGTAATTTTACTTCAAACAATTCCATTATTACAAGACCTAGACAAACATAATTTGGTACTGCGAGAACAAACCCTAATAGTTTGCAGTTTTTTTTAAAGCTGGAAGTATCACTCGCTGTCGAAGTGAGATGCATACGTGGATTTATATACTGAGGCGAGTTACCGTTACTGGGAAAGAGTTCAACAACTCCAACCAGAGAAACCCTATCTCTTTACCTACGAATGATAGGTGGTGGTAGGACAAGTGCAAACAAATAGAAAAAAAGACACTGTAACAACACCTGAACCAGTTGCAAATTTTATAAATCCTAACTGTCGGAAAAAAACCTAATATATTCATTGAATTTTGTAGCAAAAAAAACTTAGTGAGCATTTAGAAACATTTGCGCCAAAATTATATGAGCAACCTTACAAAGACAGCATTAAATTATAATTAATAATCTGCCACATTCAACCAACGATTAATTTTGCTCAAGATTTATAAGCCTACTTTTCAAGCGAGTCATGGTGCCGGCTTACGTCCACCGATAAGGAAAGAGACAATGCTAATAGTATCACCTATATCACCTGTAGTCCCGTTGATCGTCGATTGACTCGAGCGGGCGCCAGTAAATCCTCCATTTTTCCATATCGCGAGAAAGAGTAGCCCAGTGGATTCCGCTCTCTCTAGCGACTCGTCAAGCATCATATCCTTCTTCCAAGTTCTTCGTAAAGAACCCTGACCATCGAGTCGCTGGTCTTCCTGCAGCACGTTTAACATCCCGAGGAATTCAGTCACTAACAGCTCTGGTCCATCAGTTACCATTCATACGCATTACGTGTATAGCCCACCTTATCTTAGAATGTTTATTTTATAGAACGGCATCTTTAATTTATGATCGTAGACGAAGGTCGGGGCTTCAGATTCCATCACGTACTTGTGTGAAACGGGATACTCCTAGCACCGTCCTTTCGACTGCGCGTTTGATAACGCTGAGTGATCGTTCATCCCGTTTACGCAGCGACCAGGTTTCTGACGCATACGTTAGGGCAGGAAGAACCGTTGAGTCGAAAAGGTGGGCACGGAGTCGGGTGTTCTTTGTCCTCTTCACTACATCCTCGATGCTCTTGAAAACTCCACAAGCCGCTCGTTTCCTTCTGCTCAGCTCTAGAGCTAAGTCGTTCATCATATTGATTTCCCGACCTAGATAGACATGACTGGAGCATTCGGAGATATTGGTTCCGTTGAGCGTGAATTGGGCAAACAAAACCAATCCGCTCTTCATGAACATCGTTTTCTTGAGATTTAGTCGAAGACCAATCTTTCCACAGGCTTTATCAAAGTCCGTAAGCATACGTTCCGCTTGGCTAATGTCTGCTGTTATAAGAACGATGTCATCAACAAAACGAAGATGACGCAACTGCCAACCATCGATTTTCACTCCCATATTATCCCATTCCAATGTTCGCATGACGTTCTGGAGGACGGCGGTAAATAATTTTGGTGAGATTGTATCGCCTTGCCTAACTCTTCTTTTGAAGTCAAATTTGATGTCGTTGTAAAATGGTGATATTTCGGTTGTGAAATTTTTGTATAGTCCACGAAGAATATTTATGTATTGAGTAGGGACTCTTTGACTATCAAGGGTTTCCATGACTGTTTCTATCTCAAATGAATCAAAGGCCTTCTGTAAATCGATGAAAGTGAAACAGAGCGGTCTTTTGTACACTCGCGATACTTTAATGAGCCTTGTTGTCGTGTAGATGTGGTCCATCGTACTAAATCCTTTTCGAAACCCTGCTTGCTCACATGGCTGCCCTTCGTCCAGTGTTCTGTCAATCCTGTTCAGGATGGCTCGAGTGAAAATTTTGTAGACAACAGACAGCAAGCAGACTGGGCTATAGCTGCCGATATCTTGTAGGTCACCGTTCTTGAAAAACAGCAATATCCTGCTCATTCAGACAGGTAACGTGAGTAGAGCCGAGCCAGTGTGTTTACAAGGACTGGCGGAAGGTTCCAGAGGTGTTCCAGTTTTAACCTTCCCGAACCTGGTGCTGTTCGATTTTTCACCGATGAAATGGCATGTCGGATTTCAAAAGGGAGAACCGATGGCACAACATATCCATTCTCTTTTATTTCATATGATGGGAGGTGGACGTGGCTATCGAAGAGATTTGAATACGATTCATGAATTATTTTCTCCATTGATTTTCTGGACGCTGTAACTGTTCCGTTTGGGCGTTGGAATGCAATCATCTTGGTCTTGTAATATGCAAACTTTCAGTGGGCTTTGCGAACGCTTTTCCCAGCCTCTGCAGCTTCGACCATTACCGCTGCTCTTCTCTCTTTAAGATCATCTTTTATCGCCTGTCTGCATTGTTTCGCGAGCTCAGATGTAAGTTCGTGGTTGCCTGCAGCCCGTGCGACTTCACGCTGATGTTTCAGCTCGAGAGTTTCTGGAGACAGACGTCTCTTGGTGACTTTCGAACTCTCAGCTTTCATAGCGCTAACGTGAAGACGTTAAATGAGCCGGTCGTATTCTTCGTCGAAGTTATCGACAACGGCATCTTCCCACCGGCCGACTAATGAATTGAATAAGTCCCAGTTTGTGGTGGTTCTGGGACTTCGGTTCTTGAATTTAGCGGCTTCTTCTCCTTTCCGCGAGAAATAGAATCTATCACAAAGGAGACGGTGATCTGATCCCGTGTAGAGTTTTGGGACAACAACGACATCGGTAGGCAAAACCTTCTATTAACTATGATATGGTCTATTTCGTTATGGTACTCTCCATTGGGAGACTCCCATGTCCAACGTTGAGAGTGGGGCTTCTGGAATTGCGAATGGCCATAGATGGTCTTGGTCGCCATGATAAATTCAGATAGCCGCTTATCCTGTTCGTTCCACTCTAATCCATGGGGCCCAATGTGACGTTCCTCAGACGTTCTTCATCGTCCAATCTTGGCACTGAAATCTCCAATGATAACCTTGAATGTTAATAGTAGTATGAGGTAATGCGGACCTATGTAAACGGATATATACGAATAGAACACAGTACTGTGGTTTCGAAAAAATTACTGTGGTTTCAATGAAAAAGCTTGTAACATAACACATATGAACTTTCACCAAAATAATCTAGAAGTCAGAAACAGGCAGCATTCCCTGTTAAGCGCATCAATTGATGCAATGGAAAATGTCATCGTATCGTACAAGAGGGCTTTGAACAAATCGGATCTCTTCACTACGATGGCCCTTCAGAAGAATAATTTTCCAAGAATGGCGTATAGCAAGGAAAATCTTACGTTTCTTTTATCCGCTAGTGCCTGAAATCCAGGGTGTGAGGATGCATGAATAATGCAGAACAGTAATAATTAAATGCCACACATTCTTTGAATTCCAGCAGCACTGATGATCTGAAATCAAAAATATAAAAGTGAATAGTATTCGAAACAAAACAGTAAGGTAATCTCACGACTACTGATGACAAGTGTAAAATACTAGACAAGATGAAGAAACCCCCCATACTAAAAAATACTATGAAGGGGCAGAAATACTGGACTAGATTACAATCCAAGATTATTTCAACTGTTAACTGTACAGGTTTCTAATTATGCATTTTCCTTTCTTACACAGAAATCCATTCTCAAAGGCGACTCGTACCTTTCAATATGTATTAATACTGATAGATTTACTTGGTACCGCAATTTGGAAGTTCAGAGGTCTGTTGTAACAGATATCTATTCGTGAATTAGATTCCGCACCTTGGACTGACCAAGCAGTAATCCTTGCGAAGCCCACTAATTGGTACCAGATTTTTCAGGGAAAAAGGAAGACAAAACACTGCGTGTCACAGCTACCATAAGTTATTGTTAATTGGAACTCATTTACGTCCACCATGAGTCTAACGTGCGTCGCATACCTAAGGGATTAATCAACCAAAATATTTTTCGTTTTTCCCTTTAACAATACTTAAGAATAAGGAAATCAAATCATGAATTTGATGCTCCCAATAATGTTATAGTCGTTGCCGGTTTACGGTGGAGTTTCATTCCCTTCAAAGCTTTCGAAATACTATTCTACAAGCCTTTTGTCTTCTAAAACAGTATTTATTCCCTTTATTACACGCACATACTTCTGACTCAATTTAACAAACAAGAAGGTTCAGAAGTTTGAATAAATCACTCCCACTCAGAAATATTCAATCATCGACATTCAAACGGTACAGCGCAACTATCATCCATCAATTCCAAAACGACCTGCAAACGTGCACTTCAAACGTTATGACGGACGAGCAGCACAGGTAGTACTGACAGTGCTCTGCAACTTAAACGAAAATTCGTCACTATGGGACTAAATTTCTTTCATAAGGGATAAAAGAATAAATCTCTCAGCGTTAATCAATCCCAAAGGGATACGTCTTGCATTCGACTTCATTAAGTATCGTTGGAAGTGATTTAATGCATATATCTGGCCTATATAATGACTCGCGGTGGCCTACCGATGTATCGAGCCACTGCTGCTATCCTCCCAGACAAGTCTGGTACCAATTTGCCGATCCCGGGGTGATGTAGGGCTTGGTGAGCCTGGGGTGCAGGGATCCATCCCATGTGCATTTCAGAGCGCCTCCGACTACTGCGCTACACGTTTCTCTCTTTCTTTCATATTGGGAATAATTCTCGGCGACATGGAAGACTAGACGGTCTGAAATTCCTGTAAACTGTAAACTAACAAAACTGAGTTCAACAACCCAAGAAGAATCAAAACCTTAATGTGCAAAAATAACTGCGATTTTTACTCAAAGGGTCAGTTTTTGCTATGTAATGGTCAACAAAAACCACAATTGTTTTTTCTGCACTTAGGGGAGCTACGTGAGTTGATTTCCACTCGTACAGTGAAAAAATTACAACCGCTTTCAAATTTAAATCTACATGCCTCAGCTCACAGTGAATTTCATCAGTTGGGGTGAAAAGTATTGGAATCAACAAATGCTCGCCTACATAACAAAAGTTCATTTGTGTTACCATGACGAAGTTATGATTTTCTGGAGTCAACCAGACCTATGTTTTGCCTTGATTTTTCGTCATAGCTCATACTAAACAAGCTGTAATTCATTCATTCGAAAACGATGATGTCCTTAAATGCAGTGGTGATGTTGATGTCTGTCGGAATATCGTTAGGAGTTTAACTGAATTTCACCTCAATTCCTTATAGAAATTTCAGTCTTAAACAACCTTGAAAAATCAAGTAGCACTTTTAAAGGAAGTATGAAGAGTAAAGTGTTTTCTAGAAGCCGACCACGTTTTTAAATCCTCAAGCATACAAGCATACCGGTTATCGGGAAACTCATCGCTTTGAGAAAAACCAGCTTTGTCCGTCTACTTTACATAAAACGTAAAAAACATGCCCATTGTGGATTATAATAGCGTCGCACCACTAAAACCGTTAAATCTCAAGAATAATATGCATAATTCCAATAACCCATTCCTTACTGGATATGACGTGACAATGCGTCAATAGGTTTAGTGCAGGTCAAGGTCTTAGCAGGACAACAGTACAAGTATTACCAGCAAAACCTCAGTGAAGATGTAACAGAAGAGCCCACATAAACATAACTGATGTATCAGGCAATGGATTACTTCTACATGTAGTGAAATAACAAAGATCACTGAAGAAAGAAACTTATGAACACAATGAAAATATGATTGTGTGGTAATACTTTCCAGAAATAAAGGATAAGAGGATGAAACGCTCGACTTTGATCAATGCGTGAGGCAGGCGCCATGCATTCAGTTCCATTCTTAACATCCTCTGACGTGACTAACTGCATATCGTACTGCACAATGACTTTGGTGGTCTACCGATGGGTCATGTCAGTGTTCTTACCCTACCGGAGCAGGGCATCAATTTTCTAACCACAGAGGAAGGCTTGGTCAGCTTGAAGAAAAGGGTCGAATTTTCAAAAAGTAGACACCAAAAATGAAACATTACAAATTTAGTAGATCCCTACTATATCACACAAGGGACCACATCCCAACATCAACCAGCAATTAGAACATTGAGCATAAAACAGACGTAAAAAATATTTGGGAAAAGACGTGAAATGTAAAACACGTGTGTGTGTGAAACATTAATGAATGAGAATAAAGCAGAGGATTGTGAATGGAACAGAATTTTCGAGTGAATTACAAAACGACCTGAATCCACAAGATAGGGCAAACAACTACAATCATTAAGGAATCGAAGAAATGACCCTTAAGACATTAAAATTCGCTCCGGCGTTCGGATCGCTGATGGCTCAGCCAAATGTTGCGACGGCATAGTAATAGAATTCCTCCCATGTATGACATCACATGTACCGGTCAGGTGTAATACTTTTCTCAACACAACGATCATCCTTCAATATAAAATGGCATGTCAATTTTTTCGCACTAGCAGTATCGCATGGACACCGTCATTTTCCGCATGCCTAGGACAATTCGGACACACGACGTGATTTCCCGAATTCATCAAACTTATTGAGCACACGATAAAACCTCATCAATGCCTCAAACGTATTAGACGCAGGGCGAACTCTTCCAGTTGGCCAAAATGTGTCAGTTACACAATAATCAGCTAAGGCATGACGAGCCACTTCCGTTACAGATAGACATACTGAACAAAGAGAGTGCAATAAGTCACAAGGATAGAAATTTACAGCGTTAAATATAGGCTACTGCTCCTATAATTTTTTTTATTTCCTGTAATACCAATATTTTAAAACAGAGTTTCCATTAAGCTCAGCATGATTGATCAACATTTATCTTTGAACTGATAAGTTAGCATGAGCTGATAAAGAGGTTTATTCGGCCGATGTTTCGGCGCTCTCACCTGCATCGGAGGCAGATTAATCCGATTCGATTATCGACAGTTGTTCTTTCTTCCGATGCGTGTCTTCGTGATTGCATCGAGTTGAATCCAGTGAAGCATAACCCCGAATGAAATCACCACATTCAGCAGAATACTATTATAAAAGATTGTTATTGACAATAATTAGTCATTGATAACGGCCGTTTTTTTTTCGGACAATACACGATGCGGCAGTCGGAAATGTCACTCGGCAGTGCTTTTTTATAGAACGGATTGTAGCTAAATGGCTTGTTCGGTAAAAAAAACCGAACGATTATCAAAGGACAATCTGTGCCAGCAACGATCACTTATAAACAGCACTACCGAGTGAGGCTACATCATTCGGGTTGTGCTGGATTCGACTGGATTTGACTCGATGCGATCACGAAGACCCACATCGGAAGGAAGAAAAACTGAGGACAATCGACACGAATCAATCCGGCTCCGAAGCGGGTGAAGGCGCATAAATGTTTCACGAATAAAGCTTTTTTTAAAATCAATCTCTCGCTAGCTTACCATGAAAAATTGTATTCCGGGAAAAGCCAGTGATCCAGTTGAAAATGGTATTTTTGGTAGCAATGTAGAAAGATTAGAGCAAGACTATCGTAATCACTTTTTACTTACTGCCCATTCTTTTGTCATGGCAAGGTATCAAGGTATCATGTGAAGTTCAACTGCAATTGTGCTAAAATATTCGAAAAACTCTGGACCGCAGACCACTACGGTGGGTAACGAGCACGATATTACCCTTTCCCGGAGCTAACGTGTTCACCACCACACTAAGCGTGCCCGGTTTCACCTTTCTCTCAGCCGTGTTTTGTAGGCGCCATCAGCAATTGGAGTGTAACCAATTAAAATGTGGGCGGTGTGGCACAGTGGTCGGAGGCGCCTTGCAACACACACGTGGAATCGATCCGGGATCCCATGGCTCCCCAAGCCATCCATCCCTCCTGGGTCGGCATCGGCATATTGGTACCAGACTTGTCTGCGAGGATATCAGCACTGGCTCGATACATTGCTAGGTCACCACGAGTCATTTTAGAGGCCAGATATGCATTCAATCACCTCCAACGATACTTAATGAAGTCGAATACATGGCGCATCCCTCAGGCATTGATCAACGACGAGAGATTTATTCTTTTTTTATCAGCAATTACCTATCAACGGGATCGATCTGAGGAGCACGTATGGTGCGGTGGTAAACACGTTGGTCACCGGAAAGGATAATAACAAGGTTCGATCCCCACCGTAAACACTTGTGGTCCGGGGATTTTGGAAATATCTCAGTATCACTGTAACACGATTGTATTAGTGAAAGTGGACGCAGTTTGAAACTTGTTTGAAATTTCAAAATTTCACAACATATATCTATTAGCTTGTATGCAATAGGCCAAATGAGGAAATCAAATATGCAACATCGATGTAAACTTGACCAAAATAAAATACAACTAAATGAATAATAAATAAATGTGAGTTGCTCGTTAGGAATGAGCGAAACACGATGGTTAGAGCTGCCGCTAATAGCACTGGCTCAACCACACCCCGAACAACTACTCTTCTCTGGGTTGACTCAGCCCCTTTTAAATCCAAGATCGGAAAATGGATACATGGGCTGTCTGGTGAAAGCTTCTTCCTATCTATAAAGGTTGGAGATTCCCTGTGGTAAGCACCTGGTAACGTCCTAGCACGATAATACTAGGAGTCCAGGGAGAATCTACTCCACCAGAATTCAATGATATTCATGAAGACAAAATCCTCTATAAACAGCCGGACTCGTGCGAAACAGTGAACCATTCTTTACCATTAAAAACAAATTGAACAGTAATAAGTACAGATTTGAAACAACATCTTAGCACGCCTTACTCACTTCCTCTCCCATAGAACAGCGAAGAAAAAAAGCTGTACCATCATCCTAGAGCAAAACGAATCTAAGATCTAATATTGAAACTAAAAAAAGTTAACAAGTGCATACTATACACATGAATACCTAACATCTATAAAATTTGCGACGCAAAAAAGCCTTTACCAACATTATATCTCTTAATAGCCTCCACAGGATGGTGGAAATGGAAATGAGAAAAAACATAGGAAAGGGAAAAGAAACCTTACTTGTTAAATGACGGTGAGACAATAATGGATCGACAGCGGTTCAATAGTTCGCAATTTGATGAATTAAAGTAAGGAATCACCTGAAAACGACTCAATCCACAAAGAATGGCTTATATAGAACCATTCCAGATGTAGGCGTTTGAGACGTGATTTCAGCAGTTAACACTTCCAGAGAAACTTGCCGTTGTAATTACTCTTTAGTAATTTTAAAAATCACAATGAATCACACAAATCTAAACCATTATGTCTAGCATATTCAATTACTAACAATCTTAAAGTATTTCTTCACATGTTTAAATAATTCTTCTATCCCCTCCTGACTGCCTACATTCAGTTCATCTGGTGCAGGTTGAAAGTCATAGAAAAAATTTCGGACTATCCATCCACAAAAATTAAAAGGGAATGGCAGAGTGGCAAGTGATGCAGCTCACTAGGAAGAAAGGTGGTGGTTCGACACTCCGTCCCCTTATCACCAGCCCAATGCTTTCCTCCAATCCAAGTGGGAACGCCTTAGCTCAGCTATCCACGGATTGCACGGATAATTGACTAGAACAGCATTCTAAAGTAGCGAAATCCTTAAGCAGCAACCGAAACAACATGCGAGACGTTCCGAGACCTTCATAGATGCCAGATGCGAGCAAAATGATTCGATTGCAAGAAGTGCTGGGATGGGATTAGTACGGTAGATGTGATGACGGGTCATGTAATAAATGTAGTAGTTCTTACATACATCTTGGTGAACGACAAAGCTTTTTTGGGCAGAATTTTCAACAGCAGTGCTGCGGCTTTCACAGGTTGTCACAACTAGCCAGAAAGTGAGCATGTTGTTTCCAGGAAAACAATGATTCCTTTCATTAGTTTACTCTTATCTGGACTTTCGTATGGAAACGTCGAACTCATTTGCAGCTTGGGAGAGCATTTTTCAGGGTAAGCCTCTCACTGTACATCGTTCTTCGATACCTAGGAATATCTGTCAATCACGATGAACAGAATATCCACCTGATGTGATAGTCCAATATTCCTTTGAATTTATTATAATTGTTTATAACTGGTAAATGATAAAGACGATCTTTCAGTGCTAATGAAATTCTGTTAAACACTTCTACTGAGAGGATTGTATCATACAGTGGTCAAAGGATACCCTGCAATACACATAACTAACGAAGCACGCCATCAATCCGGGATTGGTAAAATGGTAGCAAAGTTGTTTGGGGATAAAACACTGACCTGATATATCAGTAGCCGACCGAAGGTAATTACGTAGGTAAGCATGCACTCACTCCTACGGATTACGGATTGGTTAACGCCAAACACCTTATCGTTGATGTGTACTTAACTTCCACATCCAGTACATTTAGTCGATGAAACATTAGAAACTGATCAGTATTTGATTACTTAACAACGTTTTTATGATACAGTCTCAATGTCAGTGTTTCTAAATATAACCAAATATTAGTGTGATTATATTACGGGGTTACGTAGACTATACTTATCCAAAGGCCAACTCTCAAGGAATAGAAACGGTCTGAAAAAAAAATCCAAGTGGGATATTTTACACATCAAATGGTTTAGATGCATACTGTAAGAAGATTTAGTAAGTGGACAATGTCAATGGAAAAAAATCGTACGAAAGAGCAACAGGTGTCAGGACAAGTCAAGTCTATGAAATTCTGCAGACTACACAAGGATAATGATGGTCGGTTGAGCCATTCACGTGCGCTTAAATACCGAAAGCAGAAGAGCAGTTTAAAAAAAAAAATCAAACAACAAAGGGCGTGTGGGTGGAAGAATGAGAAGGAAATGTCATCGAAACTGTCAGAGATCGAAAATCATTTACGAGCTTGGCTAGTTGTCCTGGGAATGGAAGATTAAACATAAATGTTGAAAAGTTAACCCAGTAATCAAATCCAATACATTAAGCAAAATGGATCAATATTGAATATATTATGTAAATTTGTCCTTTGAACAATACCTAACAGCGAAAACAATGTCATTTAACATATTTTTTTTTAATAAAAAGTCGTTTGGAATACTGTAAAATTGTAGAATCACACTAGATTAGATAACAATGTCGTTGATGAAGATAATATTTTAGGAGTAAGATCATTAACATTTGGATACCTAGACGGCCCGTCTTCACCGATTGTGCAGACTCCAGCATAATTTCCACATTTTCGGAGCATTGCTGGTTTAGCCATTGTGGTCCCCAGGAGCCCCCAGGCAAACGTAGCTAAAGTTTACTTCAGGTCGTCACCACCACATGCATTCACCGGCTTTGTGGATCAGAGGGAGATTTGCCACCATGACACTACTTTGACACCAGGATGGTGGTGGATCCCGGTATTGGTTTACTCTTAGCTAGGCTTCCTGATGAGAACGCCGGACTCCTTCTCAGCTTGAGAGACCCTGGTGGGGATCAATTCCTCCGTTATACCTCGCAGCCGGACATCCAGGAACACCTCCCAGTCACAATGATTTCTCTATAGGCGGTAAACGGTTGGGAGGAAGTATTAGTGATCTCATTTTTCCCACAGAGATCGTTAATACTGCATTTAATATCGATAATACCAATGTTGGCATAAAAAACCTCAACACTGCAATATACTTTAGCATTTACAAGAATGTAAAACTGGATTATTTGAAAAGAAATCTGCACGCATTGCCTGTTATCGATTGACTTTTGACAGTAATGATCAAACGAATTGGGTTCAGAATGAAAAGTTTTGCTATCAAGATTGTTAATAAGCCTATTTATCATGATTCGATGAACCATCACCGGATATCATAAAAGTTCTGTGGGAAGAAAGATAAGCTCTTCTCTAGGATAGATGAGGAGAAAATCGAAAAAATAAGACTAAAAGGTAAATTTGACCAGTTATTACTGTGCTTTATCTTTTGAATTTTTTCACATGAGAGGGATAAAGTACAAGACGAAGCAAACGGTAGTATTCCAGTAATAAATCTTCGAAAAGAATAACAACAAAAATACGGAAACAACAGAGGAAAAGCTAGTTACAACTGAGAAACTATGATGTCATAGTAGCAGCGATAACATACTATACTACTACTACTACTACGTACGTTAATATGCGCCTGATATGTCCTGGTCATCGTCGCTCAGCGGCTGGTTGACCACATCTCAATCGATGACGTACTGACCGACAGCAGACCAGATGGGCTTGATGTTGACCCCGAAGAATTGAACAAACCCGAGGACGACCACCCGATGACAATATGCAATTGAGAACACGGGCGGAGTGACCGCCGGACGCGGCCGCGACGGCGGCGGCTACGGCGGTGACCGACTAGTCGACGGCGCCGGACAACCTACTACGCGGCCGCCGCAGCCTTCGCCGCGGCGCACTCACTCACTCACTCACTCACTCACTCACTCACTCACTCACTCACTCACTCACTCACTCACTCACTCACTCACTCACTCACTCACTCACTCACTCACTCACTCACTCACTCACTCACTCACTCACTCACTCACTCACTCACTCACTCACTCACTCACTCACTCACTCACTCACTCACTCACTCACTCACTCACTCACTCACTCACTC
>MQTX01000233.1:15003-25087 GCA_009735665.1 Angiostrongylus cantonensis | reverse complement strand
TCATCGATCGATTAGATCGATACCGTATATGAGATTGTCTAGCATCCGGTCGATATATCCAACAATATGGGACGTGTTTCTAGCGCTGTTTGTAATTATAATAGAATGCACACGCTTACGTTATGGAGTCATTCATTTCTGTTGAGTTCCACATCACTCTCGATTGACTTAATAGATAGCGCTCAAGGCAGAATAAAACAAAACGAAGGTAAAAGCAAAGGGAAAGCGAAAATCGAGCAGAATAAACAAAGCACTTAATTGATGATGGCGATGGTCAGCCGTTATCACGAATCATTAACATTTCCGAATCGTTCATTTGATACTGAACGCTGAATTTTTCTGACAAAATACTGTAGTTCATCGTCTTATCAAACAAAATTCCCGCGGATTTGGAACTAAAACCATTATAATCATTCACGTTTATTTGGAAAGATCGCTTAGGTCGTTGGTTAGATACCTTGTCTTAGATATAACTTGTTTAAATGTAAAATATTTGAGCTAAAATATTGAACACTGCGAAACTGACTTTAGAGGTAGCCCGAAAATGTAAAGCCTTAGCGTGTATTTGAAACTGTGAAACTGTCACAGTCTAAAGCTTTGCACTAAGTCGTCCAAAAGAGAAGAAACTACTGCGTAGATAAATCAACGAGAAAAACTAGCACTAATGGACTCTCATCACTCATTTCTTTGGTGACACCTGCAGCAGAGTGGCTTGCTTACATCAGCCGCCATCGTCAAACCACTGAAAAAAAAGGATAGACAAGCTAAAGTATTCGATGAATAATCTGGAGAAAAAAACAGAAACAGCTTCTTGAAATCGGTACTGTATTGCTGACTGTAGAATTTTCTATGATACCATAACCCGGACGCGTGCAGCGAAATGCTTACAGGCGTCCTGTAATTCGAACCCTTCCATTGGTTCCATCATGTGCCCTGTTCATACTAGGCCACCAACTATCCCAACTTCGTAAATTGGCACCAGACTTATATGGGAGGAAAAATGCATTTACTTGCTACACTAGCTGACCACAAAAGTCACTGTACACGCTAAATATGCATTGAATCCTCTATAAGAGACCTATTGAGGAGTCCATTGCTTGGCGTATCCCTTAAGGAATAGCCAACACTGGAAACTTTAGCCTTTATCATTTGAACCATGTGTAGGCATTACACGGATGACCTTAAGGGATCGGTGTTAATAGGTTTGTTTTGGCTCTCAATATGATCTGATCTCATTTATATATGAGATATTTGAAGCTGATTAGAGCGCTAAACAAAGCTGGGTAAATACTTGCCATTCACCGAAAACGAGTTGTAGTTATAGGCTCAGAGTCTGCTCTATGCCTGTATAAATTTATCAATAGCTTCCATATGTATGTGCTTATATTAATGCAAATTTTGCTTCTATACAGATTACAGCCTTTAAATTATATCAACCGAAAATCTGTACATTAGAACTGTAAGAGATGGAAGGTTACTTGGAGAGTTAGCAAACTACTGTATTCCTCTGCCTTACACCAATGGTAGAAGCAGAAGATAAATTACCTGTGGCTCCGAACAACCTATATTTCTGCCGAAAAAAAAGAAGACGAAAATTATAGGACCTCTTATGGAAGACGTAATTCTTTTGGTGTACACCAAGCCAGAAGGAACAATTGGAAAATTCAGCACAACAGAAAGAAAAGAAGACTTACTGACGCCCACTCGAATTGAGTAATGAGTAATCAAGTGGCAGGTGATACAGAAAATGTGGCATAATATTAAACTAGTCACTGCTAAATCTAGGCTACATTACCATCATTATTCCTACGAGAAAGTGGAATCTTTTTCTTACGTTTTCAGCTTTCGTCTATGAAGCAAAGCTAGGCCAAATTTCCATTAAATTTAACAGTCGATGCGACAAAAGAAAGTTATGAAAGGTGGGTTCATTGACAAAACGTTGCCAAAAGTAAGGCCAAAAGAGAACAGAAGCTTGTCATAACTGTGCACGTTTTCTGCAAACGTATAATCACTATTCAATATAAATAGATATGCAATGTACCACCATATTACCCATTATTAATATTTCTATAACAGTATTTACATGGTGAGTAGGAGAACACATTGACAAGCGAGCTCTCAGATGGCTTGGAATTTACTAAGCACAACAATTTTTTGATTTTCACAGGAGATTTTCCTACTAGCTTACTTGTTTTATTTCATTAGAGCATTAAGTTTTGCAAATAATATAAATCGCCGACGTTAAGTGATTAAAGTAATAGGTAGAATAATAAGTGAAATAGTGGAAAATGAATCAACGAGAAAACCTGCTAGGAAGGTCGCTGAAATCGCAAGGGTCGGTAGAAATGTTGAAATTGTTATTTTCTCGTTCAAAATGTAAACGGATTGCTACAAGTAATGGAATTTGTCAGTGTTCGAAGTGTGACTAACAGAAAACTGGTCTCTGAACTATTTGATTATCGCAATGAAACAGAACGTTTAGAACTATGACGTAGCTTACTTCTCTGAAAAAGAAACATTCTTGTTCTTGACAAAAGTTAGACAGAAATTTCTAAGGAAAATGGTTTAGAAAAGAAAAACTGATAAAGGAGATCTTAATTTTCACCATTAATGATATAAGCTTGTAGTTTTCATCCTAACTCTTTGATGCGACCAAGAAATCTTATTTTACTCCAAAGAACTCGATTGAAGAAGAATAAGGTTTATGTCATGACATCCTTGGTCTGGAGAAGAAAATCTCTACAAAGCTTCAGAATACATTGTCACTTATACTTTACCACCTACAAATCAGAAAGAAAACTGTTAGAAATGGTTCAAATGTTATAAAGCACGAAAAGGCTTCTCGGAAGGAACATCCGTTGTAACAGCCGATGTTTTTAAAAAATCCTTTTTTTTGAATGAATGATTAAACATCAATTTTTCATCTTAGAAGAAGACTGCGTTCATCGTAGAAGGCCCCAGTTCTGCATATAAATACTGTGCGAACTATAGATTAAAAGTGCAGATGATAGCGTAGACATAAAGGAACTATGTACATCACCTGTAATCCAAGGGTGGAGCGATCCCAGCTGACGCCAACTATGTCAACATTCGACTCCGTTACGCACAATGAGTTATCCAGTAGGCTTCATTCGTTCGAGTTACACGAAAAGCATCAAGGTATGAACAAAAAGAATAATGCATTCGACGTTGATTAATCCCTCAAGGATGTTCATGCATTCGACGCGACTACGCTTGGAACAGGGGATTGAATACAAAGTTACTCTAAACGATGAACTGCGACGTCGTACAGATGTATCAAATAAGTGTAGCTATCTTCGCAAACAATTTTGGCATCAATTTTCAGTAAAGGTGCGGGTGATGGTGGTGCTGGTCTCGAGGAAAGGAGCATGCCTGTGTTGCGAGGCATTCCTAATTAATGAGCAATACGCAGTCTTATAATGTCTCTTATTTTAAGTGACAACAACATATTCACTGGTGTCCTCTACAAAACAACATCGCTAGATGAAGTTCCGTCGTTCAACTGGTGTTCTACTGAGGAAGATTACACTCGATACAACGGCGAAGGCACCACATCGAGAAGATGAACGACTGTGGGCAGTCGATTAGGATCACCGGCCCTGAGAAAGGCGAAAACGTCGGAACCACAGCCGAAGAAACCGTTTTATGAAACTCGTAATAGTTAAATAATCCAAGAAGGCACTCATGGTGGTTTTCCAGATTTTACCGCGACGGATTCGGTTTACCCTCCAAACGGGTACAGCGGGCTAATTCATACCTTCACAGGTTCCCCCAAGCTGAAAAAGAAGAAGTTCGGCTTTTCCATCAGGAGGCCCAGCTAAGAGTAAGCGTACACCAGGATCCACCACCGTCCTGGTACCAAACTAGTCGCATGGTGGTAAATCTCTCTTTGATCCACAAAGGCTACGACTGCTTGTGGTGGTTACAATCTGGGGCAGACTTTGACAAAGCTGAGCACGGGATTCTAGAGAAACACAGTAGGTAAGCCAGCAAAACTCCGAAAATGGAGATTATGCTGGGGTTTGCACAACCAGTGAGGACGGGCTGTCCAAATATTCCAAGTTAGTAAGGATTTGGTTTGCTCATAGACGTAGAGCTGAAGCGATTCTTTTTGTTTTGCTACTTAACCCACTATGCACCACTGGCTGGCGCGCAGTGTTTATTCATCAGAAACCGGCTCGCGATCACTCATGTGATGCAGATCCATCGAGTTTGCAAATATAAAGAGATAACACTGAATGTGGTATAAAGGACGAAATGAAATGTAATTTTTTGTTTTTTGAAAGACATTTCAGGTGCTTCGGTTACTAACCAGAGAGTCAAATTCTGTACACGTTTACAATTTCGCTATGCTACTATCATAACAATGAAGTTACTCACCGTGAGTTCTCTGCAGTGAAAAAGAAAACTCCGATTCGAACCATAATGATGCAAGATGAAAAAAACGATCTCAATCATGTATGTAATCAATTAATGGTTGTACTATGGTATCTGCCCAAAACGGTGAAGAGATCCAGATCAGTCCAAGTCAAGCAGTTAGTAATAGAAAGAAAAAAGAAGACGAAATGATAATGTTGAAAAATAAATAGATGAGAAGGGCGACAGTGAACACATGGGTATGAATTTATCGGTGACATATTTACCCTTTAACAATGAACAATTAAACGCTGAAGTAATGGTCACCATAGAAGATCTTGAAATTTTCATTATTTTGGCTGTGGTGCTTAATTAAGTGGTTTGACATTCCGGTAAACAACCCGTTCATGTGAAATATAAAAGTACGTTTATTTATATGATCTCATAAGCATGTCTTGCTGAGCTGCTGCGAGGTTGGTACAAGTTTTCGTTGTCGTTGTTGTCAGTGTTGATGGCCGATGGCTGACGTTCGGCGATTTCGCCTTTCTCAGAGCCATGCTGTTAGGAGTGGGACCCCCGTGAATTCAGGAAAGTTTCGTTGGATTATACACATTATTTTACTCGCATTAACACTAAAAGATCGGGTCATAAGTCCATTTAAACAAATATATCAACTATTTATGCCGAGGTTCATAGTAAGTCGATGAAGTGAAATATATGAGAACATGCAAGCATGCGTATATAAGTACAGAAATCGCTTCCATAGGTCTTACATAACATGACGATCCACAGAAATCAAAGAAGTATGTTATGCATTAAGGTCATTCCGTTGTACAATCGAACAAAAAAAATCCAAACGGAAAAAAAAACTAGACAGTAAAATTGTGACTGTAAATGGTAAGAAGAACTCAAGTTCATTCGAAAGCAGAATAGAAACTGGAAACGTATCGGATTTAACAAAAGTGAAAAAAGGAAAATCGATAGATAGTAATCAAGACTACTGGTAGAAAATTAGTAATACTACTATGATGTTTGTTATTTATCTTTCTTTCCACCATTCTGAAAAGTCGCTTTTAGTTACTCGTTAACAAACTTTCTCTGATTTGTATTGAACAACAGCCTATAGATAAATAAATGAATAAGTCTCCTTGTTTGCAAGGATGCTGGGATGTTTACAAGAGTCCGGCTAGCGTGTGTCTGCTGCGGGATGGAACCTCGATATTACCTTTTCCGGTGCATAGCATGTTCACCACCACACCATGCGTGTACTTCGTTTCGCCTTTCTCTCAGTCGTGTTTTATAGGCGCTATCAGCAATTACACGTCAACGGGATTGACCTAGGGAGCTCAAGTCGGCATTGAACCCAGTAAAGCTAATGCTGTAGTACAAATTATAATTTAATCGCGTTTTATTTACAGCCTATTCCTAGTTTTCTGTTTATATAGTTACTATATAAAAAATATGCATTGAAACCGAGTGGAGTGTGTGTGTGTCGTTCAATAAGTCGACGATATGTCCTCCTGGAAACGTTATCGCCGAACACATCGTGATGTGAATGAATTGAAACGGATCAAGTGGATATTATCAAACGACTGTCCAATAAACGTCAACAGAACGACAACAATAGGGCTAAATTCAGCAAAACCGTTAGCTAACTTTATTAATATCATTACATTTGGCTTGCTATTAAAGTACTCGTAAAATATTACCAGAAAGATTCTCATTTTTGAACGAATTAACATGGACCATATGGATATTGTCATCGACTGTTCAAAGGATGTTCCGATCGATGACGACAGTACTACATTCATAAAATATATTAGTTAACATTATTTTGGTTATTATATCTAGTTTGTTCGAAGGATTTATCGTAAAATTTACTAGATAAGACTTTCATTTAGTCAAAGAACTAAAGCTGAACAAGTCGTTATTGTTAGTCAAATGTCCAGGAAACGTTTACAACAACTACTACAGGTTTCACATGACAAATGTTAAAGAGGTTGTTATAAAATTTTTCGTATATCACGCGATCTTAACTATTACTGAAACTATCCTTTCAATTCAGAAACTGGTTAATAGGCAAAAGATACTGATGGACGTCACTAGTATTTCTGATCACAGTCAACCAATTTATGTGGAAAAGTTTTGTTTAGGTATTTATTTTCCAATAAAAGTTTTGTTTGCGTATTTATTTTCCAATCTGCGCTTTTAGAATTTTGGTTTATTACATTCCACTTTTTTTTACGAGATGAAGAAAAAGTCGACGCCGAAACGTTAAAAGACTTTTAAAAAAAGGATAAAGCTCCCGGCGTTGATCAATCCCTGAGCGATGCGCCATGCTTTTGACTTCATTAAGCATCGTTTGAAGGTGATTTAATGCATATCTGGCCTTTAAAATGACTCTCGATGGCCTACCGATGTATCGACCCAGTGATACTATCCTCCCAGACAAGTCAGGCATCAATTTGCCGACCTCGGAGGGATGGAACGCTTGGTGGGCCATGGGCGCCGGGATGGATTCCACGTGTGCGTTTCAGGGCGCCTCTGATCACTGCGTCACATGCACCACTAAAGGACTTCTACTATTCTTAATAATTAATCATAATTAAACGACTATCGAAACATTTTTCATGATAAAAAATCGAAACTGAACGATCTATTGATTTGGTCCACATCCTATTTAGGCCTCACGTGCATGGTTTTGACGACATTGAGTTGTAAAGTTTTCGTAATATTGTTTTTCTGAAAAGGATTTCGGTGAGATACATCACTTGGAAAGTTCATATTCGGTGTTTACTACCACTTATCACCATTTTCATCAACATTTCATCAGTTTTATCGAATCGATGAACGTCGAGACTCTACTGAAATGATAAAAACAGAAAAAGAAACAGAAACGGTCGAAGACAAGAATGTGGCATTTGTGAAAGTCGAATGAAATGCATGGCAAAATGCGAGGAAGGCTAATTTCTGAGATCTTAAATAATATAACATTTGTTCCATTTTTTGGAATAAAAGGAAAAGGAAATAAAAAGAGCACGATTGAAGAGATACGAGGACTGTTGGTATCATGGTAACGAGTGGTATCACCACGTGAAACGTTCACAGATTAATGGACACGGCTATGTGGAAATCTGAGTGCTGGTAACGGCAAACATGTTGGATCGATTTCGATCCAAGACAACAAGTCTCCACATATGGATTCTTGCCACTGGATTTAATGGAGAAGAATTTGCACCGTGCTTATGTTTGGTGAATACTATGCAAGATGCCGAATCAATCGTTTCCGAAGCAGCAGTGTTCTACGCCTAAATACGCTGCGCTTTCAAAATTGACCATTTTTGCAAAAAAAAATTGAACTTAAATCATAGGAAGCGCGAGAATTGTGTCCAATGCCGAATAACCGCAAGGAATAATATTATGCCAGGAATTATCATTTGTAGTGAAAGTAATCGAAGTGCTAATGTCGCGAAATTTACAATCTTTTTGAGTATTGATGGGGCTAATCAGTCACGACCATTATTTGAGAAGACGAATTATCGCATTGATGTGTAGTGACTTCGCCAGCTTCCTTCCAGTTCTCATCATCGATCCCTCCTATTTCAATTCATTCGCTCATACTTTTTTATAAAACTGTTTTACATTGACAAATCCTTATGTCATTTTATATTTGTGCGACGAACTCCTGCTCCGTATAAATTTTGTCCAGTTTCAAACATCCAGAAACATCTCATTTCATGTTTTCATCCGGTTACCATAAATTACCAACGTTTCGCCAGTGCCGTACCCTTCGTTTGAAGGGGATGCTGAGATGAACCTTGTCCATGTTCCGAAATTTTCACTAACCTTTAAATTCTATCAAGGTTCGGATCATGTTTTGTAAATGAATTGGAACGGGTACAGTATAAAAACAACTCAATTTTACGAATTAACAGTAAAAACAAGTAAAGGCGATAACCTGAAAACCTGTGACGTCCTAAAGTTCTTCAATGTACAATTACGTTCTAGTGATAGGACAAAGCAGCACAGAAAAAGCGGTGAGCATAGGAAATAGGAAGAGAACAGAAGAGAAAAGAAGATAAAGAGAAAAGAGAAGAGAAGAGAAAGAGAAGAGAAGAGAAGAGAAGAGAAGAGAAGAGACGAGAAGAGAAGAGAAGAGACGAGAAGAGAAGAGAAGAGACGAGAAGAGAAGAGAAGAGACGAGAAGAGAAGAGAAGAGACGAGAAGAGAAGAGAAGAGACGAGAAGAGAAGAGAAGAGACGAGAAGAGAAGAGAAGAGACGAGAAGAGAAGAGAAGAGACGAGAAGAGAAGAGAAGAGACGAGAAGAGAAGAGAAGAGACGAGAAGAGAAGAGAAGAGACGAGAAGAGAAGAGAAGAGACGAGAAGAGAAGAGAAGAGACGAGAAGAGAAGAGAAGAGACGAGAAGAGAAGAGAAGAGACGAGAAGAGAAGAGAAGAGACGAGAAGAGAAGAGAAGAGACGAGAAGAGAAGAGAAGAGACGAGAAGAGAAGAGAAGAGACGAGAAGAGAAGAGAAGAGACGAGAAGAGAAGAGAAGAGACGAGAAGAGAAGAGAAGAGACGAGAAGAGAAGAGAAGAGACGAGAAGAGAAGAGAAGAGACGAGAAGAGAAGAGAAGAGACGAGAAGAGAAGAGAAGAGACGAGAAGAGAAGAGAAGAGACGAGAAGAGAAGAGAAGAGACGAGAAGAGAAGAGAAGAGACGAGAAGAGAAGAGAAGAGACGAGAAGAGAAGAGAAGAGACGAGAAGAGAAGAGAAGAGACGAGAAGAGAAGAGAAGAGACGAGAAGAGAAGAGAAGAGACGAGAAGAGAAGAGAAGAGACGAGAAGAGAAGAGAAGAGACGAGAAGAGAAGAGAAGAGACGAGAAGAGAAGAGAAGAGACGAGAAGAGAAGAGAAGAGACGAGAAGAGAAGAGAAGAGACGAGAAGAGAAGAGAAGAGACGAGAAGAGAAGAGAAGAGACGAGAAGAGAAGAGAAGAGACGAGAAGAGAAGAGAAGAGACGAGAAGAGAAGAGAAGAGACGAGAAGAGAAGAGAAGAGACGAGAAGAGAAGAGAAGAGACGAGAAGAGAAGAGAAGAGACGAGAAGAGAAGAGAAGAGACGAGAAGAGAAGAGAAGAGACGAGAAGAGAAGAGAAGAGACGAGAAGAGAAGAGAAGAGACGAGAAGAGAAGAGAAGAGACGAGAAGAGAAGAGAAGAGACGAGAAGAGAAGAGAAGAGACGAGAAGAGAAGAGAAGAGACGAGAAGAGAAGAGAAGAGACGAGAAGAGAAGAGAAGAGACGAGAAGAGAAGAGAAGAGACGAGAAGAGAAGAGAAGAGACGAGAAGAGAAGAGAAGAGACGAGAAGAGAAGAGAAGAGACGAGAAGAGAAGAGAAGAGACGAGAAGAGAAGAGAAGAGACGAGAAGAGAAGAGAAGAGACGAGAAGAGAAGAGAAGAGACGAGAAGAGAAGAGAAGAGACGAGAAGAGAAGAGAAGAGACGAGAAGAGAAGAGAAGAGACGAGAAGAGAAGAGAAGAGACGAGAAGAGAAGAGAAGAGACGAGAAGAGAAGAGAAGAGACGAGAAGAGAAGAGAAGAGACGAGAAGAGAAGAGAAGAGACGAGAAGAGAAGAGAAGAGACGAGAAGAGAAGAGAAGAGACGAGAAGAGAAGAGAAGAGACGAGAAGAGAAGAGAAGAGACGAGAAG
>MQTX01000233.1:0-12449 GCA_009735665.1 Angiostrongylus cantonensis | reverse complement strand
GAACTAGAATTTCATATTTTCTCTGCTTGTTTTTAAACACAAAGTGAAAGAGAAAGAGAAAGAGAAAGAGAAAGAGAAGGAAAAAAAGAAAAAGAAAGAGAAATAGAAATAGAAATAGAAATAGAAAGAGAAAGAGAAAGAGAAAAAGAAAGAGAAAGAGAAAGAGAAAAAGAAAAAAGAGAAAGAGAAAGAGAAAGAGAACTCGAATTGCATATTTTCTCTGCTTATTTTTAAACACAAAGTGAAAGAGAAAGAGAAAGACAATGAGAAAAAGAAAGAGTAAGAGAAAGAGAAAGAGAAAGATACTTCCTTCTTCGGAAAATATGTGCGAGAAGAGTGTAAGTTACATAAACAGTTGAAGTACCACTCGACGTAATGGCATGAGCTATCAAGAAAGTTATCCTGGAAGTATCTCGAATACCTTAGCTGAGAGATAGAATCTGATGTTCCAGTGTATATGACGATCAAATATCATGGACTCTGGCTCAAGAGCTGTTAGTGCCTTGATTCCAGAATGGGTCAAGAGTACAAAATAGCCACCACTAGTATACGATGCTAAAGTTCTTGATGGAAATCTAGGAAGTCCTTTGCATTATTGGAGCGAGTAGCAGAATAAGTGGTAATTGTTAGAGCAAGCTATGGATGGATGCCTTTTACTGGGCCTGGTCGCAACACATGTAGACGTTTAGAACTAGATTAGAACGGGAAGCGACATAGCTTCTAGACATTGGAAAACTTGTTACAGTGTAGAAGAAATCGGCCATGGTGTTATATTTAGTGTGGTAGAAACTTTTTGCTAGGCGTATATTCGAAGAACCATAGTTGAAATACACGAGAATGCAAAGTGTTTCGGACTTGTAGTCAAAGTTAACCTAGAGAAGAATAAAAAAAAAATGACTGAAAAATAAATGTAGAATGTTTTATTATTTTGAGGCTAAAGCGTATGGTGTAAAATCTATTACCATTTTTGTTTCATGAATGCTAACTTTAATGCCGTCGAATTGTTATCATCGTACTTTGAACGTATGCTCTTTACACCGGTGTGCGGCGTTCCTAAAAAAGTCATGGATAGTGGCTTAAAAAAACACAACAAGGTCGTTTTATTGTGACTATTCTTCTTAGTACTTAAAGCACTTAGAAACGGTGTTATTATAGTTAGTTCAGAAAGCAGCAGAAGTTTGTAAAAATGACCATCAGTCTATGATGTGATGTAGACATTGAAAAGTGAGTGAGCTTTCCACACGGAAAAAAAACCATGTGCTGAAATATTCAGTGGTTCTTTCCCGATGGTATAGCTTTCAAGACTATTGATTATTCTAAATTGCAGTAATACGACTGCATTGAAACCAGTGCATGGTGTTCAGCTATGGAAATAAAATTTGAAAAACTCGAAGAAATTCGAACATTTGAGAAGAAATTTTTACTAATGCACTATAAAATCATTTGGCTATTCGAAAAGGATAAACAAGTTTAATTTCCCAGTTTTGTCCTAGAATTTTATTGCAATTTTATTCTTTGATGCCTAAATTCTTAAAAAAAAACGGTAGTTTTCTGTATTATAACAGCAGTGATGGATATCCTGAACAGTTTTTTTAGATTTTTAACAATTTTCCGTAGTTTTCTATTTTGATTTTATAAAAAAAACCGAAAAAAGAAAACGTCTCCTTAATCAGTTAAATGTTCACGGAACGGATTTACATTTAAAATAACAAAACTACTATCAACCAATTTTATGAATACCATCAGATTGCTCTAACAGTACTAGCAGTGCATGGTTGTAGTAGCTAATAATGAAAATATAATGTAGTTTGGCATTTGTGAGGAATCTAATCAGCTTTTCATTCCCATTGTACTAAAAACGTTTACAACTACATTTTTTTGCTGTAAATAGTAATTGATTTTGCACATGATCAATCCTAATGAGAACTTTGTTGGTTTTTCGATAACAGACGATAATTTCCCTCGAGGGTACTTGCGGGGTTAAGGAGTTGAAAAATCATAGAACGGAGTCCGCCCTAGACCACTCGTCATTATTAGAGGTTCCCAGATTTAAATGTAATAAAATAAACTAAGTAAAAAAGTAAAAATAAAAAGTTAAAAAAAGCGAATAATGTAAAGAGAAAAGTAGCAAAAAGACTAAAGGGTAGTAGAGAGTGGAAGAAAAGGTAATGAGATTATTGAAAGAGTAAATTACCTTCAGCCATTTATCGTCGTTGTGCTACTAATGATTTTATCGTTCTGATTGCGATTACGGTTTGTTTTATTGGAGGAAAACTTAGCAAAAAAAAACGGAAAAAAAACCAGAAAAGCCTTGCACGAGGGTATTTTCAAAGTTACCTGACGGTAGAAACAGCATCACGTGGGTTCCATGGACCCTAAATCTGCGGTTTCTCTAAAATATATATCACACTATAAAAAAATTTATAGTGCCCCAGCTAAAAACAAGAAATTTCAATTAAAAAAAAGAGAGAAAGCTGTGTTAATCGTAAGTCTTTTATGTGAATAAATTTCCGGAAATGAGGTCAAAAAATAAGAAGTGAAAATCCTTAAAATTCAATGGATCTTATGAAATAGCTGGTGGAGGACTAACTGCAATGAAAGAAACGACTATGTCGTCAAAATAACCAAGTGATTAAACGAGAAAAAGGAATGTTGATGTAACCTTTCCTTCCACGGATCTTCAGACATTTCATACACTGAGTATTTTATGTAAACTTCGGCACACGGGAGGTAAATGAAATGGTTTACGTGGAACTATGCCGCAAGTGAATTTAATAAACGAGGTTAGGGTTACACTTAATACTTGTTCACCAGCTCAGGAGATCTGATTGTTAGGGAGCTCATTAAATGCCTGCACGAATTACCAAAAAATTGAGAAATCAAACTGATTTTTATAAGTACCGTTAGCAGCATTTCTGGAATATGCACTGAAAAAATTTTTACTGAAAAAAGCCATTTTTCGAGGCCTCTGAAAAAGCTAGTGATTTGTACTACGATATTTCACTTTACTACCGCCCACTTTCACAAATTTTGCTATCGTTTATTTATATTTGCTGATATTATTAATTGTTCACACTATGAAATTAATGGTGATGTAAAATACAGAAATTTAAAAATCGATATCGAATTACTGTAACATCATCAAATTGCAAGAGATCAACTCCACTGAGTGTGCACAGTATTAGAAAACCGCTCGAAATTCTAGCTGTTGCTCCACATCATGTCGAACACATCCAAAAATACCTCCGTAAAAGTCTAGAACGACGTTCAAGAATACTTCACTAAGCAGACTCTAACTCAGCCTCAGCGTGACTAATCAGTAAATTTGTTTATTATTCTGCTGAAGTTTCGACGTTTTCGTTTCCTTCCAAGTCGATTTCTCTTCATGAGGTTACTTTTGTCGATGAGTGCTTTATTTGAGATGATTCGCCTCAACATTACAAGTCGACTCAAATCATTGGCTTTGGAGAAGATAAAAACGGCAAAACGTTAGCCGAATAAAGTTGTGAACCTTATGTGAACTGGACAATCTAAGCAAATATACTCAAGAATATTCGTCAGAAGTACATGATATCTTCTAGAACGTTTTAGATGACATTGCTAAAGAATTCCTGAATCTGGAAAAAGAAACCATTATAACCATCACCACCACCATTATCATTGTCATCTTCGTCATAATAATCGAGATCGGACAGGTTATTGGTCTGCTGTCCGTTCATTGTTCAGATAATAAAAACAGGAAGACAAACGCAACAGGAATTCTAAGCATTTTGGACAAGGTCTTATACGAGTTCTTGAAATCTGCAATTCAGGATCCAGGAGGTCTAAATTTAAAACTTCAGGAGAAATAAAATTCGCAGGAATGGAAGAGAGAAGGCAACACAAGAAAACGAGAAGAGTGGAAGAGTCAATAAATAACAGAGTGTGAGAGAGAGAAAGAAAGGGAGAATAGGAAAAAGGATAAGTGCAAGTGGTGAGATTTATGGCTATATTTTAATTTCTGGGAATACTTTATTGCAAAGAGATCTCTTCAAACAGATAAACACCACTTGCGGCGACAAATTAGCCTATCCCAGAAAGAAAAACTATTCACACGTGGAATTAATTATTGATTAGTAACAAAACTATATCAGTAATTTAGTGAAAAAATTTAATACGATAATAGTAATAATAATGAGAGTAGTAGTGTTCTTTTGATGAACCGTTATTTAAGTAATCCTAGAAGGCACAGGTGAAAATCATTTCTTCTTCCATGGTATTCTTGCTTATCTCAAGTATTTATGATATTTTTTCGATGTTCAATAGTCTCCTCATTTTTTAAATCTGGATCTTTTTGTCTTTAAACTTTTTCAGCATGAAAGAGAAAGAGAAAAAAACGGAGAAGAAGAGAAGAGAAGAGAAGAGAAGAGAAGAGAAGAGAAGAAGAAGAGGAAATTCATCAGTAATTCACTATCATTCATCGTTATTAAACGCGCCGACGTCGGGCCCAATTTTGCCATTCTATAGTAAATCGTAAGATTGCGATAGTAGTTTTTCTGCATTGTTTACAACGGGAATTGGGCGACAGACGCAATGGATGTGTACTTTTATTGTTTGCTGTAAAGAAAATGATTGAACACAAAATCGCTCAATTGGTCAATGCTTATTTTCTATCTAACTTTCAACAATTTCAGATGTCGAAAAAATCTATAGAATTAAAACAAAAATTTGTAAAATTAGTCAAAAAAATCATTTTCGTCAAAATTAAAGCATGCTGAGTATATGGTTTCTAAGTATTGAAGACCGAACAGAAAGCTGTGACCTCAAAGAACTCCACATTGATGTCGACTGGAAAGTTTAAGTGAAAAGAATTTGTCATAATCTATAGCTAGTATCATAATCTTGAAGAATAACATAGAAACTATGCAATCTTATATGGTTTTCAAAACCGTCACGACTAGACACTACGTTGTATCTTAACAGGCGGCAATTTCTGGCACTAACTCATAGCTGGGTTTCCATATGGGTATTCCATCAACGTTCCCGCCTAGGTAGTCCTTGCTAGAGCTAATCTCTTACTATAGATTGTAGTTCAACGCCCAAGCACAGAATTACTCACCTTTGGGTGTTAAAAATTCAGTCATAATCTGCCTTTTGGTTTTTCTCCTGATTTATCTTTCTATTTTTTCCTTGTGTGGTTTTCTTTATTTTTATTCACCTTAGTTTTCGTATATCAAGTTGCTCCAACCCTTTTTTTCTCTCATTTCACCTTTCACTTCATCTTTTGTTTATAGAGTCTCTGTGTTTTCTCGCATAAATATTTGTGTTGATCCTCTTTAAGAGCAAGAGACCTGCTTCAGTGAAAAACTGGTTTCTTCAGCTATTCATCAAAAATCTTCACTACTTCTGAGTTTATCTTTCGTTCTCTTTAAATTTCGATAGGATTTATGTTCCATGGGAGCAAAAGAGCAACCCAAGCAAAAAGACTGCGTTAAAGAATAGTCTTCATTGAGACGATTTCCAGTGGACTCAAGGAGAAAATAGATAGTAATTGAATGAAAAAAAGCCAGATCTGGTTCCACTCAGCAAAAGACGTGAAAAAAATCGATGAAAAGAGAAAGAGAAGAACTTTGCCGTTCATTTATGCGGAAAAAACCCCATGAATCTAGAAATCTATGTAGATGCAGGAAAAATAAATTGGAGCGAAAAGTTGGTGTGAGCAGGATAGGATTTTCAATTACATTTACATTTTATGAGGCTGTACGTGACGAAAAAACTTTCCCATGGAACATAAATCCTATCGAAATTTAAAGAGAACGAAAGATAAACTCAGAAGTAGTGAAGATTTTTGTTGAATAGCTGAGGAAACCGGTTTTTCACTGAAGCAGGTCTCTTGCTCTTAAAGAGGATCAACACAAATATTTATGCGAGAAAACACAGAGACTCTATAAACAAAAGATGAAGTGAAAGGTGAAATGAGAGAAAAAAAGGGTTGGAGCAACTTGATATACGAAAACTAAGGTGAATAAAAATAAAGAAAACCACACAAGGAAAAAATAGAAAGATAAATCAGGACAAAAACCAAAAGGCAGATTATGGCTGAATTTTTAACACCCAAAGGTGAGTAATTCTGTGTTACTCGTGCAGAAAATAAACACCTTCGTAAACATTTGAAAAGTGTTACGTGTACCAAGCACTGGTTAACAACTGCAGTGGCTACATAGCTGTTACGCCGATAACATATCTTTAATAAGAATACTGTATCTTGGGGAACAATCTCCACTTGGCTAGTGCCTTGCTTGCTTGTCAGGAATGTTATTGGGATTCCAAGAAATTAATGCTGGAATAATATTGCAAACCGATTTTTATGTAACCTCGGCATGAATGGTCAACACTCCTTGTTTCATTGATAAGCAAACACGAGATTGTTAGCAAGCATTTATTCGGATAGAGTTTTGAAATCTTCGTCTTCTTCAACTTCAACAACAACCGTGCTTAATATAAGAACATCGCAGCCGTAGGTTCCCTCATTCGAGCGGTTCCACATTGAGGAAAATTCGACTCAAAACGAGAATGGAGACAAACGAAAGGAAGACGAACGACTATGGATACACTGAACAGTTCTTGTGAAAAATGGAAAATATTCATCCACGAATCCTTCTAGAGCTTTGTTGATGAAAAGTGAGAACGTAGGACTCTTCGATAATGACGGTTTCTGTGCAGATGTTTTTCACATAAAAACGAAAATATGACCGAATAAGAACAAAAATCAGATGTGTTGTTGTTGACTATTGAAGTGAGCTATGGTTGATTGAAGACAATCGCTTAAAGTCGTCCTCTTAAAACCAGTTGAAAGCTGAAACAAATTCGGTAAAATCGCTCCCTCGCCAGTCGGGCTGTGTGCTTTGCAAACACGTTCTGGTTCTTCCTATACCTCCAATAGTTTTAGTTAGATTTCCAATCCACATTTGAGAATTTTAAATCGAAAAACTAATCTCATGCTATCGAACAGTGCTAATAGATTTTTTTCCAAGCAATTCGTGAATGAATTAAGACTGTAGACGAATGGACATAGTTGTAAGATCTGTGATTGAAATGTTTCCAAGTGCTGGGAAGTACAGAAAATCGACTGGAAAGTTTAAGTGAAAAGAATTTGTCATAATCTATAGCTAGTATCATAATCTTGAAGAATAACATAGAAACTATGCAATCTTATATGGTTTTCAAAACCGTCACGACTAGACACTACGTTGTATTTAAACAGGCGGCAATTTCTGGCATTAACTCAAAACTGGGTTTCCAAATGAGTATTCCACCAACGTCTCCGCCTAGGTAGTTCTTGCTAGAGCTGATCTCTCACTATAGATTGTAATTCAACACCCAAGAATATCCACCGGATAAGATGAGATGGTGAATCATTCAAAGGATTTGAATTATAGGGATACTAGAGGTCGTAATGAGAACGTTCGTAGCTATTCGATCTCGTAGCTATACAAATCCAACTCATTTTCCTTTTAGATAAACTAACAACAAATTGAATCAAATTTTTAAAATGGAGTCAGGCTGTCCTACATTCTGCCAACTCTCTGCTACATTTGATAATCTTCTTTTAATGGCAGCTTTGATTTCTGCGCTAGGATCTGGAGACTCAGTTCAAAATCTTCGTCGTTGTGCTTTTGTACCCTTTGATCACCCAGAGGAGTGCTTTGACGAGTTTTCGCTTTCCCATCCAGGTATACTTTTATGCGGATACAAAGTGGTCTACCCGTTTCTCCAATGCATTCCTCACCGCATGACTCACATGAAATCAAGTATATTATACTTGAACTCATGCGATCCCCGTTTTTCTCGCTAGGACAGGTTCTACAGTTTTCTGAGCTGCACAAATGATCACAGAAGCGCTTGCGAACTAATTGACGGCGTCGGGTGAGTGGCCAGTGGCCGAAGCACTTTTCAAGACCATTTCTTTTTAGCGCCTCTTAATGGCTTAACTTATTTCCGCTTTTCGTTAATTTTCCCAACTTCGTTGAATCTTCTCACATAGAAGAGATGGGAGGCGATCACATGAGGACTTGTTTTGCTAACACATTACGGAACCCAGAACATCCTTGAAAATAGGTTTAGGGGTTCAATTACACAGTGGTTCTAGCAAACTGTCTCGAACAGTTTAGCCCCAGTCGGAAGCAGTAACTGGAAGTGATTTCCTTAGCGATAAACTCGAGAAGACTAGTAAGCGCAAGCGTGGCGTGATTTGTTTATTGGGAATTATTTTTGATTTTTGTTTCAAATAACAGCAAAAATCTTGAAAGACCGTTTTGCTAAGAAATCTATCACTATTTCTAGGGCATAAGCAAGTGAATTTAATTCTGAATCTTACACGTTTATATAGAACAGTTACCCGAATGCGAAGTATTTGACGTTGAATCATAGCATTTGTCATATCAATAAAGTACTAGTAACGCAAGGTCTTGAGCAAGGTATTGTCTCATCTTACATTGTTCTCTTATTAATAGCCATTATTTACAGTTATAAAACTTAGTTGCACAACGGCATACCTCTTAGTAAGCCGGTGGCTCCATGCTGTTTGTTTATTGTGTTTGGTGATATTTCTGGGTGATGTTGCCATTATTATTGCTTCTCCTTATTCTTGTCAGCCTCAAAAAGATTGTGCGGTAGATAGAGAACTTAGCTGTAGGACGGCTTCCAATTTCTCCAAGCATTTTTAGAACGAACATTTGTTGTGCAGCTATGCACAGAGTTTTATCACAACAGGAGATTTATTGTGTTTATTCGGTTTAGCTCACGTGAAACGTGCACGTGAAAATGCGCCCATGGCTCACCAAGCCTTCCATCCCTCCGGGGTCGCCAAATTGGTACCAGACTTGTCTGGGAGGATAGCAGCACTGGCTCGATACATCGGCCGGCCACCGCGAGTCATTGTAAAGGCCAGATATGCATTCAATCACCTCCAACGATGCTTAATGAAGTCGAATGCATGGCGCATCCCTCAGGGATTGATCAACGCCGAGAGCTTTAGAGCTTTAGCTTTATTCGGTTTAGCTATGCAGTTGAATTTTTCATTCTTGCTAGGGAATTAGTCAGCCTTTTTCTTCCTTTATTTTATTACCTTTCTCATTGGCCATCATTGCTATGACATTCGCATTCCTTACAAATGTGTTTCAAAAATATTTCAGTTTGATGGTGTGCAGTATAATCTATTTTTAAAATGTCTAACCATTTATTTTCTATCTAACATTCGAGAGGATTTAGCTCATAATCGGCTGGCCTTGCTTGGATTACACATTCGATACAATGATGTGCATGTACTTGGATGGCACGACTTCACCGGTTGTGCCGGCACATTATAATTTCCATCTTTAATTGGTTGCCTCTGCGAGTTCAAAGTGCAAACTGGTGGCTTTAGTAGAGAACACGTCTGTCCATGATTTTGGTGGTTTTCCAACAGAATGCGTTCATTTACAACAACAACGAAGCGCAGATGGGTGGCTGACGTTTCATTTGTTTTTCATATTATTTTGGTTTATCTGTCGTCTTCTCTTTTTGCAACGACAGCAACCCATCTGCGCTTCGATGTTGATGCAAATTTATGTTGATGTAATTAAATATACCCAGTCTCACGTTTAGAGACCAGCAAGCTATACGTGGGTATCAAGATGCCAAACACAGTAAAAGAAACAGGCTTCATCCCCCTAAACTCGAAAGAGCCCCCAATTCGGCAACGTTGGGTAGAACGATAACGGAGAGCCTGTCAAAATCTAAGGACCGTAGTAAGCTGCTGGTACGCGAAAAACTATGGTGACGATCTGTACCCAAAATGGTACACTTGCATCCGAGTTCTCTGTAAAGGATAAAAGATAAAGCTCTCGGCGTTGATCAATCCCTGAGGGATGTGTCATGCATTCGACTTCATAAAGTATCGTTGGGGGTGATTGAATGCATATCTGGCCTTTACAATGACTCGCGGTGGCCTGCCGATGTATCGAGCCAGCGCTGCTATCCTCCAGACAAGTCTGGTACCAATATGCCGACCTCGGAGGGATGGAAGGCTTGGTGGGCCATGGGCGCAGGAATCGTTTCCACGTGCGTGTCGCAGTGGCTCCTCCAACCACTGCGCCACACGCGCCCCGAGTCCTCAATAGAAGACTTAATCATGCAAGCGAGAAAGAGAAGGCAGGACGTCATCGGCCTAGCCGAGATGAAAAGACGCCACCCATTCAACGCCGTCTATGACACCGGAGAAGAACTGCTAATCGGAACAAGCGACGATAGAGGAGTTGGAAGCGTAGGAGTTCTTGTCAACACGAGTTTGTCCATCAACATCGATTTATTCGAAAAACTAACAACCCGATTAAAACATTTACAATTAAAGAGATGTCGATCAACTTCTAGGTCATCATTGGAGCTTTCAACGCCTATATTGGTTCAAGAAGAACATTTAAAGAACGTCGCATTGGGATGCACGGGCTAGAAACGAGCGAACAGGGCGAGCGGTTCTCTGAGTTTATCATGGCGACCGAGGCCATCCGTGGTAACTCGCAATTCCAGAAGCCCAACCAACAACGCTTGACGTGGGAGCCTTCCAATGGAGACTACCATAACGAAAGAGACCATATCACAGTAAATAGAAGGTTTTGCCTAGCCGACGTCGCTGTTGTCATAAAATTCTACACGGGATCAAAACACCGTCTCCTTAGTGCAAGATCCTATTTCTCGCAAAAAGGAAAAAAAGCCCTAAATTCAAAAACCGAAGTCCCAGAACCACCACAGACTGGGACTTATTCAACTCATTAGGCGGCAGATGGAAAGATGCCGTTGTCGATAACATCGATGAAGAATACGATTGGCTCATCTAACGTCTTCACAATAGCGCAATGAAAGCTGAGAGTTCGAAGGTCACCAAGAGACGTTTGTCTCCAAAAATATTCGAGATTTAGAAACAAACAGCAAATAAAGCCAAACAGTGCTTTCTCGCTCAGCAAGATTGTGAAAAATTAGTTAATCGATGCTGAGGTGTGTAGAAAGTCGGACGTGGCTTTCACCACAAGACATGTTAGTTGCGTGGTTGCTAGTTAGCGTCGTCGTTCTCAGTTCTGGTGGCATCTGGTTTGAAATTGGTGTTTCCATGATTACGCCATTAGTTGAATCAACGCTAGCAGCTCATCGTGTCATTTGCCACACATGTTTCACTACCAACACTCGATGGAAACAAATGTACTTAGAAGAGACTTTGTATTATTATGTCGTAGTTGAAGCAAATTTGTCTGCAAGCTATCACGAATCTGATACAATGCTTTGCTATCATTCCAGCTAAGCTTGTCAGATACTTTATCGTTCATGTTCCCTACCTCGATAAAAAACTATCACTAGCTTGCGAACCATGTGTTATAGTTCAAAAAGTTCCGATAGCGAGCATGACTATTATTAACCAACAGTACTAAATGAGGTAGACATAGTGAGAACAGTGGAAGACACACGTACTGCTTTGAGTGCCTTCCATAAACGCCTCAATTCTGCCTGGTGATGTCTTGTTGACATTTTCGGTTAGTACACGGTATTTTTCCAGTGCTTCTAAATCCGGTAATTCACGAACGCAGGAAAACCTGAACAACCTGATTTGGCAATGAGCTAAGGCTGAAAAGAACGTTGCAGATGTTGGGGGGCTAGAAAATTTGGTTAGGATTTTCTCTTCGACATTCTTAATTATGTTCACCTCGAATTTGACTGAAACATAAGCGGTTCGACTTCTTCGATTACACTATTAACGGGTCGACCGGCAAGCACCGCCTCACGTTGTCGACGTTTGAGCTCCTGTAGATCAAACATCTTATTCATACCCTCCGTTTGTCTATAAGTAAGAGCTAATCAACGACCATGTGTGTGTTCTAAACTCTGCGCTAAACGAAGCCCTTTAATCTACCTCATATGTCGTAGAAACTGATACTAAGCACCTGATCGGTAAGAACCTCTCAATGTAACTTCTAACAAATAAGGTCATTTCTGGTCACTTCATCTCTGGTCTCTCTATAGTCAACAAAAATACGATAGGCACGAATTTTCGATCCATATGAAGCCTTTTTGTTATTTCTCTCCTATCGAACTTTTGTATTACCTGCCGTTTTGCAACATGAACTTTTTCTCTATTCTTATCTGCGCCACAGGAAATGACAACTGCACTAACGACTAATCCGATATAAAAGAACAGATCTGAAATGTACAGGCTTTTCAAAGGATGAATACTAGACTACAAACTAATTTTAATTTAAGGATTTTTATATCCAACGGCTAATAAGCCTAAAACTACATCACAGCGGATTTTTGTTTCTCCAAGAGACCTAATTGGAGGCAAAGCTCTTTGAATTTCCTATTAAAATTCGTTCTTAGTGTGGCTATCTTTCGTCCTACCGCTCTCTTGTCGATGCGGCTGTTAAAGCGCGAAGGAAAAGAAATAG
>MQTX01000232.1:366473-377044 GCA_009735665.1 Angiostrongylus cantonensis | reverse complement strand
TAGAACTTAAACTTCGAAGAAATTCAGGACGAAATTTAAGTTTTTAGAACGGTCAACGAAACAGCAACATCTGCAAGCAAGAACGACACACTTTGGAGCACCATCGAACCCCGCTGAACAAAATTAGCATGTTCATTTGCTTCCATGCCGAAATGGAAGCCCTGAAAGAATGACATGAAGTAAACGTATGTCAGAGAGACCAGAAAAACAGAATTTCGTCCTAGCGAGACAAAAGATTTGTTGCTTTGTAGGTAGGATCCGTACATTCTAATGATTTCTGTTCCCACAAGTAAAATCGGAAATGAGGTGACATACGCCGGCTTGGGCTGAGAGAGGGGACTATTTCCGCATCAAATGTATTGTATTCAATGCACCATGTACGATATGCATTAACTACCGTATTTTGATGCACGCGAAGAGATCCTTTGAATAAGCATGCAGAACTTGTCACCTATTTCTTTAGGTAATCATTCATTTTATGACAAAACTGCGTAGTATGAGATGTACGTGTGTTAATCAGATAAATGGAATTGAGATCGTAAAAAGTCAGACTTGTGTGCTCAGACTCAGACTCAGACCCATGTGTTCAACCCGTCACTAGACACGTTTTGGATTACAATGAGGGTAAAGGCGGCAAGTCGAACATGAAATCTCAATGGACCCGAAATCACCACATATCACACCTGAAAATATCAAATAACAATTCTAAATTTTATTATAACACTAAGAATTTGAGTTTCGACCTTAAGAACTGGGAGTGTGAATAAGAAGCTCTTTCTTAAAACTACGTAAAAACACCATCTGTGGAGCGCTCAGCAATTTCTCAGGTCTCCTCGGTACGGACGTATTTTCCCCATAGCACAGAACTCTTTGATCACAGCATTTAAAACTGCCGAAACGATTGAGAATATGTAAAAATGCTAATGCCAATTTAGGTAACCTAACTGTGTCAAGACGAAAAATTGTCTTTGGTAGCGCTAAAATCATAATAATGTAAAAGAAAAAATCCGAATTATATACGATATCTCTGTTGGCTTCTTTCAACACTCATGCTGCCTCACGCTATCCGAAGATGCAGATTTCGGGAAAAAATAAGCGATCTTAAGAACAATGTTAATTTCGTATCCTACCCTAGGGAGCTCACTTTTCGACTTCTTTCTAAGACTGGGAGATGGAACATCAGAGGGCATATCCAATCCGTTTTGTTCTTAAGAAAAGTTGAGATTACAAATTCTTCATAAAAATTGTATCCCGTACGCGGCACGAATCGATGAATCGCCGAATGATCCGTTGATTTCAGGTGAAACAAAAAATCTCAACACGCCTTCGGTGCTGGCCACCAAATACTACACTGATGGTCCACCTTAGTGGAATCAACTGAAAACGACCTACTTATAAAGGTTTCATCGAAGGGAATAATGGCTGTGGACACTTCGCTCGAAACACGAAGGTTCCGAAGAAAGCGAACGCGCCGAATCGCTTTCCTTCACAATAATTTGCAATACTTTAAGTGACTAATTATTGCCAGAATTTGGCTTCTATATCGTCCTTGAGCGACCGGTCACTTTACATTCCTACTTTCTTTCATGATTTCGGTTTCAACACCTCTCCGAATCAACTAGTAGGAAGACCGAGCGAAGGATTCGACGCCGAAAACACATCTCTCTCTCTGATCCACATCGTAGTGAAGACCTGAATACGCCCGTGCAAGGTTAAGTCAGGACTCCAGGGATGACCAAGTTGCACGACCAGCAATAGGCTAGCCTCAGCACCCCGCACACTGGGTGCTCCCGTCTATGACGTCAGGCGATGAGACGACCGGTGAGAGGCCAGAAAATATCGGGTTGCGTAGGACGTCATTAGAACCGAATCTGACAAACACACGTACGATACGCCATGGAGATTGTTTCTTACTATGAAGGTATAATGCCAGTACACTCTCCACAGACGCCGAGGACGTCATTAGAACCGAATCTGACAAACACACGTACGATACGCCATGGAGATTGTTTCTTACTATGAAGGTATAATGCCAGTACACTCTCCACAGACGCCGATCTTCACGCCCTTCTTGCAGCTGCAGATCGCATTAAATTTCATGTGATCGCATTACAAGAAACAAAAATCAAGAAGACCGACATACGCCAATTAAACAACGGGACTTTTGTGATCCGTGGAGAGAAGGACCCGTCACGAAATGTCGGCGGCGTAGGCTTTGTCGTGCACGCGTCCATTGTCCATCTCGTCAACTCCTACGAGATCCTTTCCCCTCGCATAGCCGTCCTCCTTCGACTACCGCATCATAAGAAGATCGCTATCATCAACTGCTACTCACCAACCGACGCAGTTGATGAGTACGAAATAAATGCGTTCTACTATCAGTTGGAGGAAGCTATGAATGATGAATGAATGAATGCAATGATAAAGTATATCATAAATTTGTTGTTGGAGACTTCAACGCTAGAATAGTGTAGGCCAACGGGAGCGAATACAGGATCGGAAATTTTGAATTAGGAGTAAGAAATGAGAATAGCAACCGTCTCGCAAGACTCCTGTCGGTAGCATGTCTCTTCCATGGAAACTCGTTTTTCCAGAAGAAAGAAAGCCGCCGCTGGGCATGGAAGTTTCCCAACGGCATGACTCATGCGGAGATCGACCATATTCTGAAAAACAGAAGATGGTGCCTACTTGACACATCGGTAGTCCCGTCATTCTGTACTAGTTCTGATCACCACCTTCTTCGCGCGAAGATTCGATTCAGCGGCAAGCTGGAAAACTGCTCTCTTCATCGACCACGAGAAAAAGTCTAGCTGTATATGGCGAAAACATTTTGAGCGAAGTTCTATCCAAACATGACTGGAAGTTTAAAGAAGACTGCAAGCTGCTAGTACAAGGGCTGAAAAGCTGTGCCAAATTGGCCTCAGCTCCTTAAGAAAGAAGATCAGATTGCATATCTATCACTACTAAGGAGTTGCTCGAAAACAGAAGGAAGCTGAAGCTTGATCCCACTGCAACACGCTTAGCGCAGGTAGTAATAAATGCCAACTGCAGAAGAACTCTGCAGGAAGATCTACAACGGTACGAGCAAAAAAAACTATTGGAAGCAGCATAAAAGAGAAGCAGTCTGAAAAAATGCCGTCGGGACTTATGTGATTATAATGATCCGCTGTCAGCTCTGATGAACGAAGATGGGATCGTCAAAACTTCCCACCATGACATGGAATTAATAGCGGAAACGTTCTACACCAACCTTTTCCGCTCCACAATCTCCGTCCCTGGCCCTAATATCCCCGCTGGAGAAACACCACTTGGAATTCTTCCGTCGGAGGTTCGAGTTGCGAAAAAAAAAGCATGAAAAGAGGCACAGCTCCAAGACCAGACAATAGCACCGCCGATTTCCTTACAGCTGGAGGCCACAATTTACATGTACTTCTAGCAGACCACATGACAGTATGCCTCCAAAAGGAAAAAATCCCAGACCAGTGGAGGACGTCGCGCACGGTCATCTTGCCTAAGAACAGCGACCGAAAGGATCTTCGTAACTATCGTCCTATATGCTTGTTAAGTGTACTCTACAAGCTTTTCACGAAGATTATCCTCTCGCGCATATCAAGGACATTGGATGAGGCGCAACCAGTCGAACAAGCAGGACTTCGAAAAGGATTCTGCTGCAAGGACCACATCCAAACCGTGTTCAGGGTCATCGAAGTCTGTCGAGAATACCATTTGCCTCTAGTCCTAACCTTCGTCGACTATGAAAAAGCGTTTGACAGTGTCGAAACGAATGCAATCCTATCAGCGCTCGTCGACCAAGGAGTGGACCCGTCCTACATAAGAACTCTGTCCGACTGTTATTGGAACTGCACTACGAAAATACAGCTTTTCCATCGACCTCTTAGCATACCCATAGAAAAAGGGGTTCGCCAGGGCGACACAATATAGCCAAAGCTGTTCAGTGCCGTATTGCAGTGGATAATAAAGTCACTCGATTGGGACGAGAAAGGCATACGTATTGATGAAAAATTCCTATCAAGTCTTCGTTTTGCCCACGACATTGTCATATTCTCAAGAAGTACTAGCGAAGCAATGATGTCGATCAACGAGCTCAACAAAGCGGAGAAGAAGATTGGACTGCGCATAAATCGAAAGAAGACCCAGTTCATGAAAAACCCATGGTGCGAAGGCGAAAAAATTGAATTGGATGGTTCTCTCATTGCAGAGACCACCTCGTACGTATACCTAGGGCGATCAATGAACATAAAAAACAGCATGAAGTAAGAACTAGATAGAAGAAGGAGAGCAGCTTGGGCCGCATTCGGGCCTCTCAAAGAAGCCACCGGCCAACAGAAGAACACGAATGTCCGCGCTCATCTCTTCGATTCTACGGTCCTCCCAGCGCTCTGTTATGGTGCAGAGACGTAGGTTGATACTTCAACAACGTCAAGAATTCTTCGCACTACTCACAGAGCGCTTGAGCGATGTCTTCTAAGACATAACCGGCACTCTCAATATCTAGCCGGAATGCGAAGCTCTGACCTTCGAAATCTGTCACATCTTCGAGATCCAGGAGAATATACATCGAGAGCGAAACATAGATGGGCCGGTCACATAATGAGAAGAACAGACGACAGATGGACAAAAAGAACAGTAGAGTGGACTAAAAGAGAATGCAAACGTTCCCTTGGGCGGCCACCTACACGTTGGGCGGACGTGTTCGTAAACAAAGTTAACCAGCTGTACCCCGCTGCTGCAGTTGTTTTACAGATCACGGTATGAGACTCGAAAGCGATACCATGCTCGAACAAGACCACCACCATGGACTACGATTGCGAGAGAAAGGAACGAATGGCATATGTGCTGGGGTCCGCACAACTCGTGAAGACGGCCCGTCCAAGTATCCAGGTAAGTAATTATTACGAAATCAAGACGCTGACTATCCTTATCGAATTTAAATGGAAGTGCATCAAGCACACAGTGAATTACTCGACCAGCGTGGGTGTTAACATAGAGTCAGGTGTGGGGAATACGAGAAAGCCTTCGTCGAAAATATGGAAGTACGACTGCAATATGAGTGAGCGATGAACCTCAAGGTGTACCGAAATTACTCAAATCAAGGACCATATCACCTCACCCACCATCCAAGAAATCCCTGAGAGATGCACCATGCATTCGATTTCATTAAGCATGGTTTGGAGGTGATTGAATGGGTATCTGGCCTTTACAATGATTCGCGGTGGCCTACCGATATATCGAGCCAGTGCTGCTATCCCCCCGATAAGGCTGTTACCAATTTGCCGACCCTGGAGAGATGGGAGGCTTAGTGAGCCATGAGTGCGGGGATCGGACCCATGTCTGTGTCCCAGTGGCGCCCCGGGCCACTGCGCCACATGCGCCCCATGCTTTGTCATAATCCATCAGTTGAGCAGTTGATTAGCTTGTGAATTGCTGTGTAGCAGGAGCCGGTCTACAGTAACCAGTTATTATGTGCTCTCAACCCTTCCCGAAGTCTTTCCTTGTGCGCAAAATCTTGCTGTTTTCTGTGTACTGTTTTCGAATATGTTGTGTTCGTCTCATAAAGGCGTTAAGGTGTTCCTATGAATTGTATCTGACTTGATGCTCACAATTTACACATGGAAGGTGAAGTGTATTCTCTAAGGGTTTGAATTTGGTGTTCCTTTTCAGTTTAGAGGGATCTCCACATCTGGTCCCATTTCGCAATTCCTTCATTACCTGGCCACCAAATCTGTTCACGTGTGAACGTCGTGAAGAAATCGTCAAAGCTGGCCGATTCGGAGCGGATACTTTGGCCCGAAGAGAGCAGTTGTATCGAAGAACTCACCTAGACCATGAGCTTCGGTCAGTAATTTTCACTGTTTCCGTTTTTTTTTCTCTCTTTTCTTCTTCTGTTACTTGGCTTTGTCCATAGTGCAAGTATATTTGAAAGACATTGGAGAACTTTGTTTCCAAGGTTTTATCTGCTTGTTTTCTTTGTTTCGTTTCTTCGTTTTATCTTGTACTTTCAACCTGTCATAATTTAGTAAGTGTACTCCCAATGATTTACCGCTTCATCGTGGTTGGGGGTGTTGTTCTTGGTTGTCGGGTTGCGATGTACGGCAGGGGTATTCATCCCCCGGGCAAGGTCTCCCAAGCCAAGAAGGAGCCCGTCGTTTCCATCAGGAAGCCCAATTAGTAGTGAACCAATACCAGGTTACGTGACCGTCCTCGTACCATACTAGTCGCATGGTGGCAGATCTCCCTCTGGTCCACAAGGTCGGCGATTATCTGTGATGGTAACGACCTAGGGCAAACTTTGGCCTAGCTGACTTCGGGACTCCAGGGAACCACAATGGCTAAACCAGAAAAACTTCGAAAAAGCGGAGATTATACTGGGATAGCACAATCAGTGAAAACGGGCCATCCAAGTGTCCAAGTACTTCGTAAGTTTATGTCCATCGGCTAATTATTGTGACATATTTAGGAATCTCTGAAGGAGTGCGGTGTTTGAATGGGAGCAATATCAATCCACATTCACCACCTCAAGGCGAGCTTGGCCTTTCACCACCAGGGCGGTCCACGTCGCCAGGTCAGTTGCTTCTATACTTAGATGCTTGATGTGTTTCTTGTGCAATTGTGTTTCTCCAGGAATTTCTTACAAGCTTCTCTTTTATCCCACCTAGAACACCATTGTCGAAATTGCACGTGAAATTCGTTTACTGAAAGGGTTTAATAGTTTGATACGATTTTGACTCCGCGTTTTTACAAAACCGATCAACGTTGAGTTCAAATAACACTTACTGGGTCGGTACTGCCAATAAAGAAACCAATTTTTGAAGCAATTTACCACCTAAAAGCCAAAGATAAGCGTTGGTACTTTACTTTCCTAGTACTTTACTTTTTCTTGAGAAAAAAAAAGTAGACAGTGTAGTGACCGAGAATGGAAGACCAATCCATCACGTACTGCGTTCAAATTGCTGTAGAGTGAATAAGATGGACCGGTCTGACGTTTGTTTTAGTTGAATACGTAGCTTTGAACAGCTGTATTGTTTTAAATGAAACTGCACTTCTTACTTATGTAGGCTACCGCTCAAAGCTCCTGATGCATTTTCTATTTAGTAACTTCTTGATATCAGGAACGATGTTGTCTGGCTTACTTTGTTTTTCTTTCATTACTGATTAAATGGTTTATTGGTCTTCACATTTTTTAAAAGCTGTCTTAGTTTTCGATGTGGGTTCAAGAAAATTCAAGTTTAGTAGCTCAGTCTTTGGCTGACGTGTGTGCTACAACAACAGCCGCGCCCACGATGGACGTTGACTCTGCAACTACGATGAGCGGCAGTGGCTTCATTCCACCTGCAGTGGAGTCAGGCACGTTTTTATTTTTCCAATTCTGCTTGGTATTGTTGTTTATGAGTATCCACCTCGTTGCTGTTTTTTTTTGCCAGAAAAATTGCTTCTACTATTTTTACTAATTCAAAGTGTTTCTGTAGGTTTACTTGTAATACCTTCTAATAATCCTGTTGATCCATCATTCATGGCCCAAGCCCAACTCGCCGCGGCTGCTGCTGCTCAGGTTCAGGTACAGGCAGCGATCAAGCAACATCAGGTAAGTTGGGGGCATATTTTTTATATAAAGGTCATCATGAAATAAACGGTGGTGCATAAATTGAGTTACAAATGGATGAACATTCTTCGTTTTCACACACATCTGTAGATTTCTTACTTCGATTGTGTGAGTACTCGACATGTTCATCTCACAAAGCACTTGGCTATTAATGCAAACTACCATTACGCCTGCTTTCGATGCTGGAATTTCTATTGATGTTGCTCATATTGCGGTGACTAACGCGTTAGGGATAGTGCGCGGCATTCTTAATTTAGTTGAGGTCGCTGTGATAGCCTTTGTTGTATATGCTTAGCCAAGTACTTGAGAAACTGTCGAGGACTGATCACGGTGTGTATATGTGAAGTGTGGTGTCGCTGTTCAAAAAGTTTTTATGCAAATTTTTCTTTGGCCAGAAATTTCTCTACTGAGTCCTGTTTTTTACTTAGCCATTGCTACATTTTGACAACCTTTCCGGCAAAACAGTGGTTTCGTATAATTTCCCCCTGATGGCCTGAGCTGTTGTAGTTCTCTTTTAATGAGCTGAATTTACTAATATGCTGCCGTTAGTAACTTCGGCGAGACGGCGTTGTAGCGCTGAGCAGCTTTGGTGGGATGGTTTCAGCTTATCAGGCTATTTGTCCATACTCATGGTACCAGCGTGGTTGCAGAGCTTTATCAAGCAAGCCTCGTTGGAGTCTTCATATGCAGCGAATATTAACAAAAGCGACAGAACTCCGCGATCATAAGCCTCTTCACAAAGAGTCTGTAAAGTACGCAGAGCGAGCACAATTCAACAGGTTGATTCGTGGACACTTTCTTAGCAAAATGGGAGAGCGCGCAGTTCTGAGTGTACTGTTCTGGAATCTTCTAATGCGACGTTAATCTTCGTGTTGGTTACCATGTAATTGTTGGTTCTAAGTCGTCTTTGGAGTTGTGCTGCTGTTTATACTTTTGTTAGAAACTTGAAATCTGGTTTAGTTTTTCTTCAGCGTTGATATTGGGGTACGCACAAATTTTATAGAACGAAACAGGTTTCTGTAAAACTTTCGCTTCATTAGTTCCATGTCATGACGAAAGGTTCGCTAAACCTGCCTTATTCCCAAACCATTCTTTGCGAGACACTTTAGTTGTGGTTGTTGCTAAAGTCTTTAAAATGGTTCTTTTTCTGTTCTATGTTGCATTCAATACTTGACCAGTATAGGTTGTTCTGAATTGTTCATCTGTAATTAGAATTAGATTACCACCCAGAGAGGAGCATTGCAGTCAGATCGAGGAGGTTTTATTCTTCTCGAAGACAAATGCTTGTTAGTGTTGGAAGCTGGAAAAGTGAAAAAGAAAAGTGGCTGGAAATGGCGCTACTATCTAGGCAGTAGCACTGGAATGGAACAACATAAGAATGGAAGTCTATGGTGTCTATGGTTGCAAATTACACCATCTTCCCTTTGTTGATGAAATCGTTCTTATGACACCAAACATCAACCAGGAGGAATGAATGCTTCCAGACTTTGATTAAGCCTGTGGGAAAATAGGTCTTCGAATAGGTCGCGTAAAAACGATGTTCATCAAGAGTGGATTGATTACTTATAGCGGTTAACGCTCAACGGAATAAATGTCTCTGAGTGCTTCAGTTATCCATCTAGGTCAGGAAATCAACTTGTTCAACGATTTAGTTCCTGAAGTGTGCAGTAGGAAACAAGCGGCTTGTGTAGCTCTCAGTAGCACCGGCGATGAAATGAGGTGAACAAAGCACACCTGTCTCCTCCGTGCCCACCTTTTCGATTCCACTCTTCTTCCTGACATAACATATGCATCAGAAACCCGATTGTCGCTTAAGCAGGATTAAAGATCACTGATCGTTATTAAACTCGCAGTCGAAAGGACGACGATAGCAGTATTCCATGTCACACAAGTGAAGGAAGTGATCCGAAGCTCCGACCTGCGTCAACAATCAAAGATCGAAGATGCCGTTCTATGCGCCAAACTGTCGAAGATGGGCTGGACGCGTAATGCGTATGAATCACAACCGATGGACAAGAGCCGTTAGTGACTAGATTCCTTGGGATGTCAAACGTACTGCAAGAAGGCCACCGACCCCATGGTAAGAGGTTTTCACGAAAAACCTAGAACAAAGGTGTGATGCTCAAAGAGCCCCTAGAGCGAGCGGCACCTGCTGAGCTACTCTTGCCCGCAGTGGAGAAAAATGATGATTTATGGGCGCACACTCGAGTTACTCCACAATCATTGTTTTCGTAAATGTACAAATCATGCAGCGTTGTAGACTGGAAGAGATTGGGATTTTAAAACAGACCCAATCTCTTTTCAAGTTTTTTGCATCCAGGTCATGAAGTCTTCCATATATCTCCAAGTTGCCTAATAGCTTTCCCTTAGACGCCTGTTGTATAGTAGTGATGACGTCAAAGATGTTTCCCCTCGTCATTATACTCGTTTGTGCAATGCTTTAAGTAAACACCGTTTGTTATATTGAAAAATAACTTATCATGTGATGTTCGAGTTAAATGTTGCAACGATTAGTTTTTAGATAGCGGCTGCAGTTGCTCAACAAGTTGCAGCTCACATTGTTAATGCCACGCCTGTACCTGCACCCGTAGCAGCACCGATTCCTCCAGCTTTAACTCAGGTGATCTTGGGCTTTCTGAAGTTTTTTTTTTCGTTTTCTTTCTTCTCTTTATTAGCACCACCTCCGCCCTTCCCCGAATTTGAGCGATTTAAGCGCCTTACATAAGTGGTATAAATCGCTTGTATGTGTAAAGTTATCTTCCGGCTCTTTCAATAACGGTAAGCCCAAGCTTGTCGTAAAACAAGAACAAACTTGAACAATATCTTTGGGTCTGACAAAATTCTTCCTAGTTATACTAGTGCCCATTAAAAAAGAACCGGTCTTGCATCCACTTTTCGTAGAAGTATTCTTTTTCTACAATATTACGTATGCGTACGCATACGTATATAT
>MQTX01000232.1:333556-366423 GCA_009735665.1 Angiostrongylus cantonensis | reverse complement strand
ATATGTATATACATATGTGTGCATATACATATGTACGTATGCATATATGTGCATGTATATGTAGCTATCTGTGTCCATGTGCGTACATTATATATATATATATATACATATGTATATGTATATATGCGCAACTATGCATATGTTATTTTTTTGTGGTCTAAAATAATCACTTTTATTTCCATGCACCGATATATCAGTATGCCAATAATTTCTTTTATGTCATTTCCAATGAAAGTGCTGAAGAAAATGAATAGGTCTCGTGTTACTCCTGTTCACCGTGTTTTTATCTCCATTTCGACTTTTTACCTTTATCGTTAACGAAAATAGATGATTATCATAACAGATGATGATGGATCCTTTTCCAATAATCTTCCTTTTTGTGCTTGTGCCTTTAATAGTGCTTAAATCCGAAAGGAAAACAGTGTTGCATTTTCATTTTGTCTAGTGAACACTGTTTCCTTAATGTTGGATCCATGGAATACGGTCTTATTATATGACGTCAGTTCTTATTCTCAGAGTCATCCAGCTGCTGTATAGATTCGAAATTTCTATTGCTTTGATTGAGTAGGAAAATTCGCTCTAATTTGTGCTATCAGTGCCGGTCATTGTTGGTCCTTATTCATGGAAGAATTGTTAAAGACATAAACGTTTATCGTCATTAGGTATATTACGATCACCATCTGAAATTTGCCATTAAGGAATTCAACAGTGTGAGAACTCTGCATTTTCAGCCCACTATCTTAACTCCTGCTCCAGCTAGCTCACTTCTATTAACACCTTCACTCAATCCCATCCCACCAATGACGGACATGGTCACAATTCCCAGAGAGGTCCGTATGGAATATTTTTTAGATTTTTTCTCGCCATTATTTTCGTCTCGGAATTTCTTTCATTTACTGATATGAAGCGCACATGCTGAAAGGAGTTATAAACACTCATTTTATTTTAGGTTTTCGTGAAACTCATTGAAAACAATCCACCTCGTGTTAATTGTACCTGCCAATGTTCTTGTGGTCGGTATCCACCTGGATGCGCAATTGTTGATGAGGTTAGTGAGGTGAAGAGGACTCTGGCCATGTATGCAGTCAAAATCGAAGTGGGAAAAAGCGAAGATAAAGTCTAGTAGACATTATATGGAAATCTTTTAGCTTTATGGAGTGCTCTCCTCTGTTTCAGTTACTGTTCTTCACTACTGTGATCAAAAAGGGACACTTAGTCATAAATATGGATGTGGTAATATTCATAAAATATCTGTATATAACTCCTATGCTGCTGAGATATTTGCAAAACTCCGGACCGCAGGTGTCTGCGGTGGAGAACGAACGCGCTATTATCCTTTCCGAGACTGATGCGTTCACCACCACACCATTCAGTTATCACTCGTCAGCGGGATTGATCTAGGGAGCCCAAATCGGCAGCAAACTTAGCCAGGCTGAGGCTGTAGTTATAATCACAATCTTAACCTTTTTATTAACTGCCTATTCTTTTTATGGCAAGGTATATTGCGGAATATAACTGCTATGATGCTGAGATATGTGCAGAACTCCGGACCGCAGGTGTCTGCGGTGGGGAACGAACGCGCTGTTGCCCTTTCCGAAGGTTATATTTAGCAATATACCCTACTATTAAAAAGAATCGGTGGTAAATAAAAAGGTTAAGATACCTGAATATAGTTTTTTTTTTAGGTAACGAAAGACCTTTTGGCTGCTGGAAACAATACGGCTAACACCGAGAGTAAAGAAGAGTTGAAATTAGAAAGCACGGAGGATTTCCATGTGGGTTCTTTTAAAGATTTTTCCTCTTTTATTTTATGGTTCATCCTGCTATTAGATGAATGGATTGCTTCCATCGGATGAATCCAGTGTCCAATGGCTCAATTCACATGCGCCTACTGTTGATCCCAGCGCTGTTGTAGTAAGTTGTATGACGTTTATTACCTTGGTATTATTCAATGTTCTTTGCAAATTGACTTTGGTGACGTAATAAGTCATCTTGCCATGCTTAGGATGAGAACTCTAGCGGTCGTCGAGATTCGTTTTACACAAATTCAGGCATGGTGGATACAAGGATTAATTCTGTGCCTGGTACGTAGTCGCTGCTCTGGCTCGTTATAGTTTTCAGAGAGCAGTATTTTAGAAATTGTCTTTGAGGGTTATTTCTTGTAAGCAACTTTTGTAGATTATCTTGATTTTCTACGTCGGTATTTACAGAGTTGTTTTGGTGTTCTCATTAGTAGTCCTCCTATCAAACGTTTCAACCACAGGATGTTTCTTGTACAAATTTTATGAAATCTTACGATTCTAAAAGCGGGGTATATTTCACATCACAATTTATGCGTTTATTAAGTAATGGTAAGCATTTCGATGCATTCTCGGTCACCGACTACATCAAAAGCTCGAAGGGTTTTCGAGGACATAAAATGCTATTTACAGTTGCCAATAAACATTCAGAATAATATTTATTTCCTGATAAATATTATTCTGAAATTCCAGCATCAACAAATCTTAATGGTTTGACTCCATCCGACTATGTGTCTGTGAACGAAATACTCAGCGGAAACCTTGCTTACAGGTGTGCTGATATGATGGATCAGTGAGTTTTTGATTTGAACGCCCACATCTCTGTTTCCACATCATTCTCTGGAGATAAATCTTTTGGAATATTTAACTACCAGCGGCACGAATGTGAATCTATTAATCAATGTTTTTTAGATGTCGTCACGATGATCTAAGTCTTCAGGTGATGAGTTTTACTGGCGACAACGTGCGACGTTTCGTTCGGATGTTAAAGCGGCTGCCTTCATTTAACTTGTTTACCATACATGACCAGTGTATTTTGATAAGGCGTGAGTTGTTGTAATCATTAGCAAAGGGATGTCTTTAATCTTCTGTTTTGTACAATTGGACTGAGATTAAACCTATTTTGTAACTGTTTTATATTCAGCAGCAGTGTTGTTTGTGTTCACCGTATATGAACTAGGTTTCCGTATTGTCAGGGGAAAAGTACGTTGGGAACGAGTGCATCTGGGTGGCTGCGGTTATGATAGTGGTTGTCAAAACGTTAGATTATTAGCTATACTCGTTTTCCATGTAAATATTTCTTCTTCCAGGTTCATGTGTACGGTATGCGATTTTACATGACGGGATCTCTTACACTACGAAAGATCCAAGATTTGTTGGGCAAACCATAGATGTTCGGTTGTCTGACCTTTTACATCACTGTGTACGGTAAGGTCCCTTGGATTCTGTACCTTTGAGGCGCTGTTTTTATCTCAGGCTTAAATATTTTTTGGGCTTTTATCTCTGACTTTTAGCTTATTTTTCAATTTTATTTCTAGCAATCTGTTTAGATTTTACTTGTCATTCAAAGAAGAGTTGAGAAATAACGAAAATGTTATGCTTATACTCGGATTGTTGATCGTATTTGATTTGGAAGACGTTGGCTTAGAAGACAGAGATGGTCTGACAAGGCAGTACTCCTTTTTTAGCTCGCTTCTGCAAAGGTATGAAGTAAAGCTTATTTTGTTCCCTTTTTATAGCACACAATTTAGTGTTTCTTCTAGAAAACATCATTTTTCCTCACAAAAGCCACAATAGCTAATTCGATGGCGTTCTGATGTTGCAAACTAGGACGAAACTGTGCTCATATTTTCCAAATTTGTTCCTGTTGTAATTAAACTTACGGTTCATTTATTTTCACATCTCTCTCTCACTGTTATAGCCTTCTCAATTTTTGGATTCAATCAGAAAGCTTTCATTTACATCTCTCACTTTTTGCTTTCCAAATGACTGTCATATTTTAAAACTGTTTCAAAGTAACTACATGATGTGGCTGCATTTTTGTTTTGTGCCAATGAGTTTCCTTGGTGGATGAAATTATTTCGTCACGTGATCTTTTCTTACATTTTATCCTCACTAAAAAAAAATTGACGGAAGCCTTCTCGTATTCACCATAACTATCGAATTGCTAATGGGAAGGAGTTTTCGCTTTCTTTTACAAGTTTTGATTTATTGATGCATAGCTCAAGTTTTTTTTTCTTATTCATCATTATTCAAAAGAAATTGCTATTAATTGGCAGTGTTTTAAGAAGGGGCACGTGTACCACACTGGTTAGAGGTGCCATGCAATGCCCAAGGGTCTTATGCGGCACCCTGAGTCATCAAGCTTCACATCCCTCCAGGGTTGACAAATTGGTGCCATACCTGTATGGGAGGATAGCTGCATTACATAGATACATCACTAGGCCACCGCGAGTCATTATAAATGCCAGATATGCATTCAATCACCTACAAACGATCCTTTATGAAGTTGAATGAATCCCTTATGGATTGGTTAACGCCGAGAGATTTATCATTTTATCCTTTATTTTCCAGACTTCTCTATTCCTTAAGTGGCAACGATGCTGTGCGTGCTTCTGTGGACTATCGTCATCTTTTGGATCGATTAAGTGCGCTAAGTGAAGTAGCAAGTTACGCTGACACAATGACAAGTGAGCTCGACAAGACGGATGTCGAATCTCTCTTACATGAGTGCTTTGAATGATCTTGAAAAAATGAAATTTCATATCGTTTTCGTCATTTTTTTTGAAATAATATTTAATATTCGACATACTTCGTTTTTCAGTCTTCACTTGTATTGGTCACATGTTTTGTGTCATTCAGTGTAGTTTCCACTCTTCAGAATACCTGTTTGAGAAGTAATGCCTCAGTTAAATTCGATATCTTAAGTTATTAAATGTTGAGTAAGTGTGCATAACATATACCGTTAAAATGATGTGCTTTTTGTGTTCTTTGTTATTTGTCGATTCTTACATTCTTAATAATTACGGGGTTGTAACATTTAATTGTTGTCTGCTTACGTTCCGTTACGTTTGTGTCTGCTCATAGTAGAAATGTCATAGGTGTCATGTAAATTACTCTATTTAGGCAAAGTCACACGCGCCTCTGCTTAGTGTTTATGATTGTAGTTTTCTTGACATGATGGAGTTGTAATGCAGTCTCTGTACACAAATGTAATGTTGTTAATCGTGAATGGAGAACTGACAAAGACATCTGTTGTTGTAGTTAGTGACCGATTGAGTTCGTAGATTATTTGCTATCCACTTGTGAATTCACTCGTCTCTGCAAGCTGTTCAGAACTACCACAATCATGCAGGTGTCTGACGGCAATTCTTTCCATGCGTGTGGTGTTTGTTGTCTGTCTGATCTATTGTTGAGGAGAGATCTTCTGTTGGATTCGTTTATACAGAGCATATATATTGCAATGGGGAATTATATGTTTATATATATATATATATATATATATGTTTTTGTCTAATTTCCTGTTGTTCTTGTTGTATTCTTCCGTATGTCGCTAGATTATATCAGGTTTTGCTAAGCAGATAAAGTACATACGTGGTGATCGTCACCGTGAGTGTGGAAATTGTTCCATCACCTGTATCACCCCGTTGATCGTCGAGTGACTCGAGCGGGTGCCAGTAAATCCTCCATTTTTCCCTATCGCGTGCAAGAGTAGCCCAGTGGGTTCTCTCGCGTTCAAGAGTAGCCCAGTGGGTTCTGCTCGCCTTAGAAACTCGTCCGAGAACATATCTTTCTTCTAGGCTTTTGGTGAAGAACTCTGACCATCGGGTCGGTGGTCTTCCTGTAGTGCGTTTGACATCCCGAGGAATCCAGTCACTAACAGCCCTTGTCCATCGGTTATCATTCTGCGCATTACGTGTTCGGCCCACCTTATCTTCGACTGTTTGGCGTCTAGAACGACATCTTTGATTTTCGATCGTTGACGTAGTTCGGAGCTTCGGATCCCATTCCCTACTTGTGTGAAACGGGATACTGGTAGCATCGTCCTTTCAACTGAGCGTTCGATAACGCTGAGTGATCTTTCATCCTGCTTACATAGCGACCAGGTTTCTGACGCATACGTTAGGGCAGGAAGAACAGTTGAGTCGAAAAGGTGGGAACGGAGTCGGGTGTTCTTTGTTATCTTCAGTACATCCTCGATTCTCTTGAAAGCTCCCCAAGCCGCTCGTTTCCTTCTGCTCAGCTCGTTCAAAATTGTTCCATATAGAGAAAAATCAATGGAAAAGTACTTGTACATAATTTTTAGTGAACACTATTGGCTGTTGTCTAAAACTTTTGGTATGTAAAGATTTCTGAAGGTATTGCACGACTTTTCTCATTTATCAAAGGATAAAGGATAAAGGTCTCGGCGTTGTTCAATCCCTGAGGGATGCGCCATGTATTCGCCTTCATGAAGTACCGTTGGAGGTGATTGAATGCATATCTGGCCTTTACAATGACTCGCAGTGGCCTGCCGATGTATCGAGCCAGTGCTGCTATCCTCCCAGACAAGTCTTGTACCAATTTGCCGACCCCGGAGGGATGGAGGGCTTGATGGACCATGGCCATGGGCACACTTCACGTGCGCGCCGCGGTGGCGCCTCCAACCACTGCGCCACGCGCTCCCCCCCCTTCTCTTATTCATTAGTGCTAATATGGTTTCCGGGGACTTTTCCTACAGAACTTTCTTTTCGTGTTCTTTTTCTGTCGTGTCTCGTGTGTCAAGATCCCAGTAACTGAACATATGAACATCTTAGAATTGGACATGATGATGTGCTCCAGTAGTGTGTGCTCCTACTCTGCATGTATTAAAAGCTGTGAATACTTCAATAATCGAAAAGTTATTTTTTATTGCCAAGAAGCTAGCAAGTTCATGAACGGCGAGAATTTTGTGTCGTGGCAAAAGTGTTCATTAGTATTTCTAACCGTTTGGATGCACTACGTGTGAGTTTTCGAAGCAATAGATGTGTCCAAAATTCTGTGCACCTGAAATTCTAACCATTGAAATTCGTTAAGAACACATTTTATGTTATGTTTCAATTAAAAGGGGCGCAAGTGCATAGAATGAGCTCCGCGTTGATATGTACCAGTACAGTATTCTGAAGGAAACATTGCTAAAAAGAAATGGCGCGTGTGGCGCAGTGGACGGAGGCGCACTGCGACACACACGTGAAATCGATCCTCGTGCCCATGGCCCTCTATGTTTTCCATCCTTCTGGGGTCCAGAAATTGGTACCAGACTTGTCTGAGAGAATAGCAGCACTGGCCCGATATATCGGTGGGCCACTACGAGTCATTGTAAAACCCAGATATGCATTCAGTCACCTCCAGACTGCTTAATGATGTCGAATGCATGGCACATCCATCAGCGATTGATCAACGCTGAGAACTTTGTCCTTTCAAACATTTATTGCTAAAAAGTATAGCAGAAAAATGAAATTACGAGTTTTACAACAATTTCTGGATACCTTATACAATGTATGAGTTCAGTTTTCGTTAAATGTTGGGATTCTTCGTGTTGCCCTGTTAACCTGCTTTTCTATTGTCTAGTTCACTAACTAGCGTCACATTTCGACATTCTCTTCAGTCTTCTTGATGAATACTTAAATTCTTTGTCATGTTGTTGATAAAAGCCTCGAAAATAATAACAAGTTCAACAAATGTCACGCTGGATTTTTTAAAATCTCAGATGACTTTATCAACATAGTTAAAATTATCATAACTAGATACCATATCGATTAATTGAATTAGGGAATTCGTCTCGCCTTCCTAACCTGTTTTTCTTATGTATTACTTACTTGGATATTTGAATGGTCCGATGGTCCGTCCTCACTGGTTGTTCGGGCCCCAGCACAATCTCCATTTTTCGGAGCTTTGCTGCTTTAACCATTGTGGTTATTTGGAGTCCCTAGGTCAGCGAGGCCAACGTCTGTGCGTGTCGTCACCACCACAGGCAGTGCGCTCTTACGGATCAGAGGATGATTTGCCACAATACGATTAGTTTGGTACCAGGGCGATAATGGATCGTGGTATTAGCTTACTCTTAGCTGGGCTTCCTGATGTAAACACCGGACTCCTTGTCATTGTCATATTGGGGGACACTGCCAGAAGGATGAATTCTACCGCTGTACATCGCAGTCTCACACCCAGTAGCATCCAGCCACGATGAGGCATTGAACAGTTGGGAGCTTTCTTATGTATTAAAAAATAAATGAGTAATAAATTAGATCTTCCTTGCTATGGATCCCTTGAACAGATAAAAACCTAGTAGTTAGGAGGCTTGGTGCGTGGTACCCAGGTGATTGCTAAAGGTTTAAGCGTGGACCGAAACGACTTTAATTTCTCTTTAGTGCTCTCACTTAGCGATTCATGTTCGAACAATTTTATTTCACGCGCCAGGTTCCGGGATTCTTCCTTCCGCTCTTTTGCCGTACACACGCTGATGGATGTTCGATACATGTTTCTGACAAGCTCTCTTTTCGTGTGAGATGGGTGAGAAGATAGTTAATGAACCAAGATGTTTTTACTACTTGGAAAGCCAAGGAAAGAGAGCAGAAGGAAGAATCCGAGAACCTGGCTCGGGAAATAGCCGTTTTCAATGGCTACAAAGCTGTAGCTTCTCGGGACAGGTGTAGAGGATAGGCCATGCCTCCAAATGATAACACTAGCGATAGTAAGGTTCCGTTTATCCTGCCCTTCATCTCAAACGAACTAAGTGCAGCTATATCACGCTGCTCAAAAAGAGCCAGTCTATCGAATCCGGTTAAAACAATCGATATGCCACCGAGCACTCTAAAATGCCAACTAGTTTACAACCGCCTGTCTGGCCATCTACGAACAACGCAAAATTGTACAATTTGCATCGGTAGAGACAGTGATTGCATGAGTTGGGGTACAGTTTATCTGATCTCGTGCGGAGACGAATGCATTGGCGAAACGGGTAGACCACACTGCGTCCGTATAAAAAAAACACCTAGTCGGTAAACTTAAAGTTAGGCCAAGTACCCCACTGGGCACGTATAGGACCCAGAGACATAACGGGGAGGACTTTGAAGTAGAAGTAGTGTTTCTCGCACAGGAGTCGAAAAGACAAGCGCGCAAAATTCTTGAGGTATTCTGGATTAATTCCAAGAATCCGTAAATGAACCGTAGGGAGGAATGGCTCATTACCACGCGTAATACCGGGCAGTATTTAAAGACTGCTGTTTTGATGTGAGAGGCACATTACGCTTCCATATAAACTCTGTGCAGTTGGTAAAGCGGTGTGTTCAAAAAAGCTATTCTGTGTTCAGTGTGATTGATATCTTGGTTTAGCGTTCTCTCTGTTTGGTTACGGAGGTGTTTGGCAGAATAGACTGTTAACTTGACCTTTCCAGGCCCTAAGGAAGGCGAAATCCGCCGAAACGTCAGCCTGTGCATGAATAAAGAATAAAATAACACCTCGCGTGTGCTCAACAAGAATATAAAAAAAGAAAAGCTAGTTTGTCGATTGCAGCTGATATGTGAATGAGCGCGGCTGCACAAGGATTGTTGTTAAGTGTTGTTGTAACTGCATTATGACGACACAGGTTTTGCGTTACCCCTTAGCGTTACCATAAAAACAAATATCACCATGACGGCGAAGCTATCCTGTTAACTGTTCGCTATCACCGTATAAACGAAACCTCGTGATTTCCGAAAAATTTTTGATATCAAATTCTAATCATGACGATTGATGTCGGGAGGCTTGCGTTCAGTAGGACATAATCATTTAGACTAAATCTTTTCTCTCTTTAACACCAATCTAGAGCTAGATGAGATGTGACTCAAACGTAGGGAACAAAACACTGAGCTTACTTAGCACACTTTTAAATCCTTCCACGAGAGCCTCACAGTCTTCGATCGGGTGGTTATTAATCTAGCATCCGTGTAAAAAGAGGTGTTCAAAATTCTTGATCGTGCACAACTTTCTTTTTTATTGGCCGATGGCAGCTCTTTTTAGTATATAGCTGGATAGAATCTTCGCAGACGGAAAGAGATGAACAGATTTGCCGCGGAACGATGGAAAGTTGTCAAGGACGCACTATGTTTAATTCTTGAGAATGTGATCGATCTCCTTGCCGTTAGGTGATTCCTTTGTCCAACAGTGATTACATATTTTCTTAGAAAATGTATATCCATGAAGGAGATGTACTGATCTCATGAGTCCAACGGGACACTTTTCGTTCTACTTTTTGTCATCTATTCCGAAAATCTCCACTTTTACGTATTTCCACTAGGGTATCCTAATTCGACGTTGAATCTTCCGATTTAAAAAAAAATTGTAGAACGAGTTCCCATTGAAAATTACTAGCTCCATCTACTAACAGCGCATCTGATTCGTTCTCCTCGACTACGCAGGCTGGTGTACAGTAGTTGGTGGTACTGATCATCTTTTGAATTACTGAATGGAGAAAATGAATGGTCAAACGATGTAAAAAACTTGAATGAGTCGTTGATGCGACCCATAGAGTAAATGATAAAGGTGACCACCGAAATTTCGTGCTGGGAGCTTTTTCTATGGAAGAGAACTGTCGTTATTTATATTTATACGTCCGGTTATTTAGCTGGTGCATGTCACTATCACTGTGTTTTGTTTTTCTGAAGTGACAAGATAGCATGGATTACGGCCTTAAAAGAATCGTGGAGATCCGAGTTTAAGGAGATACTTCTGGCACTGTGAACGCTTAACAAGGAAATCATGTTGTGAATGAGGTGTTTTTATATTGGTAGAATGACGTCCTGTGCGATTTGAAATTCCATCTCCTCGCAACAGATGCTAACCCGAGGTACATCCCAGAACTTCGATGAATCTTTCCATTCGTTTACTCGTATCTCGGATTCCGAATGAAAAATGTGAATTGGTCGAACTCCTCAGATCAAAGGACCATGATGGGAAGAACCCCCTTTGCAGTTCGTAACTAGCCACCCAGGAACACGCAAAACTCAAGTAAACCATTTTGAGGGTGGGCTGAAACAAAACCATGGTGAATAGGACGTGTGCCTCCATACAAGGGTAATCGCGGGTTAGAAGCTTACTTGACGTTGCGAGCTTTGTGCATGTCTCAGCACCGTCATCGTTGTAGTTCACATCCTGCTCTCCCATGAAGGATAAATAAGCATTAAGCAGAAGTTAAGACGAAACCCGTAAGGCAGCTTAACTCGTAATAATTATCGGTATACGAGACTGATGTTTGTTACGGTAATGCTACACTTCTGGCCGATTTCAGGAGCGATGCATTAATTTCAGGTATAGAATCATTTGAGCAAATGTTTTGATCGTCATGTACTCCTACTTCACATTGACTTTACGGTGCACCTGGCAAGTAGGATTACATGTTTTTCTGGGGATTTCGCAACTGGTAAATCCAGGAGTCAGTTGTCGTTATTAGGGAATCCCTGGAGGTTCAAATATGGCAGAATACACATACATATTTATACATACGCATCCACACATTCCAACCCAGACACACCAGATATGCATGCACGCAATGCAGCACAGAACACTGGAGGGTCTTTAATCGATCGGCGAAGCTACCCTGCCTCCGTCACCGATCGTTGCGCTCTCCGAACTCAGCACAGTGTCTGCACAAGTGCGCTCTAGCCCACGCCCCTACCAAGCGAGCTCCACCCCACTCCAACTCGACCGCGGTGAGTTCGCTGCTCACCCACTATCCGATTCAGAGAGTTTATTCACCATTTTTTTTCTCCAGGTTGCAAAAACAAAATCATATCTGATTTTAAATCGGTCTTCAAAGCTTTTCAACTAGTAGCCTTAATATTTTATAGAATGCATCTGCGTATATTCATTTTTTAGTTGTTTTCTTTTCTTGCTTTTACAGTTGTATTGTGAAGGCATCCATACAATCATTTTTTGTCTTCATGACAGTCACCCTGGAATTTTGTTTGTTGCGAATTTCCTACATATCAAGAGAAATGCGTATAGTAGGGCGATCAAAGGCTGGCTTTTCACACATGGGCAGTCGATAAATTCCAAGAGTTGATCAAATAGTAGTCGATATTGTGCTGTCCATTGCTTGGTCTTAAGTGACGTCATATAATTTCAGTACTTTGAAGTAATTTGCTCATTTTAATGATTTCGATCTGTTACGTTCTCTTGACGTATCTTATGAACTTTTGCTAAACCACGTTTTTGCAGTTCAGTTAAATTCTGTGATTTTTTTTCTGAATACTGAATGCAGTACTTTGAATAGTCCGACAAGAGTTTGAAGGAAATTTAGAGCATTTTTTAGAATTATTGTTTCCGTTTTAGAAATCTGGTTTTCTTAGTGAATTTGTGCTGTAATACGAAACCCTTGTCGGTCTTAAAAAAGAAGAAGCCCTGGAATCACTAATCATCACCGAACTGTGTTAGTCGCAATCTTTATGAGTGGCTTCGTCCCTTCGATAGGAAAATGTCAACGACCAGAAGGACACGACCGGCTCACTGTCATTTTTCCACATCTGGTTGGCTAGAAATTCTTTGTAGTTGTTTTTGACTTGTAATGCTTGTTTGCGGTGTTCGAATTCTTTATGAACACGTGTGCTTACTTTGTTGGCTTTGAAAGAAACACAATCGTAAAGTTGGTCTTCTCAACTATTGGACTCTGTGGACTACCCATCTCAAAAAATCATTGTAGAGTACCACCAGCCTTTTTCTAGCCGTTTTTTATTTTTAAGGAGTTCACGTTCGTATCGCGAATGCCGTTTTATGACCAAAGGCTGTTGCTGTTAAGTACTTTAGTTGATTTGTATCGCTACTCTGTACTACACTGATATAGTATGTTCATCGCCCATCATTACTAACGCAAAACGGACAATATGACGTGATGAGACTTCACTTCAGCGGAAAATAGGTTACCTCGATTAGACCGAAAACAGTGTAGTGTTGAGAACCTATTCTCACTTGGTCGGCTATATGATTATCTTTCTTGGCAGTATCAGAGACTGATAGTTGTAGCTTTGTGAAAAGAATAAAACGAGAAAAAAAGGCAGGATTGCGAATAATGGTGGAACCTGGAATAAGCGCGATTCATGGACAAACGATGCGGTCGCAAACAGACGGACGTAGAGCGTCCAATGAACATAGATAACAAATTGGAGGGCTAAATAAGAGCGGAAAAGCAGTCACCGCATCGCAGAAATAAACCTTTGACTAATTTTCATCTTTCTCTCTCCTCATTTTTTCAAGCCGATAGTGTATTTTGCACGATGATGTGTTGCTATGTTTTTGGATACTGCGTCACCTAAACTCTCAGAAGTTTCGTGCTATTTTTGCAATACATCTGACTTCCATAATATTGAGCTAGATTCCTATGTTCGAGTTTTAGACAAATATTCTATATTGATGATTTTGGGAATTATATATTAAAAGGGATGGAAAATGATAGAGCTCTTGGCGTTTGTCAATCCATGAGGGATACTCCATGCACTCAGCTTCATCAAATATCGTTAGAAATGATTGAATGCATATGTGTATGAAATGACTCACGGTGGTCTGCCGATATATCCAGTCAGTGCTGTTATCTTTCAAGACAATTCTGGTACCAATTTGCCAACCCCGGAGTGATGAGAAGCTTGGTGATCCAGGGGTGCGGGATAGAACTTATGCCTTTTTCCAAGACGCCTTTAACTATTGTGCTAAATGCGTCTTTTTAGAAGGTATACGTAGATTGAAAAATCATGTCATTTTGAATACCAATTGAGAAACTGCTCGAACAATGGTGGAGGGGGCCGGCGAGCATGCGAGTGATTCTGGAAGAAGCTGTGCACAAGATGAGCATACGGTATTCTCGATCACATTAGCAGCTATACTTCCTGTATATTTAGGAAAGGGGATGGATGCTCGTAGGTGTCGCTGTGCAGATGACAGATACTTTCCTTGTGTAATGGTAAATAAGGAAACGGAACGATGAGAATTTTCCGTAGTATCTACGTGATTTGTGAAGATGGGACTCCCTTGATATCTATGCCCTCTAACGGACGCGCGCCATGTAGCGTGGCTCTCTGAACGGAACACGAACAATTTTTCATCAGTTGCTGACTTTTTTGTTTTTTGACTATAAAAAATGATTTTTAATAAATAGCGTGCGTCAATGAAATTTCCACCACCAATTTCAATGCTGGACTAGGAACAGTCACCGAAAATGAATACAAGATGGGGAACTTCGGAATACGAGAACGAAATGAGGATGGAAACCGTCTTTTAGGACTCTTGTCCTCAGCAAGTGGCTCCCATAGGAATTCATTTTTTGAGAAAGAAGTAATTGTTGATTGACATGGTAGTTTCCTAAGCTCACGTCTCGTGCGGCGATCGATCACATTCTCATGAACAGAAAATGGGGCCTCTTTAACACCTTAGCGGTACCTGGATTAAGTAATGGATCTGATCACCACCTTTCCCTTGCAATGGTTCGGTTCAGGCATAACCTGGAAAACAGCGCTTGTCGTCGTCCAAGAAAGACGGAACAAGTCGCATGTGACGAGGATATTCTGAATGTAATTCCCTACATCTTATAAATGGCAGCTCAGGGACGACCCGATCGAGAACTACAACCTGCTTGTCCAAGAACTTTAGACTTGTGCCGAACTCGCTCCAGTTCCTCGAATGAAATCCAAACCGTATCTCCATCACCACAGCGATTTCTCGGAAAGTGAAGGAAACTAAAGCTTAATCCTGCTGTAACGCACTTAACGCGGCTGATAAAAAATGCCAGCTGCCGAAAATCTTCGCAGTGGATTTATATCAGTATGGGGAAGAAAATTTATTGGAAGCAGCTCGAGGACGATCTAGGCTGAAGAAGTGTCGTCGGGATCTTTGCGACTATAATGTTTTCCTATCCTCACTGATGTACGATTATGAGACTATTATTACAGCCCACCATGATATGGGATTGAATGCCAGAAAGCTCTATGCCAATATTTCCAAATTCAGAGCTCTGTCTCAGACCCCGAAATATCCGCTGATGAAAACCGTCCGGGATTCAGCCTTCTGAAGTTCAAGTTGCGATTGAACGAAGAGGCATGGCAAGAGCTGTAGGTCTTGGGTCCGATAACATCGCCGCCGATTTTCTTGGAGCTGGAGGCCACAAATTACATGTGCTTCTCGCAATCCAAATTCTCCCATAACATAAAGAGAAAACTCTAGACCAGTGCAGGACATCGGGCGCGGTCATCTTATGCGAGAAGGGTGACCGAAGGGATGTTCGTAACTATCCGTCCGCCTGATTGTCGAGTGTACTCTACAAGCTGTTCACGAAGATTATCCTTTTGCGCATGCCGAAGACTTCGGATGAGGCATAACTAGTTGAGCAAGTTGCATTCCGGCAGGAATTCTGTTGCATAGACTACATCGAAAACGTATCAAGAGTTATAGAAGTCTGTAGGCATACCGTCAACCCTTTGTCCTAACCTTTATCTACTGCGAGAAAGCATTTGATAGCGTCGAAACGAATACAGTTTTATCAACGCTCGTCAACCAATGAGTGGAACCACCCTATATAAGAACGCTAGCTGATTTGTTGGAACTGTAACACAAGCATACAGCCTTTTCCACGACTGCTTACCATATCCATGGAAAAAGGGGTTCGAGAAAGCGACATGATCTCGCCGAAGCTGTTTATTACCGCACTATATTGAATAATGAATTTACTTGATTGGAACGAGAAGACGATTGGCATACACGTTGATGGAAAATATCAATCATATCTTCATGTCGCTGTCGCATATCGTCGTCTTTTCGAGGAGTACCAGAGAAACAAGGAAGATGCTTAGTGAATTCAAGGAAGAGGCAAAAGAGATTGGACTATCCATAAATAGAACGAACACTCAGTTCATGAAGAATCCATGGTGCAAGACTGAAAAAATCAAATTGAATTATCCTTTGATTACAGAAAACACTCTTACGTTGTGCTTTGGACGTTCTATGAACGTGGAAAAAAATTGAAGGAATTAGACAACAAGAGGAAAGCAGCTTTTGCCGCATTCGGGCCACTTATGAAAGCCACCCATCAACTAACGGGCTCAAAACTCTGTGTTGACCTTATCGATTAAACATTCCTCCCTAAGCTATATTACGTAGTAGAAACGGGTGATACTTCAACTATTTCAACAATACTGCACACTACTCACCTATCGCTTGGACGATCTCTACTGAGATTTAACTAACGCTCACAACGTCTAGTCGGGATACGCAGTTCATATCTCCGTAAGCTACCTCATCTTTGGGATCCAGGAGTATAAACATGGATCACGGAACAAAGATGGTCCGGTCACATGATAAGAAGAACAGATAACACCCGGCTAACATACACCATCTGCTTCCGCAAGTGGAATAGATTTTTGGGGTTTGGAATAGGCCTCGTGGACGTCACTGTGTTCGAAGCAGACCACGATCATAGACGAAACTTGGTGAGAGAGAAACGAATGGATATTATGCTGAGTCCCACAACACCAATGAAGATAAGCAATCAAAGATGTCAAGTATCCAAGTCCAGTTTCTTAGGGGTTGTGAACATGACGGATTGTAGATTGTATTTCGGCGTTCTTTGTATCCGCACATTCTGTGAAATAGCCATGTCGATTAAACATAAGCACGAGTTAATTGTTATCACTGTATTTTAGCTCTTATTGATTGCCTAGTCTTTCTTCATGGCAAGGTGTCATGTGAAACACAACCAGACGGATGCTGAGATATGGGCCAAAGGTGAGAACGTTAGGTGCTCTTCAAACCGACGATTACATTTTTGATGGGCTCACGTGTTATCCATTGCACCATTTGAAGCTGTTGCGTGCTTCTCAGTCAATTTTTTTTATTCTAACGGTGTCATCAGCAATCACCGGTCTACAGGAATTATCTCGGGAACACAAACCAATATTGAGCCCAGTTTTGCTGAAAATGCAGTCAAAGTCGCAATGTTTTAACTTTTATTTGCTGCCTATTCTTTTTGCATGGCAGGGTATTATGTGAAATACAACCACAGGAGTGCTGAACTAATTAATTGTTGTCAAGTTATCCATCAATGAACCTTTCCGAGAACGGCATCTTTTTAATTTGTTAAATGTGCGAAGTGGCTTTCTGGCTTTCGATTAGCTATCGATTGGATATACATGGTGGGTTAAAAAATTGCACTAAGCCGAAAATGGACGCTGTAATCTCCTTACTGGGCGTCGTTGGGTATGAACAAGTAAACTCTTATCATGTGCTAATAAGGCTATTGACTACTTCTGTGGTGTTGAGCGAAGCCTACTTTGCTTCTTTATTCGTCCCGAAATGAGTAGATGCTTACACGTATGTGTTTTATAGGTGCTACACAGTGATTTTGGCTCGTTCTGCTGTTTTCCTAGTGTTTTTCGCTAGTGGTTTTGTAAGCGAGAAGTTCTTTAATATTTTAGAATCGCTAGCTTTAATATGGGGGCTAAGGATTAAGTGTGTTTGTCTTCTACATGTTTCCGTTCTGTCATTACAACGACGTTATTTGATGGTCGTCAGTTGTTCATATTGTCCTATACTTCTTTTTCGTGCTGCTTAGTATTTACTATAGTTTAGACGGAAATTGCTCAGCTGTGAAATTCGTCACCTATTATTCCTGTGCATCGTCTGTGATATGAACACAGGCCTAATTTTCTGGACAAGCATTTCCAGGTACGCTTATTATCTTAAAAAGCTATACTATCCATATAAAAAAGTATGTAGCTTACTAGCTCACTTCATGTTACTTCGTATTTGGTAACGAAAAACGGATTACGATTCTTTTTCATTGTTGTTGTTGCTGTTGCTGCCTTTGATCCAGTCTCCCTTAGTCTGCACACAGGGTACGGTATTCTGGAGACTTTCATAGCGTCGTCCTTAGAAAGGCTCCCGAACACTCTTCAGTGCGCTTCTATAAGAGTTTCTTTTTATAGATATTACAGTACATTAATGATGAAAGTTAACGTAACATTTTTTGATTTTCCGTTTAAACAGACCGTGACACATGTGAGGGTCTGTTGCCTCACAACAGAGCACGTGAGTCAGCGCCTTTTGTCGTCCACGTGATATCCTGTGAAAGCGCAAGCAAATATGAGCACTTCTGACACTATCGCCAGTTTAAACAAACCTGCACAGGAGTGGATTTTTTCCAATGTAGTCGAGAGAAATACATGGAAGAAAAGTCATTTTTCTCTGTTTCTGTTGTATAATTAATCCATTTCTATGATTTTAGCCGGCTGAGTTTGGTGAACTTGAATCCGGTTGGCGAGTTCTGCCGAAGCCAGCACCATTGACTAGTTATAGATAAGTTCATATTCTGCCTTTCCACTCTCGCGGACTGCGTATATCTTAAGCCTCCCTGATCTACCTGAGATTTTATGTAAGTCTATTTTACAAGTTAGTTCTCGCATTTTAAAAAGTTTTATCATTGAGGAAGAAACTATAGCTAAAACTGATATCTGTTTTAATATTTTTTGTTCAATCGATAGACATGCCAGGTTAACCCTCCTACGGCTAAGTTTATAACTGTTCTAAATTTCTTTGGAGGGTTATCATACGTCTGTAAAGAGAGTAACGTATTGTATTGTTACAGTAGCCCTGTTTTGAATTGTCAAATTTTCCTCAAATTGATGCATAATGACGTAGATTTCTTCTTTCGTTAACGACTCTAATGAATACTTTAATTAGACAATGACTGTCGATATGATTTAGATGACTTTAAAAGAGATGAACTGGATGATTTTAGGAAAAAAAGATATTATGACAATAATTAATTCCGTATCTGCATTTTATATTTGGTGTCGTTCTACTGATATTCAACATTGCATTATTCTTTCATTGATTACCGTTGTGTAGTTGAAGGCATGGTCGTTTTCAGCTGTTTTTGCTTTCTTAATTTGCATGGGTACTGCAACCACTCAGAAGAAGATTATGGTGTCTGGTGGTGGCAGCGCGTATTTCAAACCGGCACCATCAGAGATTTTGTACGGACGCATGCGTTTTCTGATTACCGACAGACCAAACGATAGCTCCATCAATTCATTCATTGAGGTTAGTGCTGGTTTTGAGTAGGTTGGTTACAGATCTATGGTCGTATGACCGATGACACCGTGTTTGATAGATGGCCAATTTTCGTTGATAAATGACGAATTATTCTTGTTGTACACTGTGTGAATTGAATTCAATTCATACCGGCTATATTGTGTTCCAAGAAATGAATTTGGTCTTTTTATCCACAACATTCTATTTTGTTTCTATCTCCGTTTTTGGAATTCTTTTTTCAAATATCATTTCATGTCATTCTGTGTACTTTCCTGTTTTCGGAGTGCTGTTAACTTTTACGCCTACTGAAACGAAGGAACTAGTAATTAATGCATCCACATTACTATCAACTTTTGGTAATCGGTCTCGCAGCATATATGGAGCGCACTTTAGCATTTATTCGTCAATTCTATATTATCGCTATCAATCATCATAGTGATTGGAAAGAGAATAACAATGAATTGTTACTGGTTAACATATAATTTTTTATGCCTGAGTTATGCTAGCAGAAAACAAATCAAATTTTGTTTCTGATTAGGAGAGTTTATAGCGAGACCGAATCTACACTAGTGTTACTAGACTCAGCTCAACTATTCCTATTTTCCGATCTAAGCACTATTTTATAGGATCTTAGAGTGATGGAATCTAGCCTCCTTCATATGTTCTGTTTCATCTAGCCCATAATGGGCGAATGGGCAAGAGACATTGTACAAGGCCAGTACAATCATCGAACTTATCGGGAAAACATTACAACCACATGCACAGGCTCGCGAGAAACGTATGAGTTGACGAGTTGGTCCATTACATCGCTTGGAGAGGGACTTCGTTTCCGCCAGTTAATCCCACTTGTGAGATACAAATACGATATCAAGTTATTCAAGTTGTCGACTTATCCTGATAAGGAGGAAATAGCGAATGCGGTTTAGTTGATTCGCTGAAGATGAAATAGTTTGCTGAATGGGAGGAACCACATGATTTATTTTAAGTGTCAGCATATTATCTCTATTTCTGATATTCTGTTTGGAATGATAACAACATGGTCGGCTAAATGAGGATTAGAAAGGAATCTTGTATAGACACGTATCACTTTTTCACCCTCACACCACATTTTTGCTGGCAGCGGTTTGTAATTCTCGACAGTGGGTGGCTATTCAAGTTTCATATGGAATCTAGGCTCCTTCATATGTTCTGTTTCATTTAGATTAATATAGATAAGTTTCAGGATAACCTTCCTTGATTTGGATTCTTTTGAACATTGATTTTTGAAGATTTTATGAGTAGCTCTCGAGATTTTTGAAAAAACAGCAAAAGGCAGGGAAGAGACTTGATGAGTATTAAATTTCAAGTACAACTTCGTATCCATTTGTTATCCCGATTATTTTAACTTTTCCAGTGGTCGTTTACAAACTATTATTCGATGTCGTTATACTGTAGAATTGGTTCAGTTTGGTCATTAATCTCGGTCGCATACGTTGCTGCTTTTAGTGCATTTTTCATGGTAAAGGAAACTTTCTTTTCGGTTGTAATTGTTTCGCTGCGATCTAAGGAATTATATCGTATGGTATCATCAGCCAAGCATCAAGCAATGAACATAACTTTTGTTTAATGTAAAGTTAGTTTAGAAAGTCTTTCTATACTTTGTCTTCGTCCATCCCTGTTCAGAATGTCGTCAGTTGTCATCTATTTCTAGTCATTCATGGGAGTGCGATCAGGGAACAAGGTTTGCTACGTAAAGGAGAGGAGGAACACTATGCTTGACAAGCAACTCTTTTCTTTTCCTATTCTATTCATGTAGCAGCTAATTGTAGTGTTTTTTTTAGACTTTCTAATTCGGTTAGCGTATACGAAAACGGTTGCCTTACGTTAACGCCTTCTGCAAGCTGTCGAAGTGTTATGCATGGATCTGACTAGTTAATTAAATTTCTTCAAACGTTCATACTCGATGACTTGGGTCCTTCGCCAACCAACATTTTCAGTGCTTCAACCTTTTTAGCGAAACCTTTAAATGTAAGGATGTTGCATGTGGTCGTTAAAAATTCTACGACTAAATGTTGATCTTTAGAGGATTTAACGCCACCTTGCACCGAATTGTGAGTTTATAAATATTCAGGAGGAAACGTGCGTTTTTGGCTTCCTCATATTTCATTCCAATGAGCCATACTCAACAGAAATTGAAATGAAGACAAAATCATTGACCTAGATTTGTCAGACGGCGTATGCACTATATATATATTTATATATATATATATATGTGTAATAGTTGTTTCTTCCAGGAACTCGATAAACATTCTGCTCGGGCAGTAGTGCGAGTTTGTGAGCCAACATACGCTACAAAGCCTCTTCGCGATCACGGTATCGACGTACTCGATTGGGAGTTTTCCGATGGTTCCCCTCCTCCGCCTGAAGTTTGCTCTTTGTTCTTCTTTGTATCTTCTACGTATGTTTCGTATCATTTTTTGTTGCCAATATATATCCTCTTAGGTGATTCGTGACTGGCTACAATTAGTACGTGAATCGTTTCGTGACCATCCGGAACAATGTATTGCTGTGCACTGCGTTGCAGGCCTTGGACGAGCTCCCGTCCTTGTTGCACTTGCGTTAATCGAAGCTGGTATGAAGTACGAGGATGCTGTTGAACTAATTCGAAGGTATGTTTTCACAGAACCAGAGCAGTCATTTAATTTTACTGGAATAAAGAATCGTATTTATGGGAAGTGCGGTATATCATAAGGGCGCGTGTAGCGCAGTGGTTGAAGGCGCCACTGCGACACACACGTGGAATCTATCTCCGAGCCCATGGCCCACCAAGCCTTCTACCTCTCCGGGGTCGGCAAATTGGCACTAGACTAGTGTGGGAGGTAGCAATACTAGCTCGACACATCGGTAGGCACCGCGAGTTATTGTAAAGGACAGATATGCATTTAATTACCTCCAAACGAAGAATATGGTCGAATGCATGGCACATCTTCGCTACGAGACTTATCTGGGAAGCTAAAAACACCAATTTGATTGGCAGGCTATTCGAAATCATTGTATAGGTCAGATATGCATTCTATGACTCACCACCTCTACGGGATTGATGAAGCCGAGCATAAGGCGGATACCTTAAGGATTTATCAACGCTGATCGATTTATTATGTTTTAGTTATGGTATGGTATACCGTTTTCTTTCTTTCCAAATACTTGTACTGTTTTTTAAACACTTGTTATTGCTTTCACAATAGTTAGGGAAATAACGAACAGTTTTGTTTCATGAGTTTATTTTGTTTATTCCAGACAACGACGTGGTGCGCTGAACCAAAAACAGCTCAATTTTCTCGAGAAGTATAAACCGACTGGCGAACTTCGTAAATTACGATACTCTGTTAATGGAAAGCAAAAGTCATGCGTTATCACGTAAATCCTCTACTGTAAGGTTCACAATAGACGGTTGCGTAATATTTTATGGTTTTTGTTATTTCTATCTACCACTAACAGAATTGATTCTCGTTCTGTTGTATTCACTGCAGTGTTAATAACAATCTAAAGAATTATATAGGTATCCTATTATTGCTATTAACATCATTACTAGTTTCTGTTCTTATCATCACCACTACTGTTTAACTGCAGGCGATTTCTGCAATTCAAGAACTGTTTCGCTACTTTGTTACACTCACATCAATCCCGGTTGATCTATGTTCTTTTTGCATTACGCAGGTAGCATCCATAAATTGTCCTATTTTACTGTGCCATTTCCATATTCGATTCCATGACACCGTATACCACGATATCTATGTTCTGCGAAAACGTTCTATACGATTCATGCGCATTATTTCTCTTTTGTGTTATCTTCTTTGACATTTTCTCAAGAAAATTATTGCACGTGTTCTCTTTTTTTTATATTTTATATTTTTTTCAGTTCTTATGTTCGCGGGAATTGTCTCCAGTCTCATTTCGTTCTATATTTTAACGTTAACGATTGGATTTAACCGGATTATTTTCCAGACTTTTGTTCACTGTTTAATGCTATCATTGTAACTTTCCTCATCTTTCACGGATATAAAGTTTCATGTAATGGTTAGTTCGTTTTTCTCCTTATTTTTTCTGTAGGTGTGACAGAAGTCACATGCGACGCTTCGTCAGTTCGTTTTGTTCTCTTACAAAAACCATGGCCTTGGCTGTGTTTATGTATGGATTCGGTTGAGGTTTGAGGATCTGCATACTATCTGCGTTGACATGCTAAATGATCATTGAGCATAGTTTTCCTTCCGGAACTCTGAGGACACCCCTGCTGGGATATTCCCAGCTTTTGACCGGATATTAGACAGGCTCTATCAGCATGGATCAGTAGGAACTTTGTTTCTTCACGAGTAGTATTATTGCAGAAAAGCAGCAGCTACGCGTTTTATCCACCGAAGAGATCGAGAAAATTGGAGAGAGCTGATACACTTTGTGAAAATGATACACCGATTTTGCAGAAATGGTGTTTGAATTCAGCTTTTCTTTGTTAATACTTCCGATTCCTCACTATTATATCAATTTTGGTTAGGCCGAAAACTTGTTTGACTCGTGTCGCCAGTGTGGACAATATCGTGCCTACAGCGAATTGAAGAAAAGGACGGTTGCACACTGTAGTGGCCATATTGAGTTTAGTGGGTTTCAGGCTTTTCTTTTTTGCTGTGTTATCTATACCCATTCGATGACTTATCGAAATCAGATCAAAATGTTAAGGGTAATATTAGGAAGACAATTCTTTACACTTAATAATGCGCAAAGAAATGATTAACAAAAACTTTTTAAAAAGTGCTCATTGACGGGTAGTCGGACTAACAATTAACTGCGCTTTCATTCTAATCGTTATTGCCAACATATGGAATGTGTAGATATAAAAAACACCGAAATGGACTCAAAGGAGAAAAAGGATTGAGCTCTCGGCGTTGATTCATCCCTGAGGAATGATGCATTCGACTTTATTAGCATCGTTGGAGGTGATCGAATGTATATGTGACTTTTGCAATGACTAATGGTGGCCTAGCGATAGATCGACCCAGTGCTGCTATCCTCCCAGAAAAGTATGGTACCAGTTTTCCGACCCCGGAGAGGTGGGGAGGGCTTGGTGGATCTGGCGCGCCAGGATCGATCCCATTTTGAAAACGCTTTGTTTGATTCCTCGTGCTACTATCTTGTTGTCATTTACACTGCCATTTTTAAAGCATGAATTGTTGCTAATTCTAATTTTATTTTTATGACATCATCTAGCATCTCATGGATGGTATTTTCGTATCTACAAAATTCGTGGAGTTCTGGAGGTTTTAACTGCTAAAAATTTTCAGGTTAGAACAAATCAGTAGTGGCAAGGAAGTACTGAGAAAAAATTTAAATAATATCTCTCAAACATTATGTAAATGCACGAGTGAACAGGAAACACTCCCATTATACTGGGAATGGCTTTTTTACAAAATCTGGCTTTTTTTTACATGTAAGCTTTCCTTATCAATGAAATTTCCAGGTTAACAGAATATAACCGATGTTTGATTCTTGGTCTATCTCATTAGAAAATCGCGGATTGTAAAGCTTCCTTTTCCCGAACTTCACATCTGTCTTCGATCAAGATGTTTATGTAATCATTTTACTAGGGATCAGAAAGCTGTTTTTACGTCTATTAAAATGATGATAAAATCTGAGATGGGAAGTATCAAGTTAAGGAGTTGTAAAACTAACCAAGAATTTAAGTCTTATGTTCTCAAGCCAGAGTTTCGATAGAGGTTTTCGTTTCAATCGTAGGTTTGCTTATCATAGTGCGACCACAAGGTTTTTGAAACTGTGAGCCGTTCTATATGATGTTTGTCGTAGTCAGTTATGCTGTGTGAATATTTAGGCCTCTGAGCATGGAAAATTAGCAATAACTGCTTGAAAGACTTCTCGTAGTCTGTATTTTGATCCGTATAAAAAATTAATGGATACCTTTTTCGTTGAAACAACTTGTAGTAGGAATAAAAAGGATAAAGGATAAAGCTCTCGACGTTGATCAATCCCTGAGAGATGCGCCATGCACTCGACTTCACTAAGCGTCATTTGGAGGTGATTGAATGCATATCTGGCCTTTACAATGACTCGTGGTGGCCTGCCGATGTATCGAGTCAGTGCTACTATCCTCCCAGACAAGTCTGGTACCAATTTGCCGACCGCGGAGGGATGAAAGACTTGGTGGGCCATGGGTGCAGGGATGCGTGCGTGTCGCAGTGGCGCCTCCAACCACCGAGCCCCGCGGGCCTTTTGTAGTAGGAAGGACGGAGAATAATACCTGAGAACCATGATTATTCTTAGCATTTTAAACGAAAAAATTATTTCAATAAAACCAAGAAAACAATGAGAGCATAGGAAATGAACATGGCGTATTCCTTGGATGTAGCAACCAGTTATAAATCTTCCTAAATGAACTCAATATTTCCATGACATCCCGAATCGTGTGGAGTCCATAATAGAACAATTCTGCCACAATCTGTAGAAAAGCACCTCGAACTGTCTCTTTGAGGTTCGAATTACCACTGCAGAGGAAAGTTATTTCGAGCGTCATGGAATTATTCCTGATCTACAACTCTTCAAATCGTTCAGCCTACAGGAGGTTGATGAAGTAGTTTTATTCGACTAACGTTTCGACGTCTTTATCTTTATCAGAGCCAATGCCAAATGATCCGAGTCGGTGGTCCATAAGTATTCGTCTTCTCGATGTGGCGTTTTCGTCTTCGCATCGATTTGGATCTTCCTCAGTAGTCATCTCTCGAATGAGGCATTCTCACACAGCAATGGTCTTTCATACAGGATGGCTGTAGTTAGTATGACTATCCGTTGATAAATAAATTGTTTTTAAACGGATAACCCACTCTGAAGCAGTGAGCAATATGTTACCCAGCACATGGAGAGTAGCAAAACAATATTTACTACCGAGGTTTAATGACGGTCGCTTTCAAATTATTCCTGATGTAAATTCACTTGTAAGTCAGAACGATCGTCTACAGGTAGTTTTCGTAATCCTCCATTATAACATGTCTTAAATAAAATGTTATATGGAAAGTATAAAAAGAAGCACATTTCTCATTTGTCTGATGAAGGCCTTCTCTAAATTCTTTCTGATTATCCTATTATATGAAGGGCTTTGAATGAAGCCAATTAATTGAGAAATTGACATTTGTGTGGGAAGCCACTTGAAGCAAGAAGCCTATTCGATGGCAGCAGAAATTCATCACGGGGTTATCATAATCTTCTCTAGAAGTTTTGCGGATGCAAATGCATTGCCCAGCGTGCTTAACAAAGCAATAAAAAAGCAACTAACAAATTGCTATAAAGGCCATTCAATGAAAAGAGCATTTTCTAATGAGAAATAAATCGAGATGGGAACATCTTACGCGTTGATGGTGGTCTGCTGTCAGTGCAGTGACGCCTATGAGGACACTTTCATGATCCAAGTATATGATCCAGTCATTTTAAGCTATGAAGGCAGATGGTCGACGAGAGTTATGAACACGTTAGCCTACCGCTTGGGTGGTTGTCCGAGAGAACGCTGCCTCTTCTTAGAATACATTCTATACTATCGATGCATCCTACTCGATCGTAGATGGAAGAGTTTCCGATGACTTTAAATGCGCATTTCCGTCAGACGTTTTACGCAGTAGTTATTTCTTAGTAAGGTTTATTACAGCGCTCTATGAGTGGTCCAAAGAGCCCTGCACGTGTTTGAACTGTCAACCCAAGCCGCTTCGCATAGTTCATGACTGATGAATCGAAGAGGTGAGCAAAGAGTGTTCGGTGTGGTGGTCGATGGCTGCTCCGAGAGGCTGAAATGCGCTCCGCAACGCTCTTCTTGTAGTGCGTGATTCCTCCTTTATGTTGTTCCCCAGATCTACTCAACGCCAAAGGTAAAGAAAGGCACGTGATAGCCTCTGTAATCATGGGAAAAATTCAGTTCGATTTGCTCACCTCCTGTAGTAGTTTTATAGGTTGGATTTCTCTTTGATTTACATACAACCTCATTTATTTTCCTGTTTTATTGATGTCATTTATCTCTGCTCCGTTGGAAGTCCATGAGGCGTTGTCAGTAAAAAAATTTGCTGCAATATGCCACTGTTATGTGTGGCGTCCTTGTTCAAATCGAATGAATCCACTCTTTAGTATGAGGTGGCGACGATCAGCTTTGCTGACATTGTCTTGCTTTCTCGGACCTTTTTCCTAAGTGGATGGTGTGCGGAAATAATGATAAACCTATATTATAGGATGAAGTGTTCTTCCAGGAAACCACCTACATGATGGGCCGGCGTGGTCCAATTCTTCGTAATTTGCCCGCATTTACAGTTTGAAAAGATGTGTGGATAACGGAAACATACTCACGATCATCATTGCGCTTAATGCAGATCCTCATCACAGACGATTACTACGATAAGAAGATGCGACTGGAAAATGTTCAGAAGACCGTGCGACTCTTGTGGACGGATCCTCCAAGTAACTCGAAACGCAATGAAAGTGAGGTCTGTGGAGGTTTCGAACTGCGAAATCAAGCCATATTGTCTCCCAGTTTATGTCAGGCCGAAAATCTTAATATTGCTTAAACTAAAACACCCGCTAGCAAAACTTGACGCCTCTTCGACAAATTCCACAAATCGAAAATTTAACCGTTGAGAAGAATAGCGTGTTATCACTCGTAATCTCACACAATATCACAAACGAATTTTTTAAACTTGAGTAGAGGCATTACCCATTCATGCAATCTCCGTGCCGTCGGTTCACATCAATAAGTGAAAGAGTTGTAGAAAACAATGGGTCTCTAAAGAAGCTGTTTTCTCTGTGATTGAAACATAAGTCTGTGTTTCTTTCTCTGAGGCTTTGAAAGAACTTGTCTGATTAGATTGCTCATTGACATGATCTTACTTAACTTTGAAGAAGGGGAAATCCGTAGAAACGTTGGCTGTGGTTCAATTACTGTAGTAATTACAATGTCGTGTCTGCTCATTAAGAAAATAATGAATTATTGATAAGTACAGAGGTTACTATGAACTCGATGCAGAGAGCTGCCTTATTTGAAATTCTTGTTTGAGATGGAAGGTGAAATAGTAAAAAGTACTTAGCAACGCTATTTGATGAGCAACCCACGTCAGTTATTTTCTTCATTGTTCCACTTTTTGCGGATACTTCCACTTCCATCCCCATCTTCAGTAGCAAACTTGCTCTGCCTGGTTTTAGTACAAACGATCGGCATCGTACTTTATGCCATGTCTCTAATCAGTGATTGCCACTAATGTGATTGCTCGTTCTTGTCTGAAATCCATAGTCTTAGTCCATGATTTGTGTAGACTGTTGTTTGATTCCCGGTAGTTGGAGTTACCTTTGACATTGACTTTACTACACACACTTTTCGTCAAATGCAACAAAACGACTTGACGTAAGGAGAAAAACCAGAAAACGCAATGAAAAGCAATGGAGGGTGGTCTGGATGGGGCTGTGTAATTACCCAATACCGGCTTCTTGGGCTAAGGTCAACTCAACTGGATCACTTAACCATAGAAGCCATCCAGCTCTATTTTTCTCCACCCTCTTCACCCGTTCCACCCAGCTTCACACGTAATGCAAAACCTCAAACACACCAGTTACTGCAGAACCAAGATTGTTTTCTAGCGACAGTTCTTAAGTTCGGGAGTAAGAGCCAAGATTTTTTCCTATGTTCGATCAGAAAGGCTTTTTCTCTGGGTTTGAAAACACCGCGTGCTCTACAACTGATCAGAGTTCTTTCAAATATACTTCATTTTTGATTTCATCCGGACCTCATCCGGAAACGTGGGAATCATTATGTATGTATGTATGCATGCATGCATTTTTGTACATCCACGGGTCTTTATGATGTGAACGTAGGTTTCCGTGTATGCTTGTATTAGGAACTGTGTATTTGTATACGTCAGCGCCAAACAGACCTATTGACACGATTTCAGACTTTCATCTTGAAGCTGAATTCTTTATCAATTTCGTTCTCTGTGCGAAGAACAAAGAGACTGTTTTTTATTATACTATGAAGCATTCTACATCGATGACACTACCGTTATTTCTAGCATTGTGTTTCTCGTCAGGTTTGTTCCATTATTGGTTTAAAATTGATCCTTATATTTATTGAACGATCAATTTTTTACGATTAAAGGTATAATAAATCAGATAGACTAGAGAACGCTTTAACGTCTCTCTTCTTGCATTTATTTCCTTTTATTTCACGCATACACAAATCTGACTACACCTCAGGCAGTAAGAAGGAAAATGTCTTCCACATTACAGGGAGAAAGACATAGTGTGTAATTTTCAAGAAACCTATGCGTTTTTCTGGGGAGTTAGAAAAAACTGCTTTGCGTTTATCTAAAGTCTTTTTTAATCATAGTGAAAAATCTTAATTGAACTTAACTTTGTTCAAAGGCAAGCTACCGCTCACTGTTTAAATTCTCATATATTCTACATTTTTACTTTTACCACTATATCAATGTACTAGGAAGGGCGCGTGTGGCGCAGTGGTTGGAGGCGCCACTGCGGCGCGCACGTGAAATGCGCCCACGGCCCACCAAGCCTTCCATCCCTCCGGGGTCGGCAAATTGGTACCAGACTTGTCTGGGAGGATAGCAGCACTGGCTCGATACACCGGCCAGCCACCGCGAGTCATTGTAGAGGCCAGATATGCATTCAATCACCTCCAACGATGCTTAATGAAGTCGAATGCATGGCGCATCCCTCAGGGATTGATCAACGCCGAGAGCTTTATCCTCTTTATCCTTTTATCAATGTACTAATGTAAAAGACTCCAAAAAGAACTGGCAAGACCTCGGAGGTAGAAAATGTCCCTTGGAATTGCAATCGACAACACATCAAAAATCCACATGAATAAGTCTCGCCAAACAGTTCTAAGTGGGGAAAAAATTGTGCGGACAGAACACTTTCTAAGCGAAGAAGGTCCCATTACGGACATTGAAAAAAATCACGCGCAAATTGTAGTAGAAGTTTCCAAAACAAGTTTTACGATTCCGCAAAAACGAATTCTCTGTTCCTTCTACTGTTCCTCGGTGTAACACTACTGTACACCATTACAAGACCTAAATAGGTGCAGAAAAGGAAAGGAAAAAAAAATCAGTCCTTGCCTCACGTCATATTAGCACGAGTTATCCACTGCGGAAATATCTTTGACTTCTTATTTTTCATAATTTTGATAAATGAGGCATTATTGAAAATTTTCAGCGAAATTAGTTGGCTGAACCGCTAAATTATCTATTAGAGAAAATCAAGGAACAAAAATCTTCAAAGTTCTTCGTTATCTAGATAGATCCCAATATGAACAAATAGTGCGACCACAATGCAAGTTTCTACTTAATTGATACTTTGCTGGTTGAGCAGACTTTTCCTTTTCTTGTTCTACCGAGAAAACCGACTTGGCAAAGCTTTTCTGCGCTATCATCACAAATAGTGATTGTTCTAGTTGGATCCAAGGCAGTTTACTAAGTTACAGCTAGGATTCTTCATTTTCAGCGACGACTATTAGCATAGCTTACTATTTATTCACAGCCTATTATTATTCCTTCACGGCAGGGTAGAATGCGAAATACAAACCAAGAGCCTCAATGGTGCAGTTGGTAACACGTATCACTTCAGGAAGGGTAATCACGGGTTCGAATATGTCCTAGGATCTAAGTTTTGCAAAAATATCAACATTATAGTGATGACTGGCATAGTTTTAGTTCTAGCTAGCCTTGCTTGTGGGAAAGTCTAATTGTGTGTCTATGGGTTATCAGGGGGTAAATCTCGTTCTATTCATCCCAGCTCGACCCATACGTAGGCGAGGATTCCTTAATTAAGGTAAAGCGTATACAATTAGGTTGCAACTACTATTTTCAATTGCTTTTGATGTTACATTAATCATTGCATAGTTCTAAGAAGCAAAAATCTTCCAAATAATTAAAGTGTTTACTAATTTTACAATTCTTTTAAAGTGAAGTTCCTAAGAATCGGTTGAAGTTAGATGACCAGAGAATGCATGGAAATTCTTTTTTTTTTACAATATTTCGTTCATCGACTACTGCAATACTTTTTATCAAGTAGAAAAAAAATCAGGTAATAACACTTTAGACTTTGTTGCTTTTTAGAACAAACAAATTTTTACAGGAGAATAGACAAGAGTCAAGCAATCAATAAGCCTAACATTTGCTATGCTTGTCGGAGGAAACCGTCAAATTTGAAGTAGGAAAAAATTCAGAATAATATTCGAGTGATTTCCCGACTTCTACTCACTACGTATTCACTACCACTTTTCACAAAAATGGATTTGTTTTATAGGGAGAAATCATGTAAACTACCAAAATAACAACTTTTGATGTTCTGAGCTCATCTAAAACGTTTTGGCGGTTTGATATTTCACTCCAACAATCTGGTAGTAAAACAACGAAGAATTCCAACTTTCGTGACTCATAGTATTATTCTTCATTGATTTTATTTTCGTACTGATTAAAATTTCATATTTAACTTTTATTTAGCGATAAATTCTGAAATGTATCTCATGACAGGATGGGGGTAATGCAGTTGTTTGAAGTGGCCTGCAATAACAAATGAAGCCTCTGGAACGATCCCCTTTTCCGGACTCACAAGGGCATTATAGCACACTCGTCTAGAACCCGTAGAAAGATGCTGTGGCAGAACGTTCTCAGCTCGTCAACAATGACAATAATTGGACTTTGTGGGTAGTAGTGGATTTGCCAATTTAGAACTAGGTTTTTTTTTCTAAGGAAACGGCAATTTCTAGTTGAGGTTTTCCCATATTGAGTTCTCGGGAGGAATTTTGGAACTAATCCTCAACTTTGGCGACTCCGTTTGAGATGATTCATCTCAATTCAACGCAAGTTGAGGCCTTAAAACGTCTCCCGTACATGACAATGGCTGAAAAACTGGAGCAATTTTTGAAAAAAGTGCACGTGAGGTGGAACTCCAGAATGTGTAGGTAGTAACCAGATATTCAGATTCAAATCAATAGATGAAACAAATAGCACAAAATTTCAAATCTGAGTGGAAACGATAAGAATTGAACTTTTTAGTTCGAAAATGCTGATTTTGATTTCAATTTCAGAGCGAAGTTCTGTTAATCTTTCCATCAGCGGAACCTCTATGGTAACCATTAGTCCATCTTTACCCTTGTACAACTATCAACTACAGCCTTTTTGCTGGTTAGTACTGAATCGGAACAGCGGATTTCTTGGTTTTTGATATGATTCTTTAATTTAGTCGAGCTGATTTGCCTTCCTTTTAAGTGCGCAATTTGAACACCAATGGTTTTTTGTCCGCAACTTAACTGTTTTTGCACGAAATCTAGCTATAGTGACTTCGTGTACGCTAAAAACTAGCCGGAGCATTTTTATTCACTCATAGAGCAGTTAAACCTAGCAGGAATTTAATTCCTTTTTAAGTTGTGTCAGACCTCCTCCAGCGCTCGATGAAGGGGTTAGCCATTCGCGGCCCATTGGGGTGTCCGACGGCAAAGCTCGATCGATGAAAACACTGAATCTCTTCTCTGCTTGATTGATGTTACTGGAAGGGTTCAATCGCCGCTGCGGATTGTAGTCTGACACTAGGAAACGTCATCGGCCACCATGGAATGACAGAACGTTTGTGAGAAGTGTGAACATGTCTAAAAAATACATATCATTTGCTCCCTTTTACACCACATAGAGTTCGTTCTCATGCTTTTTTTTCATGTAGCAATGTTTGACTTTCATATTTCTTTTGTGCCTTATGTGACTGACAACGCAAAGCATCAAGTAAATAAACGTTCAAATACTACTTAGCACACATACTAAATCTGCTACAATACTTGTACCAAATTGGTGCACACAAAAGTTATGTCCGCATTAGCCTGTACCGTAAGCTTTTGCTTTTTCATGTTCCTTAATTGCCAAAAAGATAATGGATAAAGCGTTCGACGTTGGTCAATTCCTGAGACACGCCCGATGCATTCAACT
>MQTX01000232.1:288051-333385 GCA_009735665.1 Angiostrongylus cantonensis | reverse complement strand
TATATATATATATATATATCCGACCCTATGTTTTCATCGTCTCAAACAACTGCGCTGCCAATTATCCACCCAAAAGGGATGATAGCCTTGATGATCTAGGGGCGTGGAGTCGAACGAGTGACCGTTCCGTTGTACATTACAGTGCACCTCCAGCCAATGCGTTACATACGCAGCGTTATATAGTGAGGGTTTTGAAAATACTGCTGATATAGGGCACGGATATATGTAATTAGTGCAAATTTTCTTTCTTCCTCTTAAAGCGAATAGCCATTCGCCTTATTTAAACCTCAGATACACAATGGAAATTGCGCCACCACAGGCTTTTGAAATGACGGGACGCGAAAGTACACAATGAGGCGCGAAATTTAGAAATCGGGGTTGTGTCGTAGTCGTGTGCGTATTCATTCAGGAATTTATGCTAGGCCTTAGGCCTGTCACAATATATGCAAGATGCTATACGTGAATGTCATCGTCAACTGATAGACTCTTTTGCTGGTAATTATGTTAGGACGTGGGTTAGCTAGCTATGGTTCCAACATTATTTATTTTGTGGAGTAAAATTTGGTGATTTTGATTAGAATGTGGAACTTATATCTGTTAAGGCGATAGAAATATAAAGAAAAATGCATAAACTAGAAGTTATTTGGCTTCACTTACCTTTAAAAGATCCTATTCTAAGTGTGCATATGATTTTCAGTGTTCTTCACAAGTCTTTGCCGAAGATGTTGTGCAATTATATATTTTTTCTCTAGTTTTTACAAGTTTGTACTTATAGTACCACTATTAAGTTACCAATGTGCGTCTATCAGTTTTATACCAATTTTTTTCTAAAAAAGGTTGAACCAGCCAAAACAATGTTAAGCGCCCATGTTGATTAGGGGTTGTGAAAGCTGTGGGCCCTCTTAGAGGTTTCGTAGCGATCGACTCTTAATTGACTCGCACGAGTACGATACACATAGTAAATTAAAGAATCGAAATTTGTCTGGAACTTAGAACTGGTGAAAGACGAGATCTGACTTCAGCTGTAACATTCCAATTCCAACTGGAATCAGGAACCGTTGCCATAGACGTAACTACTTTCAGTTCGCGGATTACGTGTATGTTCACGAAAACATTACGTCTTCACCTCGACAGCTGTACTACAACGAGTGCACATGCCTACAGATAGAAATTGTGTAGAGCGATGCGTAGAGAATCTGTCCTTTTGTAAAACTGCAGTCTTTACTCCACATAGTGATAAGGTATAAACAAACATCCATTATGATATTTTTCAAACTACTTTCACCAAATATTGAATTTTTTCAGTCTATGGGACTGTGTACATTGTTTTCGGAGAGCAGTCTTGAACATCCAACAGCACTTCATCCAGATTCCGCTATAGAACCGGTATGTGACAAAGCCAATTTGAGTTGAGAAAAACTGCATGAGGAAGAGAAATAACTGAGCCACACCAACGGACGCATGTATGTATATTTCGCTTAGAAGAATACTCGAATTGTGCACGAAATGAAAACGTGCAGCTCGTCCTATCTTCACGATCTTACTCATTTTTGGAGAACACTGACATGATTTTATTTATGATAACATGGGAATTTTCATAAGTATCTGCAAGAAAATTGATTATTCTGCTTTCTGTAGCGATGCACATTAAGGCAACGCGTTGCAGGTGTCCACTGTTCACGAATTTCTGGAAATGTGTTCGGAATTTTCTATATCCGAAATCACTCACAAAATTTCTACGATTCATCGAAGAAAGTTAGAAGCCAGTAAAAGGAATATGGAAGGTATGTAAATTAAGACAAAAAATTTTCTACAATATGAAGGATAAGTCTCTCATCTGCATTATTTATGCCTTCTAGGAAACAACAACTTTTGAAAAAATCATTACAATGAATTTTTTAAAAAATAGCTTTGTTAGGGTAGTAAAACGACAGGAAAAAGTGGTTTTAGAATTGCGGTCAACGCTGAGGTCTTCACTATTACTAAAGCCAGGCTTTCTAGGTAATCTGCTAAGTATTACAAGTAAGCAAACGATGATATGTAAAACAAAATTGTAATACCCACCATCCATAATAAGATGATGGAAAACATCACGAAAGGATTTACGCGAAAAATTACTTTAAAACGAGTTGGGAGAATGTCCATTTGTTTACCGGAAGGGAAAAAAGAACTCACGCTCGACATTTTCCTTCTCTTTCCAGAAAGCTCTTCCTTGCGCAAATGAAAATTTAAGTAGCATCGACGAATAAGATATATTTATCTTTAACGACTAGTCTTTTTTTTTATCTTAGGGTGTTATGTCTTGCATCTTTTATTAATTTTTTTCACGTACATCCTTACATTTACATGGATAACATTTACAGAGTTTTTAACACAGAATTGCTATTATAGCCTTGCTGCACTTGGTATCGTTTGTCTCCATAAAATGCTTGTCTACCAGATTACCTATATAGCTTTTCTTGGAAATAATTTACACACCAGCACCATTCTCATTTAATTGATACATTGCTGATTGGGCTGTTTGCCTTTCTGTAAAGTCCTAAGGTAGCGTTACTATGGCCTTTCATGGATACTCACCACAGTCACTCTCCAGTGCGTGTAGATAAGAGGGAGATATACTACCTGCTGAAAAGGTGGTTGCTGCTAGAACTTTCCAAATCTTAAATAGGGCTTCCGATGAAAACTTCATAATGCTTTCAGTTTGTGTGAACATGCCATGGAGCCACTTGCTTTCTGTCCCATTTCGAAACATGCTCCTGCTTTGGAAGTCAATAAAACATTGAGAGTGGTCTTAAATAGAGTGACAAAGAGCCATCTTTCCTCATGAAAATGCTAGAGGGTGCTTCACTTTGCTTTTCTTTCTTATGTGCGCCTAGGAGACTGAAGAATACGTTAAATTTAATATTTTTCTCTCTTTTCGCGCCCATATTTCTTCCACAGTGAAAACAGCATTGTGGTAAAACGAGTGCTTAGGCAAGGCGGCACAATCTCGCCAAAATTATTTATCGCTACCCTCTGGAAAGTCATAGGAACAATGGAATGAAAAAACATGGAATCGAAAATCAATGGTCGGTAATTGCACCATCTTCACTTTGCTAACGACATCGCTCTTATAACACTAAACTAAATTAACTAGACGAAGCGAATGCTAATCGACTTTGAGAACGCCTATCGAAGGATAGCTGTTTTAGTGCATACCACAAAAACGATGTACATGAGAAAGCGGTTGGTTTCGAATATCCTATTCACTCTGAACGGAACGAATGTCTTAAAATGTTCCGTATTCGTCTATCTACGTCTTGAAACCAAAAATCTGAAACATAACTCCGGAATTGAGCAGATAGAAGAGAGCAGAATGAGAAGCTTTCAGGCGCTTAGAGGAAGCAGTGAAGAAAACAAATACCACCCGACCGACTCCCTACCCACCTTTTCCACTCTACGACTTTCTGTCGTCTCGTCAGAAATCTAGTCACTACATAGGTAAGATGAAAGATCACTCAGCGTTGTTGAATGTGCATTCGAAAGGAGGACGCTACGAGTATCCCGTGTCACGTAGGTGACGGAAGGAATGCAAATCTGTGTTCTACGTTAACAATAGTTATTTAGAATTAAGGATTAGGGATCTCATTTTACACGCAAAAATGTCGAATTCAAGATGGGCCGGACACCATAATGCGTGTGAATGACAGCCGATGGACAAGAGCCGTTAGTGACAAGGATTGCCCCGAATATCAAACGTGCTACCGATACGTTGTTTTCTTGTTAAGCAATCGCGAGGTTGTTATACAGCATACATTTACTTCCATAGAAAAACACACAATATAATACAACACAACAGTAGCTGACGTTTCGGCAGTATCGCCTCCTTCAGAGCCTGGAAGGGTATACTGATATACAATTTATTAGGCCGAACACTTCAATAACACTTACAGTAAGACGAAAAACTTCATGGCAATTACATGATCAAGACACGATTGCTGAATGAGAAAACAACGCATTCATATCTCAATGCCGAGGTTAATAGAAAGTCGATCCTGGGTACTGCCGATAGCCAGAGCTGCTCACGAAAACAGCTAAAAAACGATATGATCCTCAATGAGTTCCTAAAACGAGCAGAACGCGCTGGGTTCCTCTTACACGCAGCAGGGAGAAATGGATGATCCTCTGGCGCGTACTCGAGTCACCCAACGTTCGGCTTGCCAACAGGTGGTATAAGTGTTGTTTTTTTTTTCTTCTTCCTACTATGCCTTTTTTATAACCAATTCTATGTTTCAAAATCTTACATTTAACAAAACAAACTGTTAGTATTAGCCCTTAATTGCTATTATATCAATGTAAGGTATGCTTGGAAGATTTTGCAAAGGAGGTAGTGTTAGTGAAAAGGTCATTAAAATATGTCTAAGCTCTTTTTCACGCTTTTTCCCACTTAGACACTCACGAAAAGTAAACAGTGGCTCAACCAGCAGGAAATCGAAAGCGTTCGAAATAAAACTGTGGTGAAAGGTTTTGAAACAGCAACAATTTTATATGGAATGCTAAATTTGCTAAAGACAGCAAAACGATCACATTCTGATTCTTCACCCAATCCAGGCTTTTCGTTGAGTAGCGTTTTTTATCTTTCATTTATTGCACATTGGAACAATCGTAGAAAATTTCTGTCTTTTCTATTTCGTCATAGTGGTGTTTTAGCCGTTTTTTTAAGTGGCTTTTAGAGTCAAACAATTTCCAAATGAACAATGAGACAATGGAGTACTATGTGTAGCCAAGTTTCATATGAGCGACTGGTATCCAATCCTACCAGTGCTAATGGATCACCAGTGATTAAAACTGTTTCAGTAATGCGCAGTATTCATAGCTGGTCATCGTAAACCACAATCACTCGATCTGTGCTCATGTCAAAGGATTTTAAATCAATGATAGAGCGAACAAACTGTGCAAAACTTTAGGATTATTTCTATGAGCTTCAAACACTGCGATAGCATTGCTAAAGTTATTTCATTGAAAGTAACATAATCGCTACTAAGCGCAGACGCTTTCTGGTGATATCGATCGCAACTACGAAATTTGAATACTTCACCGAGTCTAGTACGACGGCGAGGAAAGGAACTTCTAGTTGACCAATACCAATATACCATGGAGAGGGCATTTCATCTTGTAGTACTATATGCTAATACTGTATTTTCTGATCTGATTTCGTCACACTGCAATCGTTTTGGAAAATGTGCTTTTCCACGAGGACAGAAAAGAGCTTTGCCTACACTTTCTTCCTCTTCCATGTTCAGTTTTATTTCGACATTTTCATCTTGTCGAGAGCAACCAGTGGGTCGGATAAAGTGTACGAAGCACCTCAATAGCGTTGTGTATAAATCGGAAGAATATCATGCCATGAAGGACTCCTAGTGTAAAATTGAACGAGTAGTAACATGATGATCTGTTATCATACCACAAAAACCATATCGTCCACGCGGCTAATACTTTGACACATCTCTGCCAATCTTATGAAAGTTGGCCAAAACAGGGTTTGATAATTTCCTTTACCACTTCACCTTACTGTCTGAGGGAGCTGAATTTTTCGATCTGTGGTAGATTCCAGAAACGCAAGAGTGGATGCGTTTAAATTTCTTTTCACTATGCGCAGCATTTTTGACAGATAATTTTTAAGCAAAATCTAGTGCACTAAAAGTCAAAAGTGTTCTCTGCTCTATGCATCCTATGAAGCCATGCAAAATATAGGTGAAATGGTTACATTACAAAGAAAGCTGACTTTGGCTGAGAAGGCTTAAAAAACATACAGAGCAGAATTTTCCATTAATTTCTTTTCGATGTGGGAAAAGTCTACGAAATTATGAAGCTGATAAGTTCGACAATATGGCCTGCTAATGCTGGAAGGAGGTTAAAAATGAGCAAGAGTTCGGACGATTCATGAAGGCAAAACATCATTTTTACACTCCTACTAGTTTTACTGTATTTAGTGTCGGAAAAGCCTGTTTATTATTATATCAAATAATCGGTGATTTGGGACTAAAAAAGGTAGTAATCTCAGATAGGCCAAACAAAATATAGACATGCAAGATAAACGCACACAGCTTTTATAAACAAATGCCTAAAAGTCTCCCTTACGTGATGGATTTCGATTCGGTTAGTCGTGGCGAGGTGTGGCGCATTTCCAGATGCAGAAGGAGGTCCAATGCTGAGAAAGTCTGTGTTATGCAATCATGTATAGTACATTACTAGAGAATCAGATGTCGCATAGGCTATATGTCCTATTGAACCAGGTTGGAGCATAGCCACCTTCTAGTCGCTACCGTCCTCGAAACCTAGTTACAATGCAGTACGCCGCTCGTCAATTCATGAGGGTTGGCGAAAGCCTGTGGTGAAAGCCTGAAGACACTGTATTACACCTATATCACTCGAAATGTAATTGCAGTAAATTTTTAACTTAAGCTTAACAAAATATAATTCTATCCACATATATGGATTATGGTTAGAACACGCCGAAGTACATAAAAAAATGCTGGCGTTCGCATATCATGTAAGGATAGAAATTCTTAAATAATACTCATTCGTGTCTATGAGTTCCTAATCATTTGCCAACATTCTGCAAATGGTAGTAGCTGTTGAACTGACGGGGACTGTCTATAGACGCGATCAGCTAGGTTACTCAACCTGACAATGAGTTCGACAATTCCATCCGAAAGCCCAACTAAGCATGAGGTTCCGCCATTGCGAAGAGCTTCGAATTTCCAATTACTTTACCGCCTAAAACGGGTAAAAAGTGGCGTCCCACCAAGTGTCGCACCAAATGTGGGATGCTAATGCTGTTTACTGGTCTTGGTTTGACGATGATTTAACAAGAGTACATATCATGCTTATGACACGCTATGCTTGTGTTCGTCGTCTAACGTTTAATTCTATTCATCGAAAGTCTTAAGTGACAGGAACTTATATGTGGAAAGGTGGAGCCGCATATCTACAAACACTCCGAGGTTATCCAGCAACTTACCGATGAGTAAAATGGCCACCGTTTCTGGTGGAACACAACAGCAGTCCATGAGTAGTGATGCCTGTTGTGTCTCTCAGTTTAACAGAGGCTGCGCAGAGACCAATGCATGTTTTATAGATGCCAGCACAAGATATCCGAAAATTAACGGCAGTATTGATGAAAGAGATGATAACTTTAGCTCAGTTGCATTTAACGATATGTTGATCATGCTAATGAAGCGTTATTAAAAGTGCGAACTCAGGGGAAAACTTGTACAAAAGTGGATAAAAAAAACTGGTTCTTGGAACAACGTGTTGGAAAAATATATTTGAACTTGGCGCGCTACCCTGATACAGTATATTATATTATTGTACAGATTTTAATGAAGCTGAGATAGAGCGCGTTACTCCCCGGAAAGGACAATGGCGCGTTCGTTCCCCACCATAGACACCTTCGGTCCAGAGTTCTGCAAATATCTCAGCTTCATTAAAGTTATATTTCGCAACATACCCTGCCATTAAAAAGAGTAAGCAGTAAACAAAAACGGTTAATATTGTACAGATTGTTCTGCGTTACAGTGTCAGAGCGAGACGTGCGATCAGATGCCTCCTTTCCAGATAAGGACAGATTTGATGATGAAACATCAGTCCGCTTGATTACAGATCGATACGCAGTGGGTAAATTTAACTAATTCTTTAGCCTTAATTAAGCATTGCTGCTGTTAGGAAAAATTTTCGCTAGTTATTGAGTGCGTTCATGACATTGCCTTTTCTGTTCGTAAACCAAAAGCGAGCGAATCACGCAATCGTATATTTTTCTCTAGTGTTGATTACTTTTAAATCGTTGCCTTTTTTCTTATGAAGACTTTAGCTTTTCATAAAATAAAAACAAAGCTATTATTTAAGTAGAAAGCTGTGGAGAATTTGAAAGTGATTCTAGATAATGACGCCTCTTCACGGAGAAGAAAGTGTCCAAAAGCGGCTGGAGTTGAATGAGATTCATCGGCCCAAGTCTCCATTTGATCGTACGTTTTTTCCCACTAAAAAAATGAGATATGAAACACTCCAATGTAATTTTTGGGTTTCAATAATTTCTCTTTTGCTTTAGAATCATGCCGGTTATCTATCAATAGTTTGTTGGAGCTTGCTCTTTTCCCTTTTTTCTCAACTCTATTTTTTTCAGTCACACAGATGACTTTTCGTAGGAATGCTTAACATTATTCAAATATAAAAGCAAATGTGCTGATATACAAGTTTTATTTAAGCTAAGCGTAAGTTTTAAGAAAAGCACAAAATGCTCGATAAATGATGTTTTAGACTGTTGGAAATCATTCGTGCCATAATAATTATCTCGTTTACCACCCAGCTGTTTGAGAGGATTTGAGTAGTGATTCCATTCGTCCATCCTGTGTACCATAGCTTCCCAGTGTTTTCAAGTCGAAACAAAGATTTTAGCAATTCTTGTTTTAAATCATAATAAAGAAGACTGGCCATGGATATGTTACTTTCCAGTTATGTGCCTTATAGGTCCTGGAAGCAGCTTGTTGACCACTTTTCTGTCTAGCAGTTGTTATTCATCCTTCCAATATTTCGAAGCGTACGTGATTTTCCCACATGAAGCAACGTTCCCGGTAACATTTCGGAATTTCGGATTCTCTCACTAGCTTACACGATTGCCATCATTATTACGTTCAGCAACGCTGACTGCAGTGTTACCATCCCTTCATAGCTTCCAGATTTCTAGCATGCGTCTTGTGTTAAGGCAAGAAGGATCGCCAACAAGATGCTTAAAAGAGACTAAGTGTTCTTCGTCCGTCTCATTCTTTCCTCGATTTCCCTACATCTCCCCAGTCCTGGCGACCAAAGACCGCCAATATGCAGCAATCTTATATAATCGTTCTGCTGACCCTGGATTGGAAATAAGTAATTTGTAAACGTCGTCTTCGTCTGGCTGTTCATCTCTTGATGTATCATCCGAGAAACAGCGATGATATTTCTGACAAATGTCGAATTTAAAATTTTTGGTCATAGTATTGCCAGAATGTATTCTCAAACGTATTGCTGAAGAGTTTAATTCAATGGCATACGCTCGTCGAAGTACTGTGTTCGCATCAGTGATTATTACTAAATTCAAGAAAGAGATTCTGACAGCGAATTTACTGTGCAAAATTCAACTCGGTCCAACTTTACAGTATGTGAAAAAAATCTTGTACTGACTAGGTGTACACTGGCTGCCCATGGTTTCCTTGACGGCTTCGTTCTCCACTGAATCGGAAGTATTTTAAATGTCAATGAACCTGAGACGAAGTGGCGTTTATGATTTCCGCCGTACTTCATCAAGTTTCGTTACCATGTCAGTTTGATTACTGCTTCTGAATTCTTTTCTAGAACATGTTTATTTTTACAGTCGCTCTTTGTAAAATACTCCGTCAATTCTGTTGAGGAGTAAATTACATTACATGAGTAAAAATTTGTGAATTCGTCGTTTTTTCTCTCAGCGATCCCGAGGTGGTTAAACAGCATACGTTTAAATCGCCTTCTTCAGAGCCTAGAAGGGTACACCAATACACAACTTACTAGGTCAAACACTTCAACAGCACAAACAAAAAGATGAAAAACTGACCGATAATTACAAGATCTACGGCTTCTAGAAAAAACCCACTGCTTTTTTCATGTGTCCTCCACCGAGGAAGAACAGCCGCTCAGAGTCGCATATGGCTGACGACTGTAGCACCCCCCGTCAACGATCGATGCGAAGGTAAGAGGCGAGATCACGCGTGATCTCGGGACATTCCTACGTGCTAGTCATTGTAGGATTTTTGGCATTTATCCAGAAAGCCTCGAGGGGTTTGCGCGTTGGTGTATTAGTATCCCGTGCGAGGATTGCGACTTTATATCAAAGTCGTCTCCGCTATGCTTTTGTATCCTATCCGTGTCGAGCGGCGTGCCTTGTCTTGCTTTTCGTTTGCCATCTAGGTGTTCTTTTATGCGGATACATAAAGGTCTGCCCGTTTCGCCAATATATTCGTCTCCGCAAGTACCACAAGAGACCAGGTATATCGTGCCTGAACTCATGCAGTCACTGTCCCTGCGATAAGGACAGATTACGCAATTTTGTGTTTCACACAGACGGTCATACAAGCGGTTACGAACTGATTGACGACGAAGAGTATTCGGTGGTATTTTAGTTATCGCTACCGATTCCTCTAGATCTGCCCCTCTTAAGCATCGTTTCATCGCTGCACTTATTTCATCGTTGATGAAGGGCAAGATAAACGGGACCTTGTTTTGGCCAAACCGTTTCTTTTCGAGCGTCGCTCTCCCTCGAAACTTATCTCGTGGGGTTACAATTTTGTAGCCATTGGGGATGGCTATTTGCCGAGCCAAGTCGCGCGATTCTTCCCTTAGTTCCCTACTTTTGCACACAGAGGTGGCTGTTTGAAACATGTTTCTCACAAGCGCCCTCTTTATGTGTGAAGGGTGACAAGAAAGGAAGTGAACCAGGATCTTTTTGTTACTTGGTTTTCGGTACCACTTTGTCATGTAACCACTACCTGACAAGTTAATTTAAACGTTTAAAAACGGGAGCCAGTCGTCCTTCGGTTTCTCCTGGGTGAACTTGATGTACTCTGACTGCTCGTTCAATAATTCAAACCATTTGTCCATCTTCTCCTGAGTAGAGAAGGCGACAAAACAATCGTCTATATATCTGCAGTAGAGTAACGGCCGGAGACCGAGAACGGGGGCTTGCACTCTAGACATAAACGCAATGGCAAGGCTTGGCGCCAGTCGCTGTCCCATTGCCAGCCCCCTTTTTTGCGCGTAGTATTTCCCAGACTATCTGAAAAGAGAGCAGCTTAGGCACTCCTTTAAGGGAGCCATGAGCTGCTGGATGGACAAGCCATGCATTTTAATTTTTCCTTCATGTTCAAAGGTCGCATGCTATCCTACGCAAGGTTGTTTTAGAAATGGGCTGTGGTGGCGAAAAGCTTGGGTTCAATTCTAACACCGAGCGCGCACTCTCAGGTATTGTCATGCCCCCAAGTAAGGTGATTAGACTTTTTTGGTGCAGCATCAACCGTATTTTGAGTCCTAGCAAAGTTCGCTTCTCTATGGTTTCTTGAAGCCGAGACACGAGAATTATTTAACAGATTTTCAAACTTTTGCTACAAGGCTATTTTGGCATTAGATCTAATAGAATTGCATATTAATATTGACCCACCAACTATTCTCCTCCACAGTTGATCCTCCAAATACAAAGCACAAAATTGTTCCTTCGTCACACATTTCATCTTCCTTGCGAACATTTCGTTCCGTTTGCTTCGTAGTGCGGCGCGAAGTAGTTCAATTTCGATGGCTCGTACTTGTTGGCTGTCCTCTAGTTGACATCTCGTGAAGCCGTTTCCGTTTTATGAACTTCGGCACGACTCGGTGTTGAATGCAGCGGCAGAGAAAGTCGATCTGTTGCCTGCCTAAGACGTTCTTTTGTCTCAGTGACAGTGCTTCCATCACAAGTCGAAAGTACTTTGCTGGTACATCTTGTAATAGTACCCAGGATCGACTTTCTATTAACCTCGGCATTGGGTTATGAATTTGTCGTTCTTACTTTCGGCAATCGCGAGGTCTTGTCACCCTTCACACATAAAGAGGGCGTTTGTGAGAAACATGTTTCAAACAACCACCTCTGTGTGCAGAAGTTGGGAACTAAGAGAAGAGTCGCGCGACTTGGCTCGGCAAATAGCCATCTCCAATGGCTACGAAATTGTTACCCCACGAAATAAGTTTCGAGGGAGAGCGAAGCTCCAAAAGGACGGTTTGGCCAAAACGAAGTCCCGTTTTTCTTGCCCTTCATTAGCGATGAAATAAGTGTGGCGATGAAGCGATGCTTAAGAAGGGCACATCTAGAGGAATCGGTAGCGATAATTAAAATACCACCGAATACTCTTCGTCGCCAGTTAGTTCGTAACCGCTTGTATGACCGTCTGTGTGAAACACAAAATTGCGTAATCTGTCCTTATGGCAGGGACGGTGACTGCATGAGTTCAGGCACGATATACCTGGCCTCTTGTGGTACTTGCGGAGACGAAAATATTGGCGAAACGGGCAGACCTTTATGTATCCGCATAAAAGAACACCTAGATGGCAAACGAAAAGCAAGACAAGGCACGCCGCTTGACACGGATAGGATACAAAAGCATAGCGGAGACGACTTTGATATAAAGTCGCAATCCTCGCACGGGATACTAATACACCAACACGTAAACCCCTCGAGGCTTTTTGGATAAATGCTAAAAATCGTACAGTGATTAGCAGGTAGGAATGTCCCGAGATCACGCGTGATCTCGCCCCTTACCTTCGCATCGATCGTTCACGGGGGGTGCTGCAGTCGTCAGCCAAATGCGACTCTGAGCGGCTGTTCTTCCTCGGTGGAAGGCAGATGAAAAAAGCGGTGGGTTTTTTCTAGAAGCCGTAGATCTTGTAATTATCGGTCAGGTTTTCATCTTTCTGTTTGTGCTTTGAAGTGTTTGACCTAGTAAATTTGCATATTAGTGTACCATTCCAGGCTCTGAAGAAGGCGATTCTGCCGAAACATCAGCAACGATTGTGTTGTATGTGTGTTATTGTATGGAAGTAAACGTATGCTGTTTAACCACCTCGCGATCGCTGAGAGAAAAAACGACGAATTCATAATCCAATACCGAGGTTAATAGAAAGCCGATCCTGGGTATTATCAAAAATTTGTGGCTTATAGACAAAAAGTAACTTAATCGATAGTCATTGATACCTCCTATGTCTTTTTGTACGTAGTAAACCAATCTTCCTCATCTTTTGAATTTCGACTGAGTACGAATGATTGAAAAACAAAGTACCATTATGTTTATAAAGGTTCATTTGACAGATTGTATAAAATTCGTGGTTCGATTGTGTCTCGTATGAACCCTGTCATTCAATTAGCTGATGGTTTGTCAAGCATCTAAACTCTAAACGATATTTCCAAGAGCGAATGCTGTTCCATTCTTCACCGTTGAGAAAACATATCAGACTTCGAAAGTGAGAGCTGTTGTGCCCATTTATTCTCATATTCTTAACTCTCATTTGCATCTCATTCGCATTGAGATGAGATTTAGGCAATTAGTTGACCTGGTTGCTTAAATGTTCTAACTGGCTGTTTATGTGATCGCATAGCTAGCTGAATAACGTGCTACATTTACCTTAATGCATTTCATTTCCACGTGGGTATGAACTGCCATGTTGAACATTAAGCCTTTCTTGAAGATAACTAGGGCGAAAAAGTCATACATGACAGAGGTATCGAAGAGATAAGAGGATGGTTTCCGATGTCAGCTGGATACTGTTTTTCTCCACTAGTATGATCTTGCTAGTCGTCTAATTATAAGAAACTTTAAATTCCAACAGGCAGAGCGAAAAAGGGTTTTTTGTGCCGCATCGTAATCCTGATGGTTTTTTGCTCACCTCGAGAACGCAAAAAGTGAACTGTTGGGAAACCATGTGCATATCCATCCTTAGAGGGGATGGTTGTGCTCATTGCAACTGTCGAGCAGATTATAGCTTAGGACGCGTGACCAATATTTCCACCGATTTTCTGGAAGCAGTGCATATACCGTTTAAACATAAGAACGCATTCATCTTTCGTAACAGACAAAACTCCAGATATTATGGAACTTTTCCTAGCCGCCACAACTCCTCCACCAATAATGCAGCAATTCTCGCAACAAGATTTTCCATCATCTTTCTGCGAGGCTTCACAGTTTCAGATATACGTTGCCTTTTTCAGCGCGTCCATTCACGGTGTCATGACAATTCGTTTGTTTTCAGGGAGAGACACCTCTAGGTGGCTCAGACAGAAGTGGTCGATGACCTCTTCGTATTTCTTCTTTAACTTGTTAACAAAATCTTCAAAAGCCCGTTAAGTGAACTAGAGATATCGGAATCGATAACGGTAATTGCGGCCTTGTTTCTCGGGAATCGCAGTCTTTCTTCTCCTTCCTTAACAAAACTCTTCTATGAAGCAACTATTCGTGAAAAAGTTTATTCGTGAAAAAAATCAGAATAGCAATGGGATTTGCAAATCAAAGTACTTTGCTGAGATTACAGGCCTGATTGATGGTGTAAGTGTTGAGGATTGTCGAAGCTGAACTTTGTTTGCGTCTTTTCAAGTTTTGACGAGAATGCCGGCATTGGCTCCTCCATTGTTGCGTGGTCCAAGAGTAACACCTTTGCAATATCGGATGTGGTTTTCATTAACTATATTTTCTGGTGTCGTCCAGCCAAATCACGTTGTGCTGGATCTTTATGGCTGTTATGATCAAATGCGCTAGGCAATCAAACTGCGTGCGTTTTGCACACAGATCGTAGATCAGTACTGTCTATAGTCTCATTTACCATCAAATGAGCAAAACTTGGAATAGAATAATCTTAATTCATTCCTTATAGTGTCCAAACTGTTTAGTGGCTTCCAACGAGTCTAAACAACCTAGCATCACACATTTCGTAAATGTTGCTTCATTTTCACTGCGTTTGGCTCGATGGTAACATTCAAGCTTTTCTATGAAGACATATTATCGTCACAAATAGCTTCTCAAGCTCACCTGGATCAGGCAAATGGTTTACTTCTTAAGACACTGCTGATTAAAATCCTTTGAACAAATGCAATTTCAGAGGTACGGATAAGGAGCGTGTATACAGAAGCTAGAGGTCAATCCGATGATGAAAAAACAAGAGTGTTATTTCTTTTTAATTTACCCTGGGTCTCAGGGTAAGCACAGAGCTCGCTTTTCATCCCCGTTTAACCTCTCATTTCGCAGCTGAGGACTCGTGAAGTTTCGTCACTATTACTCGCTTCAGTATCCTCCTAGAATGAGATCAATATATCGTCGTCCTCGTATTTCCAATTTCTTGCAGCCTTATGCTGCTGTGCAATTTTAGGATCCGTTTCTTCTATGCCCTTCAACAATCGCATGATTAAACGACCAATATCTTTTCCTTAAGTGATACCCGTTCGCATTCACAATTTCGCATCGATATCCACCTTCTCCAAAATATTTCTACGTAAATACTTCGAGTTTTACCTCCGCAATCAATTCTTTTATACAAACGTATTTTAAGCAGCTCAAGCGATTGTTCCAGTGGAAGTTCGATATATGGGTAAAACTGCGAAGCACGCATACAACAGTTGTATCCGTAAGTGAAGCTTTTTACTCGGCCAACAACGATAATCGATATTTGAACCTTAACCGTAAAATATCACAATTTAAAGTAGCAATGGAACAGTGAAACGAACAGTTGGTCCCCCTAATATTTGACCTCACAAAGTAACGATGAATGGACGAATTCAATATCTTGGTACGTCTTTCATTTTTGGTTGTAGTCCTTCGCATCCAGCTCCTTCCTGTCTCAAATGTAGAGGACGCAATGAGCTCTCCAAACAGTGGAAAGCAGGGGACAGTGTCAATACCACCGTCAGTTTTATACCTCTAGTTATGCAGCAATGCTTCGCATTCTAAGGGTCACAAGGTGAATTTAGAGACCACCGAATTTTTCCCCTCTTCCAGGGACCGAGGTCTATGTGGCGCAGGGATTCGAGGGACCTGAAATATACGCCAAGTCTTTGATTTGATGCCACATTCTGTGCGAACTAGGCCATCCATATCCCGGGGGTCGGTGAATCAGCACTTGATTTGTTTGAAGAAATACAAGTACTAGGTTGATACATCGGCACCTCTCCGAAACTCATTGTATAGGCCAAATACGTTTTCAACGCTTCTACTATGCGTATACGTTTTCAAATTGATGGTTAAATTGAAAGAAGAAAATCACTCACATAATTTTGAAACGGTTTGAGGCATCAGTAGAGTGTAAGTCTTGTAAAGTATTCAATATTCAGCAGGTACACCATGTGTGCACACATTGACTTCTTATGACTCATCACCTTGTCCGGCGCGTCGAGGTGATCCGTGCGACCCTAGGCCACCGTGTGTAAGAACTTTCAGTCAGTTTCGTAATTTAAATTCCGGATCTAGGCAGATAGCATTTACTTATTAAAGCGATGTTCAGTACCCTATTGCTTGCCCCCAGTCTTATTCGCAAGTTGCTCACTCAGAATGGAGCGAATGGAGCACGTGTTCACAAACCTGCGGTCCTGGTGTGACAAAAAGATATTGCTCAGGTTGGAACCTGATAAGTCTCATATAGCAAAAAATTCATGAATCACATTCATTTAAAGATTTGCACACGTTTGAATGAAGGTGCTGATCTTTCGCATTATTCCAGGAGTTGGTTGTTCTGGTCCATCAGTAAAGCCGTGCACTGTTGTTGCTGTATGTCAGGAATGGACAAAATGGACGGCTTGGAGCATGTGCTCGGTCACTTGTGGAGAAGGTGAACGAAAGAGAACTAGAGAGTGCATAGGTGGACGTGACTGCCCTGGCGTTAGCATGGTGATTTATTTCTGTTCTATGTGTCTGACTGATTCTTGCTTTTTTTTGTACACTTCACACGACCTGTCATCACAACTACTGTGGTGCTGAACCCAGCACTTCTTTCATTAAATGCTCTTCCTTCTCATTCATCGTTCACAGGAGTCTTCGAACATTTCTAGTGTCGTTTCATCTGCTGGTTGAGGGTTTCATCTTTTCTATGAATGTCCTAGAATGCTGGTCGAACCAATTGTTCTTGCAATCTAGGAGGTAGCCCGGCTAAGCCGTTCTCACGTTAATAAAAGAAGAGCGTTGGGGAGGAGATCAAACCGGCGCGTTTGCTTCTTTATCGACAGCATGCATCACTGACCATTTTGTCTCTTATATGTTCGTTATAGAAGCTTTTATTTGATTTATTTGTCTTCTATTCCATCAGTCACTGCCAGTGTGGCACAACCAATCGTGCTATGAGAAAGCCAAGCTCTACAGAACAACAGCGACTGTGTAGTACATTTAGTTGACGGTACCATAAATGAACATGAAGAGAGATTCGTCTTCTTGGAGCACTGTATTCGATGTTAACAACTCGAACGCCTTTTTGTTAGTGCGCCTAAATCAAGAGATCGACAGCATGGTTTATTCTTAGCCCCACCTGATGTTTTCCACGAATGTGGCGCCTTGCAGTCTGGTGGTAGGGTTCATCATACTCCTTTCCATGAAACTATGCACTTCTTGGTTTGTTAATGATACACATTGAAGATTAGTTGAAAGATTTACATGTGTAATTTTGATGATAGTATACTGTTTCCATTTACATAATGCACTAATTAGTTAGGGCTCAACGATCATTATTATTTATTTTGCATATTACATAGTTCTGGAGAGCTCGAGCATTCCTAGGAATAGTTATCGGCGCAATAACCGCTACTCACAAACCTCCTCGTCGCTATGGAGCAAGTATTACGCTGTTAAAAAGGAAGCGACCAGCTGCATGTTTTAAAATTCATGCTTGGCCATCTCAGGATTGCAGGAAGACCCACTCTAGACCAGTGAGCAAAAGTATCTTAGAGAGAAAAGAAAACGAATTAACAAGCCTCATATGGACGCAGGCTCGCACAAGATCATCTACGAGGTGACGCTAGTAAAATAACGATTTAAATGGAAGAAGTGCGCGGACCTATTTTTGTGAGCAACTTTCTTTAAAAAAAAAGCAACTGGGTTATGATAATAACATGGTTTGTGAGGTACTGTATTTCAATCGTTTTTTCTTTAGAAAACTTGAAGCTATTACACACAAAACGTGGAACTACAACGTCGTTATTGAGAGCAAGTAACTTTAAGAAATAAAGGATAATGGATGGAGCTCTCAGCGTTGATCAATCCCTGAGGGATACGCCATGCATTCTACTTCATTAGGCACCGTTTGGAGGTGATTGAATGCAGAACTGACCTTTGCAATAGCTTGTGGTGGCCTACCGATGAATCGAGTCAGTTGTTCCACTGTTCTCTCTTCCTAGACATGTCTGGTAGCAAATTGCCGACCCCGGAGGAATGGAAGGCTTGTTGAGCTTCCATGAGAATCTATTCCACCACGTGTGCGTTGCGGGGCACCTCCGACCACTGCGCCACACGTGCCTTACTTTAAAAAATACTGCAGTATAAATTTTTCACGGTTAGTCAAGAATTTCCATTGCATAATTCAAAATAAGGGCTCGTGTAGCCCAGTGGTTAGGCGCGCCATGCAAAGCACATTGGATCGATCCGGCTCCCCACTGGGTATCAGACGTGTCTGAGAGGATAGCAACACTGACTCGATACATCGGGAGGCGACAACGAGTCATTGTATAAGCCAAAGATGCATTCAGTCACCTCCAAACGATGCTTAATGTATCAGAATGCATGACATATCCCTCAAAGATTGATCAGTGTCGACAGTTTTATCTTTTATCTCTTTTTTGTATTTCAAAATATTGTCTAGTGAGGTAAATTTGAGATAGCGCACGCTTCTACGATGTTGTGTCAAGCCTTAGAATTAGAGGTTTCCTGTGACTTGGTGTGAGTCATTTGCTGGCGTACATTCTGGAGGAAGCAGAGGATAATCCACATGCTTCAGACCGTTTTTATAAAGATAAAAAAAATGCTTATTTGTTTATTTGCTGTTTTCCAAGCAATTCCGTTATGTTTGAAGAGTATGGCAAGACAGTGGTATAAGAAAATCTGCTTGTGTTGTGGATTAGAGTGAAAAAACGAGACGAGGAATATTTAAGCTACTAAACTGATGGTTTCCATTGTTGAGTTGTAATTTCAGACCATGGAAACGTGTTCATCATTTCCGTGTCCATTTTGGACAAATTGGGGACCTTGGGAAGGTTGTAGTGTAACCTGTGGGCAAGGTCACGTTAGAAGAAGTAGAATATGTCAGGTATTAAAGAGTTTCTTCGTCTAAACCTTACGTAATTTTTGTCAAATATAGTCTATTCAGTATCCGCAGTTACTCTTGCTTACAGGATAACCGAAAGATGCGGAGTTTATAGCACAGCTCAATGAGAAGCTTTTCACGCAGAAAGGCGTTAGTTCAAAACCTTGAACCAATCGAGCTGCCCTCTAACGCTCTGTTACTGATCTGTAATTACAGTATGACCAGTAAGAGATGCGTGAAATGCCAGTATCCTCCTTTGCCAGTTCAATATGTTCTACCGTAACGAATTTGCAAATGACACACAAAAATCTGTGGGATCGCTGTCATTAAATTATTTTTTTTCTAAAAGTTTCTTAAGGAATATAAGAGCTAGTGAGTAAAAAAATCCAGTGATTCGTTGAAATTTTTTTCACGAGCTATTCTATGCCCATAGTAGGAAAGATCCGTTGCTAATTTGCCAGATGGGAGCAAAATACGTGGTTTTTCACGACGGCGACCAATATGTAGGTATTTTCATTCACTTGTACTACAAAAACACCAAGTTGCTATTTTTAGAAAGGTAACGCATGTCTTGGACCTCCTGTAGAAAGTAAGGTGTGTTTTCAAGGAAGTTGTCCTCAATGGACTGAATGGACGACATGGACAACGTGTTCAAAAAGTTGCGACACAGGAGAGATGGTAATTTCTAGTGTTTCAAGCTCAGGTGCTTTTGTTTTCTGTCTTAATGACATAGTCAGGAAAAAGAAGATATTTCGAAATTGTGACAATCACAAGTAAATTTCCTTCAATTTGGCATCTACCTTTATCCCCGTCATGGTGATGTTAGATTTTCTGGGATTGTTAATGAAGTCTTTAGCATTGGTTCTTATTAACCAAATAACTTCTTTTTGCTATCCTTTACATCACTCAGCCCTAACATATTTTTTTTAATTTGAGGTGACTCACGGCAGCGAAAGTTTAAATGCCCCCATTATGTGAAAGTTAAAAATACCACTTGCACTATTGGTACCGTTTATCACCAAGCAGATAACTCAATAAATCACCAGTAAACTGTCTCTTCGCTCCGATCATTTGTCAGAGTTAACTATTCTGTTCATTTCTCTTGTGGTATACGAGGAACCTCAAATCCTTTTTAATGCTTTTGGAGAGAAGTCAGTCGTTAGTCTCCCTCTGTTACATCTAATTACTTTATTTGGTTTACGTTTGCCGACTAGGTGTTCTTTTATGCGAACACAGAGGGGTCTGCCCGTTTTCGCCAATGTATTCGTCTCCGCACGCCTTACATGACATCAGATAAACTGTACCCGAGTTCATGCGATCACCGTCTCCACAATTAGGGCAATTTATGCAGTTTTCCGTTGCATATTGACGGTCAAATAGGCGGTTACGAACTAGCTGGCGCCTAAGAGTACTCGGTGGCATTTCAACTACGTTTACCGATTTCTCTAGAACCGCCCTTTTTAAGCAGCGTTTTATAGCTGTGCTTATATCATTTAAGATGAAGATTAGAAAAACGAGACCTTTTTATCGCTAGAGTTGTCGTTTGGAGGCCTAGCGTTTCCCCTTTACCTATCCCGAGCTACAGTTTCGTAACCATTAGAAACGGCTATTTGCCGTGCCAAGTTTCGCTACTCCTCTCTGTGTTCTTTTCCCGTGCACACGTTGGTTGCTGTTCCAAACATGTTTCTTACAAGCGCCCTTTTCGTGTGAGAGGGATGAGAGGAGAGGTAATGCCCGAGGTTGTTTTTAATACTTGGCTTTCGGTACCACTTTGTAATGCAGCCATTTTGTGACAGGTTAATTTGGACGTTGAGGAATGGGAGCCTGTTTCTTTTTCGGTTTCTCTCGGGTGAACTTGATATACTCTGACTGTTCATTTAACAACTCAAAGCATTTGACCTTCTCGTCTTGTGTGGAGCAGATTACAAAACAATCATCTATGCACCTACAGTAGAGTAATGGCACGAGATCGACTACTGGTGCTTCCACCTTAGACATAAAAGTAATGGCAAGACTTGGTTCCAGTCGCTGTCCCATTGCCAACCCTCTTATTTGAGCGTAGCAATTTCCGGACCATCTAAAGATTGAGCAGCTCAAGCATTCTTTTAAGAGTGGCATCAACTGCTTTATCTTGAAGTCATATATGTTTAATTCTCCTTCGTACTGTGCAAGGAGTTCGAATATGGCTTGCCATCTTGGCTCATCTTGGTTCATTACCTCTCCTCTCACCCCTCTCACACGAAAAATGCGCGTGTAAGAAACATGTTTCGAACAGCAACCAACGTGTGCACGGGAAAAGAACAGAGAGAGGAGTAGCGAAACTTGGCACGGCAAATAGCCGTTTCTAATGGTTACGAAACTGTAGCTCGGGATAGGTACAGGGAAAACGCTAGGCCTCCAAACGACAACTCTAGTGATAAAAAGGTTCCGTTTTTCCTACCCTTCATCTCAAATGATGTAAGCGCAGCTATAAAACGCTGTTTAAGAAGGGCAGGTCTACAGAACTCGGTAAACGTAGTTGAAATGCCACCGAGTAATCTGAGGCGCCAGCTAGTTTGTAACCGCCTATATGACCGTCTATGTGCAACGCTAAATTGCATAATTTGCCCTAATGGTAGAGACGGTGATTGCATGAGCTCAAGTACAGTTTATCTGATCTCATGTAAGGCGTGCGGAGACGAATGCATTGGCGAAACGGGCAGACCCCTCTGTGTCCGCATAAAAGAACACCTAGTCGGCAAACGTAAACCAAATACCCCACTAGGCACACATAGGACCCAGAGAAATAAGCGGGAGGACTTTGAAGTACGTGTCACGATCCTCACACAGGAGTCGAAGACACAAGCCCGCAAAACACTCGAGGCGTTCTGGGTTAATTCCAGAAATCCGAAAATGAACCGCAGGAAAGAATGCCTTATTGTCACGCGTGATATTGGGCAGTATATAAGCTTGTTATTCTGATGGGAAGGGCACATTACGCTTCCATGTGAATTCTGTGCGGTTGGTCTCCACGCGACATACCCAGTGGAAGCCTCATAGAAAGCGGTGGGTGTGCAAAGCTGTGTTCATTGTGATTGAAATCTTGGTTTAGCGTTTTTTTTTTGTTTGGTTATGGAAGCGTTTGGCCGAATAGATTGCTGTCATCTTGACCTTTCCAGGTTCTGAGGAAGGCGAAGTCCGCCGAAACGTTAGCTTATTTGTGAATAAAGAATAATAATAACGCCTCGCGTTTGCTCAACAAAAATACGGAGTAAAAAATTTTACTTTCAGCAAAATATGAAAGCATGTTTAGAAAAAGCGTAAAATTAGCTTTTAATGATAACATTGTAAAGCACAAGAAATATTTTATTAGTAAAAATTGCATTAAAACAATAAATATTTTAAAGTGCACATTATTTCTGAACAGCTTCATACATCGCAGATGGACATCTGGGAGCAGTGAATTGGTGAGTCATGAGCGGGTGAGGAAAATAATTCGCTAAACTGTTGAGAACTACTCCTACGCAAGGCAGGATTGGTACTGAGAATGAAAAAGTCCTTTATGTTAGCAGTAATATGTATTTAGAATAGTCAATTTGGGAGAATTTTGATCCACTGGTAATGTGCTGAAATATCGGCAAAGGAGAGTTTTGTGTGTTTTTTTACATCAATTTCCCTTCTGGCATCGATCATAACGCCCAGATTCCTTTTTTAAAAAGTGTGTAGAGTTCGTCGTTTTCTCTTTTAGCAATCGTGAGGTTGTTAAACAGCATACGTTTATTTCTATACCATAACACACATACAACACAGTCGTAGCTGACGTTTCGGCAGAATCGCCTTCTTCGACGAATTCATAATTCAATACCGAGGTTAATAGAAAGTCGATCCTGGTTACTATTACAAGTGTGTAGAGTATTTTCTTACATTTTAAAAAGCTACGGGTGAATAAATCCTGCCCATAAAGCAGTATTTGGCATTTATGTTGAAGAAAACGTGCAGATAAGCGATCTTATTCTTTTGACCCCAATAGCTCCTGCCGCAAGGGAGGATTCACTGGGAAGTCTATGGAAAACTGCTTCTTAGCGCCATTCTAGTCACTCACTATGGGCTTGTATTTTAGTGAATGTTGAGAATTTCCTGGATGTTTCAAAGGAAGTTCACCGCTAGGCCATATTTTAATGAACGTGCAATAAGGCATATTTAATAAAAATAAGCGTCACTTAAATCTTTGTTTCTGTCTAATCATTCTGTGTAGCTTGAGCTAATTCGGTGCCTACAGGTACATAGTCAATTTCGAAAATGTAGCAGTTTTGCAAAGTGTATATTATTTTTCAAGCCACATTACGAATTCCAGCTGCGCGATTTTTTTTCACTTTTGTTACTTTATACAGAAAGATAAGGAAATTAACCACTAAGAAAAGTAGTATTGAACTTTAAATCGAGAAAATCTCTAAGTTATCATAATATGCTGAAGAAAGGTTTCGTGTAATTACTGTGGGTATGATTATACCTAACGACTTTTCGGAGCCATGAGCTTGGAAAAAGTCGCACTGCTGCGTAAGTCTCAAGTTCTGGAAGAAACTCAACCATCTCTGGCTAATAGGATTACGGGATTTGTGGCCTTAGCGATGCACCTGGGAATAAATGACATTCAAAAAACCTTTTGTATATCCTACTTCCACATCCAGGATTACCCTCCGGTTACTAAGAGGCATTATACCACCAGAGATTTTCTTAATAATGGTTTCTCATTAATGTGATACTTATTTAAGTTACGCACAAGAAAATGTGAAAGTGGGAACTGCGAAGGAGCATCTGATGAGCGACTTTTGTGCAATCAACAGGTCTGGATTCATTTTCTCTTTTTTATGTTCATATACATACATATGTACATATATACACAAGAGTATATACATATGTATATATATATGAGAAGGGCGCGTGTGGCGCAGTGGTTGGAGGCGCCACTGCGGCGCGCAGGTGAAATGCGGCCATGGCCCACCAAGCCCTCCATCCCTCCGGGATCGGCAAATTGGTACCAGACTTGTCTGGGAGGATAGCAGCACTGGCTCGATACATCGGCTGGCCACCGCGAGTCATTGTAAAGGCCAGATATGCATTCAATCACCTCAAACGGTGCAATATATGTGTATTCGCTCACATGTATACAGATATATACATTTGTAGTAAATATTTCACGACTACATCTATAATCATTGAATTCAAGTAAAAGGGGACTACCGAAATTTGTCACTCTTTTCTTTCTTCCATTTCTTTCCCTCGAAAAATGCTTTGCTTTACTTATTGCAGTTATGACATTCTTCAAATTACGCATTCATGCGTCGTTCAGGATTGCCCGAAATGGACGGAATGGACGTCATGGACTGTTTGTGCAAACAAATGCGATGAGGACACGTACCGAATCAGGAACAGGTTGCTATTGTGTTGCTAAATTAAGCTGTTTATTTTTTTCCAACTACTTATTTAGTGATTTATTTGTTTGTTTGCTTATTTGTTTATTTAGTTTATTTTTTATTTATTTATTATTATTATTTATATACTTCGAAACCGACTTTCCTTGAACCTCGGTGTGCTTAAGCAATACGTATTTTTCCTTGATGAGCTTACACGAGGTTGATAACGAGGACCATCGACTCGGATCATCGGCTCTGATGAAGACGAAGACGTCGAAACGTTAGCCGATATTAAAGATTATCAACCTCGTGTAAGCTCATCAAGGAAAAATACGTATTATTTATATATTTATTTATTTGTTTGATTATTCATTTATTTATTTACACCTGTCGACCACACATTGTGTGAATCTTAAAACTTGTTCCATTCGATTCGTATATTCAAATCTATGAAACACGAAAGTGTTCGTATTTGCGCGTGGGCTGAGGTGTTGCTTTAAGTGTTTTTCGTCTTATTCCTGGATGCTGTTGAAAAGAGGTGCAAAGGTGTTCTCAGGTTTTCGCCATAGGCAGTCATCAGGCTTTCTGCATTGGAGAGAGTTTCGCTTTCGGAAGAATGGGAGGTTTGGTTACTCTGAAGCAAGTCTCATCAGAGTTTCAAGCAGATTGGAAAGCCTCTCCACAGTGTTTAAATTAAGCTAGTTGAGGCAGTTATCATTAATAAAATAAATATTCAAGGATTTGCATGTATGGTGGGGCTCCTCATACGGGATGTGAAGGCCCTGCTCAGGATCAGTCTTCCTGTCCTACACATCTTTGCCCTATTTGGTCAGATTGGACAGAATGGTCAGAATGCTCGACTACATGTGGTCAAGGAAACCAAGCTAGGCATGTTATTTCCTCAAACTTGCTCACAATAACTTGTGTGTGCAACTTCAAGTCATTACTGCTTTTATGAGAAGATTTCTATTTATGCCATACTAGGATGCGAACATGCGAAAGCGGGAGAGATTGTCCTGGCTCAAGTCGAGAGATACGTTTCTGTCAACTGACAAGTTGTCCATATTGGGACCAATGGATGGACTGGAGTGGCTGCTCCGTCACGTGTGGTATTGGCGTCTGCGAGCGTCGAAGACGGTAAGATTCACTTCACAAAAAGGGTCATGTGTAGTCGTACCTGTTCTATTTCTTTCTGTGAGGACGTTGCTAACCGAGAACTTGAAGCTTCGGCTGCTGGATAATTTTTTATTGCTGCCTTTTGATTCTTGCACTTTAACAAGCATCAGCGGCGAAATTTATTGTTTCTTCAAGTGCTTCTCCTCTGATGTACTGATGTTGATCAAACTCATTAAATCCAGTCCTTCTATTTGTCTGCCTTGCTATCGTTTGCATAATACAAATAGGTTTGTAGATGTGTTACCGATGATCTTTTGAATTTGCCAAATCTGGATGAGTTCGACGAGGCTTTCTTCGAGATGGATTCCGGTAAGCAAGAGCACCTAATTCTACGGATTTCATTCGTCTTAGAAATTCTCTGACCTTAAAAATGGTTTTGACAAATATTTACGACCAAAAGCGCTCGAATCAGCCATTCATTACGGTTTCCGGAACTTTTTCAGAGAAAGCAAAGTCAGCTCTCATTGCTCGATCGCGGTCTGACGTTTTAAATCCAGCCAATCGTACTTACACAATCGAGGTAGAGCCTTCTCAATTTCAATGATTTCAAATTTTAGTAATCCTTTAATAAAATAGGTTTAAATATTATGTAAGATTTGAGTTTGCTGTTAGAAACTTTATTATTTCGCCTTACATGACTCGTCAACACATCCACTCAGTGGATCCGAACATATTCCCTTTGATGCGTTTTCCTTGCATTCTTCGTCCAAGAGGTGTTCAGAAGCATTTCGCTCCTTATGGATGTTGTAGAATGCTGGTCGCGTCGATTACCCTTGTATTCTTGGAGATGGTCGAGCTAGAGCGTTCCAATTTGTATTGCAGGAGAGCACTGAAGAAGGAACCGAAGCAGCATCTTGTTGCTTGATGGACCGTATCATTAACCACTCTGCAACCTCTTCCTCTACTTTCGAAAATACTAAAATACTACTAAGAATATTTTTAAAAAACACAAATTTTGAATTTTTCCACTTTGGTCCTTTTCATGGAATTTTTCAGGATGTTGCAAGACGAGCTCCTGTACGAACCACTATGGATAGTAGCGGCACATGTACTGGTTCGGACGTGGAAAGGAAATCGTGTGATGCCGGTAGAGAGTATACGCTGATCAGCTCCTTGCTAATGATATCCAATTTCTGCCTACTTGTTTCTTGATCTGTCTTACTTCTGAACTAATTTTGGTTATCTATTCTATAGTCCTCCTCATAAAAGTTCCAGACGTTTTCACCACTGCAACGGATCTGAATAGCAGTTTAAACTTTGGGCGTAGGAAGCCATGTTGTAGCTCACAACGTCTTGAGGATAAGAAATAATTCTGTATTTAATAATATATAACCTTTCATAAAGGTCCATGTTGCTCATGGAATTCGTGGAGTGAGTGGTCATCATGTACTGGATGTGGCTCACAAACAGTATCCAGACGAAGTCGAGTATGTCAAGTCGCTGTATCAAATTCCATTTTTTCGTTCTCTTCATCGCAGGTGGTTAGTACTGCATTCACAAAACTCATCTTTAATATCTCGTTTAAAAGTAATTTTAGGTGGACTCCAGAAACACGCAAATGGTGGCTGGAAGTGGCGCTATGCGAAATCCAGGTAACATTCACGTTAAAGACGCTAAAAGAGCAATGGGTAAATCGTTGATATTCTTTGCCTTTTGTGTCTGTTCTGACTACTATGCGTGGTTCATTTTCTTCCAAAAAAAAAAAAAAAAATGGGAGTGGGATTTGAGCGTGAATGGGTGCATCCGAGCAAATTCGTTTCTTATGAACCTTCTTTCGAAATGGTTTTAATCGAATATGTATCTTTATATAAACAATGTTGAAATCGGTCAAGATTCGTTTAATAGAGCTAATGGTTGATAGTATAAGAAAATGATGTTGCAATGATGACAGCATGTGTTGTCCACTGTGCTCATGTTTGGCAATAACATCACCAAAGAGGAAATTATTCAAGAAACGCTTAAACGTACCTTGTTAACGTTTCATTTAAGACAGCGCTAAGAAATAGATGACTCGTCATGGTACCATAAACTTTACATATTGAATAAGACGTTGTAGCTTCAGCGGCTAATACTTCATGTAATCAGAAAGTAACGCAAAGATCGTGCAACTGTAAGCCATTCACGCATTGATGGGAATGCGCGTAGCTCAATGGTTGGAAGCGCTCTACTATACACATGGAATCTAGCCACGCGCAGCAGACTCATCAAGCCTTCCATCCCTCCGAAATCGGCAGATTGGTGCCACACTTGTCTGGGACGAAAGCAGCACTGGCTCCGTACATCGGTAGGCTAACGTGAGTCATTGTGAAAGCCAAATATGCATCCAGTCACCTCCAAACGATGCGTAGTGAAGTCGAATGCAAAGGGCATCCCTCATGGATCGATCAACCCTGAGAGCTTTTTTTATGGCATTGGCACTGATACTGTTGTTACCTTATTCACCCTTCGCACCACGTTTTCGAAAATGGTGCTAAATAACTTTGACAAGACGGTATTGCTCTTCTTGATCACCCTCTGCGTTGCCGATGGAGTCGTTGTAGAATGATGGAGTTTTTGCTGTGAATTTGTAACATCTCCTAAAGTATCTTACGTAATGAGATACGGATTGCTATACCTTGTCAGTTAGAGTTTTAATCACTTCTTGTGTTTAAATTCAGTCGAAGACCTTCAAATAGTCGATCGGGCGATCGGAGCTATTTCGTCCACTTTTACTCGAGTGAGCTCTGGTATTTTGAAATCCTGTTTCTCACGCATTTGTCATCTATCACTCTTGTTAAGCGTGACTATGCTTACAGCATGTAAACGTCAAGGAACAAGATTGAGGGATAGTACGATTCCGTAAATGCATTTCCTTTCTTCGTTAAAAAATAGAATTCTGCGTGGGCGTCGTTGTGTAAGAATCTTGAATTTTATCGCCCATTCTCAATATTTTCTGGAGCATGTTCTGAACAGGTCTTCATCACCGAGTCGTAAATGAGATTTTTGAGGGAAGAACCGCTGGAACGGCAAATTATCCATTGTCATGCTATATCAAATAGACAAACATCTCTTCATGGCTTACAAACCCTCAGCTTTTTGGGTGCACTCGTCAAGCTATTGGATAAACCGCGCTAATTCCTCATCAGTGTTGTCGATAAAACCATCTTCCCAAACCCAGCCAAGGACTTGACTTGATTTTATTTACTCCAATTTACAATGCTGTTGAGATTTTGATTTTCGGATTTTGATTTTTTTTAGCAAAGAATGGAATATGCTAAAATTAGTGGGTGGTCCACCTCCATGTGGTACTTCCTGTCAGTAATGACATCCATTACACAAGACTTTTGACTTGCTCTAACGTTTTTATGGAAAACGCTTAGGCACCCTTGCTTTCTTTAGATCCTGAATGATTTGAGTCTGGTGTTTGCAGCCATTTTTTGTGCAAAATGAATCTTTTTTTTCTGATTTGTGCTACACTCCACTGCACTGGACTCGAAGCGATTCACTACCAAAATCCATATCATAAGGAACAATTTTTGCCGACATTTGAATCACTGCGACTCCGAAAAATTGTGCGGCGAAGCCTTCGAGACAGAAAGGATATTTGCTAAAACGCTGCGTTAGCTGATCAATCCAATAAGATACTAGTTATTCCTACCGAGGCTGAATGAAACTCGGTTTTTAAAAATACGACTTTTATTTCGCTATAGCCCTTTTCTTTGGTTGCTACATACTACAATCACCGCTTAAAGAAGGATTTCTGGAATCGAAGAGGCTATGGAGTTGAGAATTTCCATGTCTTGATCATCAATATATTACAAACTCAGATAACTACTCTCTCACCTTGTTTATTTCATTCCATTCTCGGCATGAAATTCTCCAGACGTTTTCCTATAATTAATTTTGTCCTCGCAGTGTGCAGCGACAGCCATTAAAAGGTCCTGGTTAATTCTGTAAAACATATGTGATATAAAATGTTTAACCGATGTAAAATGATTTGGTCTCGTCTTCGTCTCGGCTTCATTTTGAGCCGCAAACGACGAGGTCTGTTAGAGGCCCATTATAGCAAACACTACCCTAAATTTGGGTCCCTTCGAATCTAGAGGAATGAATCCATCTCCTTTACTGGTCAGTTGCTTCCCTAAGGGGCCCGAATTCAGCCTATTCTGCTCTATTTATTCTGTTCGATCTCCTTTCAAAAATTAAAGGCACACATAAGAGGTGTTCTCTGTAATCAAACACCCATCCACTTCAATTTTTTCATCTTCACACCATGGGTTCTTCACAAGTTGGGTCTTCGCCTTATCTATGAATGGTTCAATGTTTTTCTGCCTTCGTCGAAACCCTTCAGGATGGCTTCTGTCTTGGTGTTACCTCTCCAGAAACTGGCGTCATCATCCGCGAGACTATAAAGATTTTTAAAAAATTTTCCATCAGTACGTATCTACTTCTCCAAATCAAGTGAGTTTATTATCACTGCAGTGCGGGAATAAAAGCGTTGACGATATTGTGTCACCCTGCCGAACTCCTTTTCCCATGAATATGGTGAGTAATCGATGGAAAAGCAGTATATTTGTGCTGTAGTTCCATTAAATTTCGGCTTGCGATTGCATAGGATGTTCCATTACTTGGTCGACGAATGCTAATGGGATCGCACTCGGTTCGGAACTGAAAAAAAAACGCTTTCTTGTAGTCGATCAAGGGCTAGGACAAAACAAGAGGCAGATGGTACTCCTAACAGAATTCTATGACCTCTGATACGATTTACACGTGACCCATGCAGCAGGATTCCTGTCGGAATCGTGCTTGCTCAACTAGTTGTGTCTCATCCGAAGTCTTTGATATGCACAAAATTATAATCTTCATAAATAGCCTCTAGAATACATTCGTCGGGCGACAAATGCAAAGATCCTTTAGTCACCTTTTTTGGACAGAATCGTTGCGCGCGTCATTTACTACTACCTTTGGATTTTCTCGTTCTGAGTGTAAGATGTCTTAAGGGATGAGAAAAATACACGTAATATGTGGTTCCTAGGTCGAAGAAAGTCAGCGATGATAATGTCGGATCCTGGAGCTGTGCACCCTCGTGCTATCTATCGCAAATTAAAAGAAAGAAATTCAAGCAATTTTTTTTGAAGCGATAACTTAGAAATTCTGTTTGATAATTGTACAAGCGAAAAGACTGGCATAGAACTTTTTCGTTATCAACTACATGTTGTGGCCAGATATGGTGATGATCCCACACCTGTGCCTCAGGGTATTAGCGCAACATTATAGTGGCACAGATCCTGAGGGCATTTTATCAGACTGTGTAGTTTTTAGTTGCTTCCAATAACTTCTTCCCTCTGTGCCGATGTAAATTTTCCTGCAAAGAACTGGCACTCATTAACAGTGTTATGTGCTCTGCTGTAGGATCGGCTTTCGGTTTTTTTCTCTTTCGAGCAACTCCTTTGTGGTGATCGAGATGCGATCTGCATTTCTTGTTTTAGGAGCTGAAGCGTGTTTTCCACGACTTCCAAGTTTTTCACTAAACAGCTTTAGTAACCTTCAGTCAGGTCTTTCTTTATTTATCAGTTGAATAAAGGAAATTGTTAATAAGGAACTACCTTCAGCAGGAGACAATACACCTAAAAACTGACAAGTCTATATGGTATGCATAAATAAATTTTCATGCAGAAGCTGTATGCCAGTTTGCTGCAGCAGAATCAGCGTCTATTTTTTTCAATGGATTCGTATCTTACTGAATGTAATTTTTGTCAGTGTTCAATCCCTAGCTGGTAGCGCCGCAGATAGCTTCGAGAGTGAAGATTAGGAATCGTTCAGAAAGGAGGATACGTGACTTTGAAATTCCTGTAGATGAACAGTGAAGTTATATGTAGCGTTTGAACAATGTACGGAGTTCCAAAAAAGATGGAACGCAAGTTTTTACAAAAATTGCTGTTAAATTTTTTGAAAATGAAATGGAATATTCGGTACGTCACGGTTTCTGCTTATCAGCGAATCAATATTTAGGAGTTGGACATCTTTTGAAACCAATCATACCAGTGAATAGTGTACGAATACGACGTCGAAGTGCCACATTTCTAGAGAGAGGTATCTTCAAATGCTTATGAATGGTTTTTGTCTGGGGATAAGTGTTTGGACTTCTGTACAACTTTTGGTGCAATGGAAGGAACTTTTCAGCATTTCTGTTCACAGTTAGTATGGTACTGGCGAAACGACTTGAGTTATTTTAGGCGTCCAGTGCTGTGATGGCCCTTCCGTTGAAATACGGTCGTGCCATGTTGAATGTGAACAAAGGCAATCATGTGAATGGACAGAGTGGAGTGAATGGTGTGGCTGCCTACGGTGTCGGGTGCTTTTCAAAGATTCCAAACTTATCAGAATTTACACTACTACTTGAATATCCTTAAAATTATAGAGAGGTAGAGAAACAAGACGTAGGCTCTGCGAACTTGAAAGTACCTACGTCTCTGCGAAATATCCAATTCACAAGTGCAGCTGTGCTGGTCAAGATAACGAAGAAAGAGAGTGTGTCTTAGAACCGGTAGGAACGTCGTTTCATGTTAATTAATTTACTTGACACTAGCTTAAATGATGCCAAAACCATCCATTTCGTGCCGATGATGGATGAGAGATACATGGTTATCAATACGAGTCGGAATATCGGCGTTATTAAATTTTCTAAAGGGTTTATCATGTTTTCTCAACTACAGCGATGTAGGATGTATGAACACTCATGCTATTCGCTTTTTTCCTCGTGAGAAGTGCCGCACAGTGACGTTGTATCATACCCGATGTGAAAGAAGCACATGATTGCTGGTATAGTTTAATAATCTGTGCTCCAAGAAGATCTGAGTATGTCAGAGTTAGTACTGTCCTAGGAGATACTAGCACTTCTTATTCTATATTCTAGTTCTTTCGATGTATATTTCATTAGATCTTGAAGACGGGGTACCTTTCGGATGCCTTAACTGTGATATCCGGAGTGATTACGTGCATCCCGTTTGTTGTTGAAAACATATAGCTTCAGCACTGTGTGAGTGGTGTCTAGGATTTCCAGTATGGTCGGACGTTAACTCACTTTTCAGCTGCTAAATAAAGTGCTCGAAAACTGTTGACGTGGAAAGAATTTGGGTCCGTCAATTGCTCACTTGCCTATTTGAGAGGTTCTAATGGGTCGCGGTGCTTTGTACTCTGTGGAACTAGTCCGTCACGTCTTCTGTTGCACTTCCTAAAAACACGCAGGATATGATTCCTCATTGTCAAATAAACATCTTTTACAATCCTTTTAAATAATGGAGCTAGTTTTCACAAACTAGGAATTTTTCCGACATTTTCAATCTTGCCTTGGTTCTCTGCTCCATTTTTTTATACTCATCGTATTTGCTTCACTGCCCTTGTTTTGCTCAAATCTATTTGCTCCATTATTCACTGTGACCAGCTTGAAAAACATGGTTCATGTTCTCGGAGGCTGTTCTATGGTGGTGATAAGAAGATAGCAGGAAGGTTATACAATCGTGACTTCAAGATAGCAATCAACTAAAGACCGTACGTACTGATGATCCATCTGCAGATAAAAATGACTATCTCTTCAAAGTTCACAAGCGCTAGTTGTGTTTCAGAAAGACTTAGATTACTATGCTTTCCATGTTCCTTTAATTCTACGCTATGTCGGAATATAAGAATCCTATTTCTTCGTTCAGCAGAGCTCATAGCGAGGCGGAAGTTATAAGCACTTACAATAAGTTCTATCTCTATCTCTATCTACTATGTTTTTCTTACGGAACCCTGCGTTCCCATATATGCGAAGTAAATTTATGGCCAAAAATGCAACGGTTTTTATGTAGTGGTGTTTGTTTTCCTCAAAGATTCTACTCTTTCGATAAGCTCTCTGTTAGAAGAGTATGTGCTGTTTTAACTCGTTGCAATTTGAAGCATATTCGTCACAGTTTTGGAGTCCTTCCGCAAACAGCTTGTAGTCTTCGGTAACGTTCTCCTTAATTGTAAGTGAACGGCTTCTTAATTAATGTTTTCATCGTATATATCAAGTCTTTTTGTCTTTTCGTTGTGACAGAGTTATGAAATGCGGAGAAATTCATTCTATGTAGCTGCTTGGTCAGGGTGCTGCCGGAGACAGAGACGGAGTACTGTGGACCCTAAAAGGATGAGGGATAAAGCCCCCGGCATTGATCAATCCATGAGGGATGTGTCATGCATTCAACATCGGTAAGCATCGTTTGAGGTGACTGAATGCATATCTGGCTTATACAATGATTCGCTATGGTCTACCGATACGTCGAGCCAGTGTGCTATTCTCCTAGACAAGTGTGGTACCAATTTGCCGTCTCTGGAGAGATGGATGGCTTGGTGGGCGGGTAGCAGCGAAGATCGACCCTATTTGTATTGTAGAATACCTCCTATCACTGTGCCACACGCACCCTTGTTAACCGTAGAAAGATTATTTACATGCACAGCCATGTTTCTTCCATAAAAGCGCAATTTCTACGATTAGTTCGCTTATTTTCCATCCTCTTCAAAGTGTAGAAAAGCAAACAAAAAGCATTCACTGGTTAGATGTTAAGACCTCTCAATGGTTTACCGTCTCGTCGTGGCTGGGAGGTGTTACTGGGTGTCGCACTACGATCTACACCAGGAGATTCATCCTCTGGGAGGGTTTCCCAAGCTGAAAAGGAGTCCGGCGTTTCTATTAGAAAGCCTAACTAAAAGTAAACCAATACCACAATCCTGGTATCAAAGTCGCATGGTGTGGCAGGTCTCCCTCTGGTACACAAAGGCTGCTACTGCACCTGGTGGTGAAGACCTGGGGCGGACTTTCGCCAGGCTGACCTTGGGGTTCCAGGAAGCCACAATGGCTTAACCAGCAAATCTCCGAAAAGTGGACGTTATGGTGAGGCACGCACAACCACTGAGGACGGACTATTTAAGTATCATGTATCAAGTAAGATGTCAAGGCGGGAAAAGCCTGGTGGTAAGAGGAGCGTTTCATTATTATGCGCAAGGTCACTGACCATTTCGCAGTGAGCAAAGCCTCCTATGCTTTAAGAGTAGGCAAATTGATACCAATTCTGTCTGGGAGAAGCTCTCTACGAATTCACAAAAGCTTGCGAATTCGGCTGGTAAGCACCCGCCTGCGCCCGAGTTTAGCTGTTCCAATATTCCAAGAGATTCTACATGACCAGCAATCAACGCTACTCATAACGAAGATCAATACTTTCAAGTAGCATCTGAATTTTCAATGAAAATTCGACAACTTCTGTAGACAACTGATGCGTAGAGACGAAACAAATATTAGAATTGCTCGAATACAGTATGGAATGTTGCGTTGTGGAAAAATGGTTTACTCTTAGCTGAGTTTCTGGACAGAGATTTTAAATCCCTTATAAATTTTGGTGAGCACAGATGTTGGTCTTCTTGCTAAGCGGCCTTCACAATGCGATCACAGCGAACACGATCTAAATAGTGGACTGGAAAAGGTCATGGTGGTCAACGCCTAAAGAGAGCAATGCAGCTGTTAGTGACGCACTCATCATAGGGATTGATCTCCTCAAATTGTTGTTAGCCTTCTTGATATCATATGAAGAAAGTTAAGATCAGAATTTGTGGTTATAAGGGATTTTTTCGTAAGTTGGATGTGCATAAAAACTAGTCTTTATGCTTGCTGATCAATATGCATAACATTAAAAATGCAGGTAAAGTCAACTAATACAAGTGAAAATAGAATGCATTCTGCACAATGTGAAGTGTTTACAACCAGTGTACCCTTCATTTCCACCTCTATCACTTCTCATTTTTCTCTTGCGAACAGATGAAAAAATTTCAGTTCTGCATGTCACCTCAAACTGAAGAAAGTGGATATTCACAAAATTCAGGTAGGTTTAACAAAATTTTTACAATTATAGTGGTTTCATATTGCCCGTATAAAATCGCTCAAAAATAAATCAATGCTCACTATTAGTAAAAACTCTCACTGAAAAACACTTCTCTTTCTTTCTATGTCTAAAACTGTGACCACTTTAGCAAATGGAAGCCGCCCGATCTCTTCTGTTCTCATTTTCTTCTCCTTTTCTTTCCAAGCTTCTTCAGTCATTTTCACATTTTTGATTATTACTGAGGTTCATTCACAGAAATCACTGTGCAAGTCGCATATACGTGCAACCAATTCGTTAATAAAACATTGACGATGATCTCGACCATATATGATTTACAGAAGTTTTTACATTGTTTCATAATTTTTTTTCATGATTAGATCGACAACCAAGTGATGATCTTGAAGGACAGTCCGAAACGTATGTGTCAATTAATTTCAGGCATGATGAGTTCCAGGTACCTTTTCTAAGTTTTGTAACCTTAAAGTACGTCAATTCCAGATTGTTACTATAAAACTGGTTGGTAAAAAATGGACGATGCATGATTACGATTGTGAAAGTAACGTGTAAGAACAATTCAGAAGAATAATTGATACTCATTAATGAAAAGTCAGGATGTGGAAGTCACAAGGGTTAGAGATGTGGCGCTATACATGTGCTACTCCAACCTGTTTAACCATGGCCGTGCATACTAAGCACTCCATCCATCCTGGGTCGGCAAATTGCTATCGTATTTGCCTGGGAAAAACACTTTCGCTAAGGAAACGTTTGCAGCATACTGTAATGAAGGCTTGGAAATACCTAGCAAAATTCTCCAAGAATTTTGAGAAAAATCGAGTCAAACAGCATTCACGGACATTCATGGAGGAGGCAAAGTCTTCACACTACGATCGAACCCTCGTACAGATCTGATGACCTTTGCAGATTGTGTTTGCATTACGACGAACTGAATGGTCATTGTTCTGATGGTATAGCAAATCATGGTTCTACTCTGATACTAGTGATAGATGCTCTGCTATTACCATGCTAAGCGTTTTAAACGTACTATAAGCATAGTTGACTACTCATTCAGCATATTCAAAAAAAAAAAAAAAACGCGGACTCGGTTCATATTATCCGAGAAAAAACGAACTAGCATCCATAAAACTTTAAACAGCTAATGAGATGATAATGGGACCGCATTTTTTTAAATAAAGTTTTTCTGAGGTAATAGAAATGGTGCTCAACACTGCATGACGATAGAGCCCAACATTGATTGATTTTCTAAAATATATTCATTTTAATTGAGGAGGTCTTAGGGGACGTTATTTTATAGCAAGGTTCAGTCCACTTCTGTAAACACGTCATGATTAATACCCTTGCTCGTTTTTCTCGATCTAACAGGGAAAAAAAAAACAAATAAATAACAATTATTTGGCACTTCGTATTTCCCAACCATGGAGACGTGAGAGAATTGAAGAGCACGGCGCATGGTCGATCACGCGTTTGTGTTTGTTGAGCCGTCCGCGGAATGAAAGGAATCACTTATCACTGCGCTATCCACGAGCTACCCACCAAATGTTACTTGCTACTTTTTTCAAGACCGACTAACACTTAACCTCGGCATAAATAACCAATGTTACCGAAGATTGTTAACCCAACATGAGGTTGTTATAAGCCTTATTGGGCTGACGCTTTACCAGCTTCGAGTTCTTCAGAACTGCGATGTTTCAAGTCGATTCAGCGTTGAGCCACGCCAGAGAATTCGACTCGATGCGACCAGGAAGACTTGTAAAGGACAAAGGAATAAGTGTGGATAAATCAGATCCTCCCAGCTCTTAAGGATGCGAGGGCATTCAAACATTAGCCAATCTAAACCTATTACAATATCGTATTAGCTTAAAAATTGATAGGTATATTAGTTCTTGTAGTTCGCAACCAGACAACAGTGTAATAGTCATTTATTCCCAAACTTTTTGTGCTAAAATGAATGAATCTTTGCAGAGCTGCAGATGGTCAAAGTGGTCTGAATGGAGCCAGTGTGACGATAGTAATATTCGTCGGCGAAATCGAGCTTGCATTGAAAGTGATGGTGAGGACTACACGGTCATTTTGTTATGTTCGAAAAAGTTATGCTATTCAAGAACTTATGGTGAGGCATGATTATAACAGCTATGAAAGAAGCCGCACGGAAGGAAAGAGTTGGAAAATTACATGGGTGTGTTGAACCGTTCAGCGACAGAGATGGTTTCTGGATAACTGACAATAATTTCTCGACACTAGAGTATTTAAGGTGCTCAGAACTTTGTGCATTTATAAATGAAGCATCCTTCCTCTACCGCAATATTTCCATATACGGTTTTCTTCTCTCAAACTTGAATATGTTTAATATTGAATATTAATAATATGAATACAACTTAAGAGAGATTGATAGCGAAAGTTAAGTTTCTAAAGTTTCCAACGGAGAAACGGCAGCTGAAAACATAGACGATACAAGAGAAAATACTACAGCATTATCCTAGACAAATTTTCGTTTGTTCATGTGCTTTGATGTTTAAAATATAAGTTTGGAATCAATAAAGTGTAAGAGAAATATGCCACGGACTCCAGAAAATTGAAGCTTCATCAAAGCCGAGCTTGTAAACTTTTATTGTGTAGGCAAAAAATTGTAGATTCTAATAGGTTTTACTGCAATTAGTAAGAATTGCTATGAGCTGGGATATGTTCACTTGGATTTGAAAGCAGCCATTATTTTCACATGGTACGACTTCCAAGGAGCTCATATCGTCGTGTAGGTGTTAGTTTCCAATTCACATAGCACTTACTACCTCTGAGCAAAACGGTATTCGCTAAAAAAGTCCGTGAATTGTTCACTTCTCCGAAAAAAAAACCAATCAAATATAATAATATTAAATAAAAATAGCACAATAGAAATGCCAACGAATGCAGACACCTCCTAGTTACATTCCTTAGCTTTTGTCAATAACATTTTCATCATTTTTATAAGATCATTGACATTTGTTTAAGTGTTGGCAAACAACTGCAAATGTACCGAACATTCCTCCGAAGAACAATCGTGTCACTATATGGAACGGACCTTCCAAACTGTACGCGAAACTGATCTCCAACTCAGAAAGCTTGATGATGAACTAAGCAAAAATGATCCAAAGACGGTAAATGAATGTAGCTTTAGATCTCTCTGTAGGCTTTGCTGCATTCTGTTTATTACACAGATGCTGTCATGTTCTACTCAGATTTATAAGCATATAATTTAGTTGGGCATAAATGTAAGTAAACAGATACACGATACTAATATGGCTCAAGACGAGGTTACTCTGTCAACTAGTATAGCTAAAACTGAAAAGGTATGTACATAGATATAGTAAACCAATATATAACACGATCTCTTGTTAAACGACATAACTTCAGTGCGAATGGACTAAGTGGTCCCAGTGGTCCGCATGCACTGTAACCTGTGGCACTGGGGAACGCGTCCGAAAAAGACGTTGCATTTGCCGGTGAGGGAACTAACTTACAACTCATAGTTTGTTATAGTGAACTGCACTAAGATCTAAGAGTTTACAACTTTACAGTGAACTGCACTGTGGAATAGGACTCAGTCAGGAAACGTCGAGTTGCTCTAGTCGGGAATGCTACAAAAGAATGCTACCGTTGTTCAATGTCGAATAGCCCATAAACACAGAAAGCTACCAAACGTCTTGTTATTAGTGACCATGTGCCAAAAATAAATTGACTACTCTATCATTTTGATCAAGATAAATATGCATGCGTTTAAATATACGTAGGATTACCAACGGATCCACTATGGAATAACAACTCAGAAGCACGCACCGCCCTTCTGAAGTCCCGTCGATGTAGAAGTGTTCTGCTCCAAGACATTACATCATTGAAGCTCTCAAGTAGCTGTTACTCCTATTGACTTCCACCATTTGCTCGACCTTACGTCTCTACTCCATTTCATGGCGTATCTTTATAGTACAGGAATTCATAACAGGGTAGTTGTAGACATAAAACAAACAAATCATCGCAAAGCTGACGTAACGACAAAAACCTTCCTATGGAAGGAGAGACACACACATACATACATACATACATACACACACACACACACACACACACACACACACACACACACACACACACACACACCAGGCAAGTTGTCGTAGACAGCTTCCTATTAACAATAACAACCCTTCAATTCATACAAACAAAACAACATATACATTAACAATGTATTAAGAAATTAGGTCGTGCAATGTCTCTCTCTTTTTTTCATCAAGCTGAGCGGCTTGAACAACAGCTTCAAACATTGCTGAATTACTGTGCAAAACCTTCAAGATGTGTCGCAGCCGATGACCAACAGCTGCTCCTTCTTCGGTCGGTGGAAAAGCTTCCAAGTTGAAAGCGGACACAACTTAAGCAGATCATGATAAGTCTTGATGGACAGCCGGCAACATCAAACCAAACTTACTAATAAACACTATCCGTGGTAAATTGCAATTATCTTCTCCAAGAACCATCGGATGATTCGACTCGATAAGGTCAGCAAGATAGCCGTATATGTGGGGAGTCTCCGCCACATCTTCGTGTGTAGGCAACCACGACAAAAACGCAGGAACAACCTAAAGAAGTATTTCATTCACTGAAACTGCATGAACTGCACGCTGTAAAGAAATGCGATTAGATAGCTGCTTAAACAAACAGTACATTTGATAGTGGAGAGAAGATCAGAGCTACATGGCAACGGGGGTTTTTCTGTAGTTAACCAAAGTTGAAGAAAAAAATCTTAAAAATCCAACCGCCCACTTGTGCAACATCAATATTGGCCCCTGAGTATTTTAAAATTTTCGCTACAGCAGCAATACCGTTGTCAGTAGCTCCGGAGCTCTCTTCAGTGGACCTCGCGTCTGGGCTAAAAAAGTGGAGTTCACACAGTTTGTAAAATAAACATATTTATTTGTTAAAAAAACCTACCTGCTCACCATTGCGGCAAGAGGTTCAAGTGCATTCGTCACGGTATTTAAGTACTCGTTCCCCCCAACCATACCCATTACTCCGAATCCATACGCGGCAGCTTGTCTTACCTCGGGATAGTCATCAGTAAGGCATCTAAGCATGAGAGGAACGAATTGCCCCTGATACTTCGCACATCTCTGAAATGTAGCAGGATACTTAGCACATCGTAACGCTGAGTACTGTAAAGAGCATTACGTATATAATGTGGTGCGAAACAACTCCCAACGAGTAATGAAAGCATACCTTCGGCGCGAATTCTATGCAGTCATCAATGTAGCAAATACCATACTGCCGTGAAGGATAGGCACGTCGAATATCAATAAGTTGCAAAAATTCTGGCACAAGTGGTTCTATGTAGTCAAAGAATCGCTCTCCCACAGCCTTAAGTGGAACAATAAATTAGCAATAGTTATGAAACTAATCAGATTTCTATTGCATCCTACCTCAAACATATTATGGATAAGATCGGAGAAACGAGCAAGCATTTCGCCTTCCATCTCTGCTTCTTCACTCAATTTCTCTCTCACATCGTCCGGATCAGCATCCTGAGGAAAAAAAACTCGCTTCTCCCACATTGTGGTGGATAAGAAATCAAAAGACTCTACTTCTTCCGCCGCTTCGGCTTCAGAATCCAGTCTCCTGATTTCATGTTTTTTGAACTGTTGGGCTAACACCTCAGCGATTTTCTCGATGTCCTCATTAGTCAAACCCTGAAGAATGAAATTCTTTGGAAACGCATTGTTTAAAAGTGTAAAACGAAAAATATAACAACAGAAAAAGATGTAAATCCCTACCCCAGTACGAAACTGAAGAACACATTCAGCAAGAGAATCCATAAGACGTTCAACTACCTCCAGCTCGCTCTCGGTGTCTACTGCAGAACAAATAGCTGGGAAGAATTCTAACCATAATTGTCGCATGGCCTCTATACCCTTAAATAATGACCAAACGTTGTCAACGATTAGTGGTGAAACCTCCAAAAAGTCACAAAACCTCACCTGGCCATTGACGCATTTCAACAACCACGGCAACGTCTCTGCAGCAGAGCACCGAACACTATCAACAAATAGAAAACGTAAATTTTCTATTGATAATTTCGCAACATCGTTCACATATGGCAGGAATTCTTCTACAATGTTATTACTTGGTGTCATCACTGCAATGCCAAAAAAGTTTTGGCTAGCGCAACAGTAGGACAAATGAAAATCGCCATGGTTCAGTGACTACAACGAACACATTCGGAGTTTGCTGAAAGTTTGCTGAAAATCTGATTTTTTGACCTGATTTATTCAATTGGACGAAAAGCATGTATTGATTTTAGAGCAAATAAAAAGCGATTTCGGAACCGGATAGGGGCTCAGGATAAATTTTGTACATCCTACTGACTTTATTCTGAACTTCATACCAAACAGAAATAGTTTTTAAAAAAGCGTAAAAAACTAAATCCTTCGCTGAAATATTCCATAAACAAAAAAAAATCCTAAAATTCGTATCTTCAATTGACACATAATTGCATAAACTCCAGTTGTTTTCACGAACCTTCCAAGTCTCTAGCGTAACAAACCAACATAGCGCATGAATCGGATTTCTCATCTAGTCCTGCGGTACGTATACCGAAGCTCTTGTTATCGCCCACAGAGTGATATGACCACGCCGGATCACCCTTATCACACTGATCTTCTATAAAAGAAAAACAATAAAATTAACGTTTTAACAAGAAATGACTGAATAAGCATAAAATATAATCAACCTTCTACAACGGCCACTTCAGGTTTGTAGGCAGCGGACTGCAAAATATGGCCCATAATCATAGGTAGATACGGTGAAAACTCCTTACCTAGTACCTGCAACTGTCAACAATGGAAACAATACTTTGTGAAATGGGTTGAAAGAAAAAAAACTTTAAATCAAACGAAAAGATCTCACACCTTGCATATACGTGTCCAACTACAAACCAAATACGAGTATTCAGGGTGATCGGTAGCTACAGAAGTCATTGAATCGCGCATTAAATCCATAATTGCGATCGCATCATTATGAAATTTCTCCTTTCCTACGGCAACACCAATCAGCGACAAAGATTCCAAAGTTTTCCCACGAAGAATCTTAGCAATTACCGATCGAATAAAGATATACGAAATAAAAGCAAATATACAACAAAAGTTGAAGGTGAGTGAGAAGAAAAAGAAAGTGAGGAATACCCTGTATTTATCAGCAGTCGAATTTAAAAGAATGTATTTGAGGTTAGGAACCAAACGATCATAGAATTCAACGAACAGGTCCTGAGCAGCGTCAGCGACTGATGCTATAGCAGTCACTATCTGAACAGTCGGCGTTGAGAAAAGGTATATAAAAACAAAGGACAAACAGAACCTTCGAAGAACTAGCTCCTTTCCCGGCGTTTCCGATTAAGAGAAACACATAAAAAAAGGTAAGCAACATGAAAGAAACAAAATGGAAAAGCTAAGACTCTAACTTGTTCGCAGCGTAGCTTCTTTCCAACGGATTGCAAACAACCGTAAGCGTTGCCTAAGGCCTGCTCCAGTCCATTGATGATGGCAGGAAGGTAGGCAGATATTATCTAGAACATTAAGGACGACACTTGTAGGAAGTAGATATCGAGAACGTTAAAATCCAGGAAAAATCGAAGCATAAAATAGCAGCAAAGAAGAAAAAGTAGGACCACCTGTTTTGGACAATCTTCACAAAAGTTTATTAGAGCAGCAGCAGCATGTGCTGATACACGATCACAAGAAACGTCAAGAATTGTAGTCATCAAAGCAGGAACAACCTGTAAGTCGTTGTATTAGGGTCAATCGATATTCAGAAACATCTTCCATAAAGGTAACTGGTAAAATTTTGATCACTTCAAAACCCGATGTTTATGTATTCGGCATTACTCTATAAATAAGAACAAGTAATAGCCATACCAATTCGTGACATCTTTTCTGCAACGTTGGAGCAAAGTCTGAAGACATTTGTCCCAAGGCATTACAAGCAGCATATCGAACACGTGGATGCTGAGAAAGAAAATTCAATGAGATTTGAAAAGAAGCAGGTATTTTTGAACATTTAAGACTACCTTATCGTCTAAAAATGGCAAAATTTCCCTAACGATTTGATCTATTTGTGGTTCCATAACGCGTTGACAACCCTCTCCAATCACCGAGAAACCCATTACAGCGACATGCCGTTCTTGCCATTCCTCTTCAGCACAAAAAATTGAGAAAAGCACAGAATCCACAAATGCGCAAACTGTTTTGTATAGTGGACAACTGACCTGAGCGACGTAGCTTTCCTGTTAAAGCAACAAAAGACGACAAGATATATTTTCCACCTAGTACACAAGCGATTCTATCCAATGCTGATTCACCAATGGCAACAGTACTAGAAACATCACTAATATACCTCTCTTATAATAATAAACGTGAGTATTACCATATTCGCGACGACTTGACCTCTAAAGTGTTAATTGTAAGGAAACATTGTGGCCACTATAATCTCTTTTGAGGCCACCTTATTTCTAATGATTTATTTTGGCGTTAATTTTTTCCCATTCCTTGTGATCACTCGATAGGTTCTGCAAATTACGTGTTGTGGCAATAATCGATCGGCAAAACCTCTGTTCTGCATATAGAAATACACAGAAATCCTTCCTCGAACGACTTCACTGACCGCTAATTTGACTGGCGATTGACCGCTATTTCAATTCTAACAGTTACAATGAATCACAGTTATCTTATGGAATAGGCGGTTACGAAGACTGCAGAAAGACTCAACATAAGCTGCAAAACGATCCAATCATGCCTACTGACCGATAGAGCAAGGTTTCCGCTACAAACTTGTCATGTTCACTACTGCTCAAGTCCTCTAGTTATCGAAAAACATTTACTATCAAAAAACCAGCTCCTTAACAGCCTAAAATTAGCCATTGTCTCATCGTTAAGCAGCACAAAATCAGGCCTTATTGCGGACATGTTGAGAAACGAGCAAAGGAGATCAGTGAAAACGTACTCCTCATCATCATCCGCATCCACGTCGTCCACTGCTAACCAATCGCTGAGATCCATTGTTAATTCAGTCATAAGCAACAGTACGGCTTTCACTAAACGGAGAAAGATTGGAACAAGAAATACGGATCCTCTAACTCAACAGATTACTAGAAAAAAAAAACTCTTCAGATCTACTGATGTTTCAAACACTTCACTGACTAATCACGATGAAAAAAAAGTGTATAAATCTAGCGTAGATTTCATATGTAGACATATTCTTAAAAAGTTGTTTCCTCATAAACAAGTTTCCGAAGATAATCAAGCGATTCGACGTCCTATACTGGATTACTTATGAATTTACCAAAACCTAGGTAATACAGGACTTGTCTGAATTCTTGTCATATGCTAATGAGAATTAAACGATAAACCGTTTTTCTGTAGAACTACAACAGAAAACACCAAAAATCACTTGCGAAACGATAAACATTAAAACATTAATAGGATAATTCCACCATACTATACTTACATATGAAGAAGATACTCTGTGAGTAGCGCTTCTTAAGAACAGCTGTTGAACGTTCACAGATCGTTGCTAAAACCTCAGTGGCAGAGTGACGATAGGCTTCATCTTTCTCCACATTTAGTACGCACTATATAACAAAGTAGTAATGAAAAGTACAATATATAGTGTGAAATGGCTTTTAAAGATGTCACCTCAATACACATCTCCAAGAAACTTGAAAGATATGGATTCACAAGTTTAGGCATAGCAGTCTCGAGATCGCAAAGGCATTGCAGTGGTGAGTCGTCGCCATGATTATGGGTGCATGCATAGCGACAAACCTATCACCACAGAAATGAATTGATAACATATTGACACTTGGAAACAAAAAAAAAATCGAAAATGAGATTGGTAATAAATCACCAAATCAGTGAATTTTTATTTAGCCACACAACCTTAGACCTAAATGTTCCAAATAAGGAGAAAAACAAATCTCATACTGAGTTCCTGGCATCTTTAACATTTCAAAGTGAATAAATTGGGACGAGG
>MQTX01000232.1:247781-288038 GCA_009735665.1 Angiostrongylus cantonensis | reverse complement strand
ATGTATATATATATATATATATATATATATATATATGTATATATATACATAAACTTAACATACCCTTACAAGAAATTGGCAGTGATATGGATAAAACATCACGATATGGAATACACTTCTTACCTCAACAATTAGTGGCATCAATGACGACATCTCCTTCACAAGATGATTATCATCTTCGTTCTCAATAACGAAGGTTACGTAAGCTTTGAATGCAGATGAACGAATTTCAGGTCTCTCATTTTTGAGCAATGTGGAAAACGATTCCTGAAATCCGTTTTCTGAGCAAACATTGTGTAAATCCACTTCCTGTTTCGAAATAATGCAAATCTTACACTGATACACCGAAAAAATTTGCTGGGCACGCAAGATCGCGCTCGATACAGTTTCTTTGATAAAGTTGAGATAAGTAAATAAAGAACAAGACAAGAGAACGGTAACTCACAGCTTTGTCCCAATACTCACACACTAGAAAAGTGCTGTACATCGATCTTTGCGAAAACAAAGAAAGTAGGTTAATACGTAAATTCTTTTCGTGTCTTTCGAAAACAAGAAAGTTATTTCACAACCCTCTAACAGTGGAAAATTCTCAGACTTGAGAAAAAAACATTATTGATACAGGGTCTAAAACAAACCTTTATACGAGGAATGTAGTGCTCTTGATCGACACCAAAGATGTTAGGTACAGATCTAAAAAGCAACACAATACTCATACCTTCCACCTATTGTCGCCAAAACGAAGAAAAGCACAACATACTCCAGCAGGATCACAATATATTCAATCTCGGTAACGTTATCGCTAGACATACAGTGTTCAAGGAACTGAATCAACTCGACCCATTTTTGTTTACCCGTATCATCATCTGGAAAACACTGCTAAAGGCAAGGAAACCCATTAAAAAATATTGATCAACGCTCCATTTACTTACCAACCGTATAACGCGCAGCCTCTGAAACAACTGCAAGAAGTTTTTTACGTAGTCGTCCATCAGGTTCAGTCATTACCATATTTATAAGCTAAGAAATGCACAACAGTAGAAGAAATAACCATAAAAGTATGAAACAAAATATTTCACTTGGTCAGTAAAGCTCTTCTGATTCGCGCCGAGATCCTCCCACAATTTCGTCCAACAATTCGACAGCAGTCGACGAAGAAGAATAAGACACATCGTTCGAGACTGCAATGGAACCCAACATAAGTCATAATAATAAAGGTAACTCACAAAAAATATTACGATTATTTAACTCCCTTTTACTTCAGTTCTGACGGTGTGTAAACGGGAAAGCTTAAATACATTCCTACATAAGTCGGGAATTGATTTCAACATAAACTTAAAAATTTTTAAAGAAATCTGATTGAAATCTACCACTGCAATTTTCACCAACGCTTCTAGGATTACAGTGCAACATACCAAGTACCTATGCCACATCCTCCTTAACATTTCCTTAAAAAAATTTCCCATTTCCCTTTATGATTCATCTCTTCACAGCTTTAGAGTGTTGGCCTCCGATGCACAGTCCTCAGTTATGTCACGTAAAGTTAACCTAAGGTGACAAGAAGAGAGGCCCACTGAGTTGGAAGCCTAGTCAAACGTAGACTAATGTGAAGCATTGCCTTCGACCCGAACAAAATTGGCTGCACAGTCTATTTCTGATCAAGTAAATGTAGCCACGAAATATGAAGGTAGACTTATCACAACACTAAAAACAACCTTTCTACAATGCAAAACATACGAAGCAGCCTAGCATAGAAAAGAACGCAGGAACACGGACAAACCAGGCACGTCTTTGGCTACAACATTGTCAAAACACTCAATGACATCTTAAAAACCAGTAAGCGGTACCCATTTTATTGCCTATTTCCATGTGAGAAACCCTCGGTGCATTGGAGTCAGATAAAAACATCAACAAATCACATCCCCACAACAAATTCCATTTTCAAACTAAGTTCTTCCATGACAAGATTATTTGCTTTTTCATTTTTGACATGTGTACTGAACTATATAGAGCCAGAAAAAAAGCTGTTGTTTAAGAATGAAAACAAAAGGACTTTTTGTACTTATAGAGTTGTGACAACACGAAAGTAGTACCTCGAATGGAGCATCTGCAGTACAATACAGTGAGAATAGCAGTGATGCCTTCGGGGCGAGTTCCATTTTGTTGTACACATCTTCGGCTTCATCTCGTTCTGCGTTATTGGTAGACTGCATGTGCAGAATCAACTGATGGAAACATTGCAGATCCATCGTAGACGTCCTGAGTGATGTTCTGGAATATGTTTAGCACTCACGGGATAACTTTCGTAAAAATGTGCGAATCAATACTCTCCCTAAAACAATATATTCAGAGAAATTTTAGAGAGCCATACAAAAACAATGGCCGAGTTTGAACTCAGCGTGAACAAAAGTGAGGTAATGGTGCTGCACTTCTACGCCGATCTTCTGACTTTTTCCGACATTTTACACCATATATATTCGGCCTTGAGAGAATAATTTCGACAATTCCATTAATGCAGCACTGGCAGACGCTGAATTTATTACTATCGATCATCAAGTCAAAAGAATTCACTAACGTCTCACCAGCACGAGTCACTAATGAAAGCAATCGCGGTCCAGAAAAAGCCAAAGAGTTACTAGGTAAATGCTGAATTTACTAATATCGATCATCACATCGAAGCAACTCACAACCACGAGTGACTAATGAAAGGAATCGTGGTCCAGAAAAAGCTAAAGGGTAGACGCTGAATTTACCAGTATCGATCATCAAGTCGAATGAATTCCCGATGTTTCACCACCACGAGTGACTAATGAATGGAATCGCGGATAGATTCCAGAAAAAAACAAAGGGCATTTCATTCTAAATGCTCTTAAGCATATTTAATTCAAACTTCCATGCTAAGAACAACAGACGTTAGTGACCCACCCTACCGAGAAACCCAGAATTCTCAGTAAGTGCACAAGAAAGTCTGTTCGGAACTACCAAAAACATCACGTTCTAACAAAATAAGTTATAAAACCGCTTCACTGGCACTAAAATTGATAAACACTGACGAAGAAAGCAACATTAAAGAGAACGACCACTAGATCTTTTATGCTGGCCACATTTTAGATCTTTGATGTAAAAGATAACCCCAGCAAGCGAAAATAAACGCAAAAACTACCAATCAATAGGAATGGAAAGAAAAAAAAATGTCGGAAAGCGACGAATCGGCATCGCGGAATTTTAGGCATAACGGACGAGTTCAAACGAACCGGGCTAAAAACCGACCCGACGAGTTTCACTGCGTATCAGTCGTGTGTAAGAGCCGACGCTCACAATGTTGACATCGCGAAGCGCGGTCGTGGCGTGGTGCGTTGGAGGCTGGCCTAAAACGCTGGGGATTCTCGTGCTTTGTGGTCCAGGTTAACTCATTTATTTTGTAACTTTGAGGTAAACGATAGATTTCTATACACAACGAAGAGTGTTGTGAGTACTAGTAGTATAACAGTGGCATTATCGGACCATGTGATTCATTATTATAAAACCACTTCGTAAATCATATTACAGAGTAACTGGTAGCCATTTGTTACCGTATCCTGTCCTGTTTCGGAATTCTGTCAATCTCGTTCGTCGGGTAAACTCAGCTCTCTCGAGGGACAAAACAGGTACCGGGTATTTTTTTTTTCTTTACAAGGCCTTTGAATGCTATCGACTTTGGTGAGAATATGGAATGGACGGCTTGCAAGACACTACTGTGTCATAGCGTTACTCAGGACACTACTGTGTCATAGCGTTACTCACAGCTGAATTCACGGATGGTAATGTCGGACTTCTTATCGAATCAGAAAGCCCCGTTAGAGAAATGAAGCTACTATTGAGCATCGGGGTTTCACGTCAAAAGACCTGACATCTACGATGAGGTAGTGAAACGTTGTTGGAAGATTTTCTACTATATAAAACAGCCACGAATTACTAATATCTGTGAAAAAATACAACCATAGGGATGCTGTAGTATGAGCAAAATTGGAGACCGCAGTTGGGATCCGAACCCGCGATTGGCCTTGTCGGGAGCTCACGGTTTATTTTGTTGTCTCTCAAGTTATGATTCTACTCAACAGGAACTCAGCAATCACTCTTAAACGTGCCATTCCGTGAAAGAAGAATAGAAACTGAATAAAAATTAGGGCGTTATTATTGTTTGCTTCATCTTCAATGTCCTCTTGCTCACCGACAAACAATTGGCGTGAACTAAAAGAATGGTTCGAAACCGACTTTCCTTGAACCTCGGTGTGCTTAATCAATATGTATTTTTTTCTTTGATGAGCTTACACGAGGTTGATAATAATGTTTATTGTCAACCTCGTGTAAGCTCATCAAAGAAAAAATGCATATAAAAGAATGGTATTCATGACCAGACTTTTAAAGGAAGAGCACCTTGTAAAGAAAGACCTACCAAATAACTGACATTTCATTTAAAGATTGTCACATTGTTATGAGGCTGAAGAGTACTGTTGAGGTCATTGGCAGAGAGGCCAGTCCTGTGAAATGTGACGTCGACCGAGTTCACTTCGATTTTTGAGCCCCCGACTTTAAGAATCCTCGTATACCTAATACTTCTTTGAGTTTAAAAAAATCCGATAGAAGATTGTTGACGAAGTTTAAGTTTTTTCAATTTTCAACGGAAGAGCCATAACTGCAACTGTAAGCGACCGATGCAGTGGCGAATGCCACTGCGTTATGTTGGATGAAATTCCGCTCCTGCTCAAAATACAACTGTTAAAACAATGAAGTGGAAGGAAGATATGTCATTAGCTTAAAAGAATTGCTTATAGCAGCTACTATTGAAAGTAATAAAATTCACTATTAGCTGAAGCCTGTTCACTCAGAGGTGAAGGCAGCCAGTTTGTCGTCAATTTTTATTTGCCGCCTACTATTTTTTTTTGGCAGAGTGTTGCGTGAAATATAACAATAATGATGCTGAAATATCTGCAAAACTCTGGACAGCTGATATCTGCGGTGGGGACCAAACACGCTATTAGCCTTTCCAGTGGCTGACGCGTTCACAGCCACACCATACAAGTCCTTCGCTCCATCTTTCTCTCAGCCATTGATCTACAATCGCTATCCGCAATCAATTCGCATTGACTCCAGTTAAGCTATTAGACAGCCACCATTTTTGCATAATATGACTCCTACAGAGGTCACGTCGTCGCCATGACCTTAATCCGATGCGGAAAAAGTTTACGACACGTGCTCTTTGTGTTGCCACTGTTAGCCAGATGTTGCTCCATTTGAATAGAATCATCCGCTAAAATAAAATAAAGGTAACGGAATTGATAATATTTAAGTGCATTGTAACAGGTCTAAGTGATAGAAGCGGATGAAATGCGTAAAATAATCCCTTAACCTCCCAACGGTTTATCGCCTCATCGTGGCGGGAGGTGTTGCTGGATGTTGGGTTCCGATGTACAGTGTACATTCATCACTCAGCAAGGCCTCCCAAGCTGAGAACGAGTCCGGTTGTTTCATCAGGAAGCCTACTTAAGAGTAAACCATACCAGGATCCATCACCGTACTCATACCAAACTTGTCACATTGTTGCAAATCTCCTTCTGATACACAAGGACAGCAACTGCCTGTTGTGGTGACGACCTGGGGCAGACTTTGGCTAGTTTCATCACATGTAAAATTCAAATACACTTTTGGGGCCTTAGAAGTAGACACTGCAAACTTTCTTTTCTTCGTGGCTGAGAGATATGTCAGTAAGAAAACTTTTCCACTTTGTTTGTGCACGTACTGGTGTAAACGCAAAAGGCTGTCGAAAAACCAAGGGAAAACCGATTTAGGAAGGGTCACCCTGGCTAATAGTTTGCTTATTCGAATTATTTTTCCTAGTTTCTTGTTGGGGTAAAAAAGAAAATAGATTTTAATCTAAAGTGGGGTGAATAAGTACGGCTTTACACATTATGTTCTTCAAGCCTTGCATTGACCTTGAAATAAATGCGCACCAAATAAGTCTTAGAGCATTATTATCGGGCTTCCGCCTTTGAACTCGTGAATTCATATCACTGGATGACGTTCATGTCGTTTTTGTTTTTTTTTCACAATAAAAAACAATATCCGGCCCTCCCGAAGAAGCTAGCGAACAAATAACACACTAAAAACTCCAGCTTCAATTAAACCACATCAAGGATTCTGCACGCTGCCCACAGAGTGTCTGAAAAATGCCCTACGAATTTAATCGACATTTACAATGTCTATCCACAATATGCAGCTAAGATCTTCTCAACTTGTCCCATCCTTGGAACCCTGGAGAACATACATTGGTAGCGAAACACAGTTGGGTCAGTGACATAAGAAGAACACATGAGAGATCGACAAAAAGAACAGTGGATTTCACTACGAGACAATGCAAGCGTCCTCTTGGATCATCTAAACGATCGGCGGAAGTGTACGTAGCTATCGTCAACCATCTGCGTTCGTGGATAGAAACATTTTTAGCAAACCGGAATGGCCGTCGAAGACGCCATCATGTTCGTAGCAGACTACTATCATGAACAACGATTTTACCAGAGGGAAACTATGCTGTGGCTCGCACCACCAGTGAGGGTGGGTCATAGTGTAGCTCTTGTTCACTCTCCTAAGTCCTCAAAGAGAGTCAATAATCGAACTTCTAAAAGGAAAAAGTAGAAAGTTTCAGAGCAGCTTTATGTATTCTGCGGAAGACCAGTCTTGAATATCGTTTTATTTTTTTAAATTTTTCCTCAGCAAGTCAATTATTTTGAACCAGTTATGAGTAAGTCAATATTATCAGTGTATTACAATATGCTTTTCTTAACAGCCTATTGGTTAAATAAAATTCGCCTTCTCCAACCAATTTTTATGCAGTATTTCTAACCACTCGTCGACGAGTATTGTGTGGATGTCAGTGCTTCTTACATCCAACTCATTTACTCGCATGCATCACACATGATGCTCTTTGGATTTGTTGGTTCGGCAGCTGGTCGAGGGTTTTCGTATTCTTTGTACATTTCGCTAGATGTTAATAGCACTTTTCGCTGGAAATCGAAGATAATTTTGCCGGGACAACCCTAGGTATCAGTCGCGAGCTATAATAATAAGCTTTTGTTTGGGTAATCGAGGTCCTTGTCCATATTGAACGCCACCACTAAAACTGTGCTAGCGATGCCCCTTTACTCAATTTCGTTGATTTCGACTTACATACCTTGTTTGTCAACTCAACAGAATATTTCATTTCGTAATCGTTTAAGCAATTCAAATAGTCTCACCACAGGGTTTCTGTATTATGTGTCTTTAATCTAAAAGCACTTAGCATTTGTCCACTATAAAAAATTGACGGATTTTACAACATTACTCTATGTTGCTCTTTCGTTCTGATTAGCTCCACCTCGCTGGGAAGGAATTTTTTCTTTGAATAAATATGAAGTGTAGACATAAAAAGTTCTGTGATTATGCCGATTGCTCGGCAAAACAAAAGTTTCACGGTATAAAATACATGAGAGCACTGTTTTAAACGAGAATTTAACACCACAGAAATCAATCTAGTGTCACAAAATACGATTCATCTGATTGAAGAATACATGAATACAAAGGAATGTATAGTCGTCGAATGAGGCTAATGGTTCCACGTCTTGACGAATTCTGACTAAATCAGTGGTCATACACCGATCACCGCTCAAGGGTTGCCGTTGTGTCAGGTGAATCACCGAAAGAATCTTCGGAGAAGGGAGTCTTTCGACGTTCCTTGTACTGACGGAACATCGCAACGATGATCTCACCCGCAAGCATATCACCGCCATTTGTCTATAAGTGAAGCATAAGGAAAACAACAGAAATGGAACAGACAGAAATGGTCACCTGAATAAGCCGAAGGATGAATACTCCATCAGATGTTAGGTAGTTGCGAACAAATCCTCCTACTTTTTCCTCCTCTGTTTTTGATGGTGACTCGCTGATCTCTCTCATGCACCTCAGGTACCTAACGTGACAGTTGTACAAAAAACGTTTCTGTCACGACAGCTAACCTAATACAAAAAGTAAGATACATATAATATTAAAAATTGAGACATACCTTGTTTCTATGAAGGCTTTTAGTAAAACTGAAGCAGCTAATAAACAAAAACTCTACTAACTTACTTTGTAACAAAACCTCGTTGGAAATTACTATCAACCAAGGCTACAAGCCAATATAGCAGCGAGATTACCGAAAGCACTCCGATCAGAACAAACCAGAACCTTTAAAATAAGGTGAGCTTTTTTTATGATTAATAAATGGGATTGTTCGAATATCTCGATGACACTCACCATAGGAAGACGTAGATTTTCTCGGTGAACATATTGATCATCAGTACACACTGAACTGTCCAGCGATGAAGAGCGCCAAGGACTCGAACCTAAACGCTCTTTCAGTCGAGCAACAAATTTGGTAACAAGTTCATTAGTGATGAATCCATACTGTGAAATCACACATTGTCACCCTCGGGAAGTGACCTGTAACATTCCACTCACGACCGCTCCAGATGTTGGTGAATATTTCCCATCCCCAAAACGAATTGTTGGTTCCAAGGAACGTCGAGAATATGGCGAACTAAAACTTTTAAATGCAGTAATTAACAAGGTTTAATTGGTATAGGAGCAGACTGATCTTGCGTGGACTACGACCACGATAACCAACCCAGAGTAGAAAATTAAAAAGCAATAAGGCAAATTGATAAAAATTGGGACAGGAGTGTAATTGCGTCACTATGATATTGCGAGTTATGGAGCCATTTGAGTGGACACGAGTAATAGGTCTAATCGTTCATGTTGAGTAGTGCAACGCGTTCGAGTGGTATTCGCTTCCTCGAAAGACAATGTCACTATCCCAATCTCAAAGTGACATCCCTCGTTTTTATTGTTGACAAAAGGATGGTCACAATCGGCTCACAAAAAAACGCTCGTCAAGTATATGCGTGTGGGCATTGCATGCATGTGTATGTACATGAAGTGTATGTGTGCATGTATGTATGTTTAGGTGTGCGTATGTTCGTGTATGTGTGTATACGTGTGTATGCGAATGTATGCGCGTGTGCGTATGTGTTTGTATGCATGTGCAGTGTGTGTGTGTGTGTGTGTGTGTGTGTGTGTGTGTGTGTATGTATGTATGTATGTGTGTGTGTCTGTGTGTGTGCATGCTGTGTGTGTGTGTGTTTGTGTTTGTGTTTGTGTATGCATGTACGTATATTGGGGAAGGCGAGTCTGATTGAGCTATCGGCTAGCTTGCCGAGCTCTCCTGAAGAATATCTGGGGCCTATTTGCTGCATGCGACCACGAAGTGCCTTCCTTGTGGAAGCCTTTTACATAAAACATATTTTACAAATAGAAATGCAACAGGATAAAAATATAGGAATAGGGTATTAAGAAAGATATAAAAATACGACAATATACAATTTGAGAATGGCAACCTGCACAAAAATGTTGAAGACGTAGAGAAATTTTGTGAATACATAGACCGCCGATAGAAAATAGCCTGACTTGCGTAGCTTGGAAAGGAGAACAGCTTCTGGAACGGCATGCACTTGAATCACAGTTAACAACACCATTAGCTCTTTTAAGTGATGTTAATTAAATAAACCTGTTTTTAGCTCGCGTTGTAGTTCTAGAGCATCTTGAAGATGAACAGCTGCTTTGCTTACCTAAATCAAGAGCATTTCTTAGTGAAATTAAGGTAAAAATTGATCACCTCACCTGATTTTCTCTTTCCTTGACAGTTACATTCTTCTTCACTTTTGCTGTATTTTCGAGGACGTCTTTGACATTAATACCTTAACGAAAAATAACTGGCAAAAACTAATTCACAATAACAGAATTCTATGTTTCAAGAGCTTTCTTCCCCAAGCAAAAGCTGCGAAGATGCTCGACAAAAGTGGCAGTTAGTGAAATATTTAATGCATTCAATGAAGCAGTTTCGTACCTCAATTGCCTCAACATTTACAATATTAATTGTTAGAATTTTAAAATTTTCTTCATTTTTTTTAAAATTTTATACTCGTCTTCACGTCTACTGCAGATCCGAGCACTTCTCATTTTCGACTCGTTTCCTCGCATCCATTGTCGACGAAGATCTTTCAACTTTTACGTTCGGCTTCGTTTGCTGCTTGAGTGTTTTCATTTCATCTTGAATGTCGAAGAATGCTGGGCTAGCAGTTCTCCCTGAAGACCTGGGATGGCCGGGCTGGAGCGTCCCCAAATGGATTGCAGAGTGGTTTATTTCACAGACAAGTCCGATACAAAATTCCGACCCCGGAGGGACGAGAAACTTGGTTGGACCGAAGCGGAATCGAACTAGCACTATGCTCGTGATTGTAAATTGGAACAATTGTAAAATTAAGACGCTGCAATTCTTGGCATGCTTTGCAAACTTCCCCACAGTCCTATGCCGTAGTAAAGATTTCGACAGGATTCATAAAGTTATAACCGCTGAGACAATCTGACAAACATGAAAAATCACTAGGAGCCCATAGTGCTAGATAAATTCACAAATTCGTTCAATTCATGCTGTATTCATTTATTCGAGATTTTCTTTGCAGTTTATTAGTTCGATTTAAGTATGAAAATATTGTTCAGGTTAGATCCAGTCCCCGAAGCTAGTCGTTCTGCATAGTTCTGCCTCACACAATTTCTTTAAGTGGGTAAACGCCATAAGAGCTGTCATTTCCAACCTTTACTTTCCTTAGGTCATCGTCTGCATCAACAAGCTTTCATGAATTACATATTAGCTTACGGTCGTTGAAGATTCCCCATTTGGCTCTTAAAGTTGTCGGTTTGTAATGGAGCTGGTTTCTCGCCACCACACTTCTTCGAATAAAAAAAAGCGATAAGCTCTTGGCGCTGATCACTCCCTGAGGGATGCGCCATACATTCGACCTCATTCAGCATCGTTGGGGGTGGTTGAATGCATATCTGGCCTTTATAATGACTGGCGGTGGCCTACCAATGTGTCGAGCCAGTGCTACTATCCTCTCAGACAAGTCTACTACCAATTTGCCGACCGCGGAGGGATGGAAGGCTTGGTGAGCCATGGGCGCGGCGATCGTTCCCACGTGTGTTTTGCAGGGTTCCTCCGACCACTGCGCCACACGCGCCCTTCTTCGAATATGTATTCAATTTACACAAAAGAATGTCCGAGTTAGCTTTTAACATCTTCCTAAGTACAGAAACACAAAAAAAAAATTGAAAAGGCGGTGATTTTCGGCTCATAAGGGTAATTGAAATAAACACACATATTGCTTGAAGGTGAAACATCAAATTTCAAAAGAGTAAACCGAGATCATTTTCCACAGTAGCCTAGTAAAAAATAGCAGTAAGGGTATGCACACTTTCTGTTGAAAAACTAACCTGTAGAGCAGTTTAAAGCTTTCCATACGATACATGGTGCATAAAATAAAAACGCTTGCAGTGCTAACACCAACGGCACCCATTGATAGTAACCGATAACCTTAAATTTTTTTTCCTGTGATTTAGTTGAGATCGAATTTCACTCATGCAGTGGACAAACGAAAACAAACGGAAATTTATCAAACTTCTAACAAATAAAAGCAAAGACAGATGTTTACAACAAATTCATGACCTGTAACCCATTAACCATTTAATAACTTGAGCCTTCGGAGCCCAAAAAGCCCTTCGTTCCTATGTGGTGTATAAAAACGGTTCAGCGAGCTTACATCAGCTCGAAGAACACAGAGATCCTGCAAGTTTTGGTATGATGTCATTTTATACTGCCTCTATTGGCTAGAAAGTAGCAAGGGATAGCTCGCCAAACTTCATGGTCTCATAGGTGTGTTCTCTGCTTTGCTTTCGAGTGGAAATATCGAACTCCGCAGCTTGAATGACATTCACGGTGAATTTTTCACTCTACAATGGAGACCGACATGCTTCAGCATCTCTAGCCAACACGGGACCATAAAATGCGTCGGCGGGATGCATTGCATTTATTCAGTAGGTAACTATGGGATTAAGTATGAACATACTACTTACAGCATTGTCTCTTTCAATAAAGTCCTCATTGGGATGCTCGTCATCTGGTAAGAAGTAGGATCCCTTAATGAAACAGTAGGTCTCTGCATATCTGAAATAGTCTAAAGCATTTTGTAGGCGAGAATTTCAAACCTTTTTGTTTCCGATGTACGTAAAAAACTGATGAAAGGCAAACTCACTTCTCCCAAGCACCGGTGAATTGGGCAGGAACCCAACACTGAACAAGCCACTGTATTAGGAACAAAAACAAAACATTAATTCATTGTATATAGCATCTTTTTTATCCTAGGAGGATCATCCTATTAAATGACCTCCATTGTATTGAAAATGGTCTTACTGTGTAGGAACAAGTATAAATCGCACACACTTATTTTATTGCGTAATTTTAGTTGATGTAATAATGTAGTAGAGCAGGAGATTCTTTTATTCTTCGAGAAAAAACAGCTTAGAAGACGGAATTTCACCAAGAATTGACAAAAGATTTGAATTAACTACGAAACTTATGATAGATGTTGTGATATTTGGAGTTACCCTGATGAGACAAACGAGTTATGGTAGCGAACTATGATAGGTAAGACATTAAGTATGAAGCATGCAACTTACTGGGTTTATTGACGAAGCAAAAATGTCTGTACTAGAAATCAGTTTAAAACGACGTGTATGAAAAACCGTGGAGTAATAATAGTATTTTACAGCATTCTTTACAAAACAGTTGTGGTGTTCCAGTCGATTCGCTCCAGCTTTTTATTCCTCTTTACGGCATAAGTAGAACAAATGGAAATATAGAACTAATAATTAGTGAAGAGAATAATTATTTAGTTAGAAATATATATAATAAAATATATTCATAGAAATAATAAACAACCAATTTTTGAAATTTGTTTTATACGACCCGTCTTCATGTCAGCCGTGTGGATACCAGCACTTCTCACATTCGATTTGTTTCCTCGCATCCATTGTCGACGAAGATCTTTCAACTTTTACGTTTGGCTTCGGTTGGTGCTTGAGGATTTTCATTCCGCCTTGAATGCCGTAGAATGCTGGTGCAGCAATTCTTCCTGGAGTATTGAGATAGCCGAGCTAGAATGTTCCCAATTGGACTGCAAAGAGTGATTTTTTTCCCAGACGAGCCCGGTACCAACTTCACGACCCTGGATGGATGAAAGGCTTGGTTAGCCCGGAGCGTAATCAACTAGCACCACGCTCGTGATAACAGACATCACTACCACTGTGCTATCCCCCCTAACATAAACATAAACATATAGGACAAACATGAACAAACGTAAGCACAGCAGCTATAGAAAAGTATAAAACAGAATAAAGAAGATAGAGCTTTTCCCCCTTTTTTGAACAAATAACCAAGTATTAATCGGCTTACACGAATCACGTCAAATATTCGTTGTCATATAAATGTTACTTCTAACACCATATTACGATCAGATTTGATTCTAATTGATGGAAAACACATTTTTTAAAGAAGGGCCTTTAAGTTTAGGGCTAATAAAGAGTGGTTCTAAGACAACAACGAAATAGGAGTTTCCATTAGCAGCGTAAACATGCTTACCACTTTCTCATTTATTCGTTCCTTAAAAGAAAATGGAAAACTTTCTATATGTTTCAGAAACTGACTCCTGTTTAGTGATCAGTGAACATGTATTCTTTCATTGATAAAGCAACACGAGGTTAATAAAAAATAGATTTTATTCCGCGCTTTCGCCTTTTTCAGACTCTGATTGATCCGAGTTCATAGCCCACAGTTGTCTCTTTTTCCGATGTGGGTCTTTGGGTCGCATCGAATCGCATCCAAAGAAGCGCCGCTCAAATGAAGTAACTCACTCAGCAGTGCTCTTTCATAGAGTAAAATGTTTCTCGATAGTGTCTTGCAGAGTGGGGATGCTTCATTTGAGCGGTGCTTCACTGATGAAATTCCGACTTTCTACGACCAAAACGCCACATCGAGAGGACAGTGGACCACCGACTAGGATCAACGGCTCTGAAGAAGCCGAAGACGTCGAAACGTTAGCCGAATGATGCTTTTTTTAATCAACTTTGTGTTAGCTTATCAAGGAAAAAACCTTTTTTGTATAGGTATTAGCAAAAATGGATGACCTGAAGGCGACTTAGAATAATGCGCTATAAATGATTTCATTGCGCACCCAAATTTTTTAACTTTTCTAAAAATTCTGAGTAAGATGTGAACTGACTTGTATCGGCTTGCCAACGTACTGTGTTGCTGCAAGTGTGATAGCTCCCAACGCCACTAGCATTGCCGTATACTGGTAATTAAGGCGGTCGATAAGATCATTCGACTGGTAAGACATAAAAAAAATCACTTTTATATGCTCATCTAAATTGTGACAAAGAAAAATAAAGTAGTGTGAGAAAGTAAAAAGAATAAGAAGTTGTGAAATTAAAAAAGATTAAGGAGATCTTGATTCTCAGTGTCTGTCATTCTGACATACGTTATCAGTTTTTGCTTGCCCTCTAGAGTATTAAAATAATACCTGCGTATTTTGTTGACGTATGGAACAATTGCGCCTATCATTTTCGGTCAGAGAATCCTGAAAATGAGGGAACAAGATGAATCTGTTAGAATCGGTCCGCATTGAGCGCATCTGCGAGCAAAAAAGTGACGAAAACTAGAAACTAACAGAAAACCGCATCATATGGAAACAGTTGGAACACGTGTGAGTCCGCAAAACGAATTCTTTTCTACGACACCTTTTTTTGCTAACACAGCAGCACTGATTTGCCAAGAAATCAGATATGACATCGGAATAAAATAGGGTATATGTGGAATATCGCAAACAATGTTTTGAAGATAGAGAACACTACTGCCGGAGTATCTCAGCGAAATGCTGAAAGATCCATGAGTATAGGTGTTTGGCAGAAATGCTAACGTTCCGTATTGCCATCACCGTAGCGCCATCACATCATGTAATCGCATTACAAATCATACCAGAAAATACAAGATACAAGAAAATAATCAATAACGAGTGCAGCTACACATTATACAAGTAACTATGCTGCAATCGACCACTACGCTTGACTTGTTACAAAGTCGCAAGACACACGGTGTCAGTATCATGGTGTGGTGTGTGCTCTAATTATAGTCGGACATATGTATCCAAACGTTACTACCTGTTTTTCGTTAACGATGGAGAATGACTGTTCAGGATTTTTCACGCACCTTGTGATACTGGTAGTGTTGACTAATACAGCAAGCATTTCGTACACACCGATCGAGGAAGATAATTGGCTCTACTTTGGAGACGTTTTTTTGCCTCATACAGAGCAGAAAGAAAAACGACTATGTTATGAGAGTACACCAAGGATGACTGTGCCAGTATCTGATCTAACGTTGGCGTAGCTAGAAATCCAAGCATATTAGGAAACAGAGGCGAATATTGATTGTTGGCACGAGATGCGAATCACGAGGGAAAACCAGTTGCGCGAGCGGCGGTACGAGATGATCGCCGCGTATGGAAGACCAAACACACTGTCGGAATATGTAAATTTGACGCTGCCCATGCACAAGGAGAACATCCATGCTTAATAAAGATTGTATAATCGGGGATGAATGAAACGACAGAAGAGAAGTCATGTTTTTCTTTTGATATGACTAATGATAAGGGCATTTGATGTGAGAGTCGGAATTATTTTTCCAGACAAACATGCATCGTAGAAGAAAAGTCATAAGGATTGCATAGTTTATGAAGAACACCGGAAACACGAACCACTAGTGCTAGTACTGCTAGTAGTGCTACATACTGTTGTTTCGATTTTTCATATTGGAATATTAGGTCGACAGATCTCACCCCACGATCCATTTGCAAATTATGTCGTCTTTTTAGCGCACTTTTTCTTCCATAGAAGATTGAAACTATTGAATATTTTAATCGAGCTGCAGTGCATTTGAAGATCGCGGATTATGAAAACGACTTACCTTCAATCGATAATCGAATACTGTTATGAAGAGAAGCTCAGAATAAACGCACTAACGTATGTATGATTAAAATAAAAAGAAACACTACTTTTTTAGCTCGGCTCCCAAACAACTCTCGATTTCGAAAGAGGTGAATCTCGCTGCAGCCCTCGACAAATGCTCAAATGTCAATACTATAAATGGATTATGTATGGGTGGATCCGGAAAGAGCTAATTTACTTACTGGCAAAACAAAAAGTTGAGTAGAGCGGAGAAAACGTAGATGCGATAATGCCACATGGTGGTAGTTTCTGTGCATATGTGTCATAGCAATCGCTCGCACCTATCGCAGTCAAACATGAGTACTATAGAAATAAGTGTTTGTAGTTGAAGGATGGGCACACTGGCAGAAAGGGAAATTGCGTGGCTTTATGACGAATCGCATAACGTGACAGAATACGTGAAAGATTCTTCCGAATACTGTTTGTAGCCAAATTGATACATGAGGGTGACCACAGAGATTGGTAGATGATCTTATGGATGCTGAGAGGTAAGTTGAATAGGCTTAACGGCGTCGGATTAATAACCCCAAATAGTGTTACTCTGAACGAGAAACGCTCTGCAAGGTCAAACGTCAGCATTAATTGACGGTGATTGGTTCAAGGATTGTTCGTGCTGGACGATCGCAAGGACACACGCAGACTTTTATTAACAAGATTTCCAGCAATCGATTACTATTAGTTAATCATTATTAATACTTTTAATTTCATCAAGTTGTTGTTTTGGAAAGCTTCGTGCTAAGGCGAAAATCCTCAAGGAAAAGCTGAATATATACGCAAACGCGAAGGAGTTCTTGAACTATTGATCTGAGTAAACCAATCAAGTGAAAGAAATTCTGGGATCTGCACAATACGTGATGTCGGGTCACATTAAAAAAGTGGGCAGAAGAGTTGCAAACAGTCCCAAACAGTGTTTAGTGAATTCAATCGTTATAATTATAAATGCGGAAAATTGTTTCGAATTATCGTATGTTGTCCGGCAGTAGGAACATTAGGAGCAATCTCATTTTTTTGCTTATCAACGAGGCGAAATTCTTTTTCTCGAAAATACTTCATTTTTTAGAATAGAATCTTCGATGGATGTGCAGTAATGTCAGGTGTTTTATGATAAAATCTCTAAATAAGATGCTGGCACGGCGTCCCTCTGTCATGTGGCAATACTAAAAAACAACGGAATATTGTGGCCCATGTAACATAATGGTTAAACGTGTCCTTCGATGCAAATTATTGTTAGTGTGATGCCGAGCGCAGGATAACCGTGTGATCCGTCGATTTCGGCAACATGTTAAACATGTCTGGGAGATGAAGACACTGAATTGATGCACTGGTTGGTTCTCGCAAGTCATTGTTCTGGGTAAACGTACAGTCAGCCACTCATTCCTGTGGTGCGTAACTGTCTCCGATGGATGCCACAATTTTTAGTAGATCGGCGTCGGGCAATCTGTTTTCTCAACGTTTTAGAAGTGTGATTGTTTAAAAAAAGACGATTGAATTAATGCTCTTCTTGTAAACGGGGACAAGTCGACGATGGTCTCATGTTTCTAGAGCAAATCTTTTCCATTAAAAATTCGATTCTGAAAGTGAAAACAAGACATAGTTATACTATATTTCGATTCACGAGCAGCGTTACAGCAAGGACACCATCAGCAATACGTTTCTTCTAATTATAATAAGAAATCCGTAAGAAAAATTAATTTCTCAGATAATGTATAAGAAATAGTGTTCAGCGTCAAAACCAACTCCTTAGGGTTGGGTCTATGCATTCGTTTCCATTAAGCATCGTAGGGAGAGTTGAATGCATGTTTAGCTTCTACAGCAAGCTTCGAAGACCTACAGGGCGGACCGAGCCACAGGATTTAGGGCGTCTATTACCACTGCGCTACACGCACCCTTTTATAAAGTACCATAAATCACGTGTACCGTAATAAAGGTGATGGTGGAGCGATTCAGTACACTCAAAAAAAGAACGAAAATTTTGTATGCCCTACTCATCTTGAACGGCACCGCAATAGTCGGACTTTCGCTTCGTGATCCTTATTTCTCTTTTTAATTACAGTTGCGGGCAGATTCTCTGTCTTTCCCAGAAATTTCGCTATAACGAATCGAAGATTCATAAACGCAGGAAAATCAATCGCATATTCACAAGATTTTCTGCTCCCGCAATGAAGTAGTGGAGAAAGAGGGAACAGATCTTTTGAAACCACTTCCCACTTGTTCTCAGTGGTGCAATTATATGGTTTACGTTGAAAAGCTTATTGGTTACCTAGAACCACAACATCCACCCTTGTCAAAACTGCTCCGGGATTGCCCAAATGGGGGTGGATGGATCTGTGGGGCCACTGTTAGTCAATGGCAAAACTGTGAGATCTTCCAGTGCTGTAACATGGATGACGACGATTTTGCTGCGACATCCAAAGTCCCTTCCATTCCAATGAAATGTGCCTCTTAATTAATCTTTGCGTTTTTAGAACGTGAAGACTGTATGTAATTTCGTGCTTAAGGAATGTGATGAATTACCAGTTGATGTGAGACAAATGTACTTTTGAATATTTCACTTACATTCCATCAAATTAGTCGGCTTACAAGTCTCTATTCTTGCATGGAACCTCCACTATTGAGTCTGAATAACCTTTAGAAGAAAATGATCTCCATGTTAGGATTTCTCTTCAGTTCTTGTCCGATTAATACATTAACCACAAACACACCGAAGCTGTCAATCAATAATATACGCGCATATGCAAAATCTTACATTAAAATACTTAATCGAGGGAATAAAGTTCTCCAATTAAACGAAAATGCACATGGAATTGGCTCGGAGAGGAAACATTAGTTCAACACTCACGTTATGATAATACTCGTTGAAACAGCTGATACTAAATGACAATGACATACGGTAGTTGTTTGGACACTTGTAATCACATTAGGAAGAACGCAAAATAGAAGTGAATCGAGAATAGACTTCGGAAGCAAATGCAAAGGCAAATGTTTTGCTAAAAAACAACACGATCAAAATTTCATAAGTGGGTAATCTCTAAGTAAAATGTGGAGAACATTATAAAAAACATCGTTGATGTGCAGCCTGTGGAGCCGTTTCCTTCAAGCTGCCGAATTTTTGCCTGACCTTCTTCAGTGTCACGAGCCATTTTTTCATACGACTCCTAAAAAATTCTTTTACTTTTTTCAACTTTGTCAATAAAGTTTACTTCAATGTTGATTTGTAGTTGGTAATAACCAGCTATAGGACGACCACAAGAAATTCAGCCTTTTTCTTACTGGAAACAAATAATTTCACTAGGTAATCGATCAACGACAGTCCTCTACCTTGAGGAACTGCCGGATAAGGTCGTCTCACTTTAAGTGTGGCTCGTGTTTTGTATAAATAATCAGTGCTAGGTAATTCTAGTTCGGTGTTACATCCTACTTGATTCTACTTCATGTGACGACGACAAGGATGGTGGCCCAAATGGCAAAAGGGAGGAAGCTCAGAAGAAGACGAAACCGCTGAAACGTTATCCTTAATAAATATTAGTAACAATCTCGTGCAAGCTTGTGCATAAATAAGAACACTGATCAACGTTTTTTCACTAACTCGTGGATCTGCTACCATTTAGCCAACACCTGAAGAACATTCAAATTACTAGCTGAAATGTCTGTTCCACAAGCTAAAAGAACAGTCCCGATATCACAAATGAAAAAGGGCTTCCCTCACATTCCTCTAGCAGTTAGTGATTAAAAACAAATCTCAGAAAAAGTTGGAATGTTTTCCTCCAACGTATTTTGCAATAAACCGTTATATAGCACACGTCAATGGAATGTTTAAAGACACTGTCACCTCCTACTAAGCAAGCATCAGAAAGGTTTGAATTAATTGTTGAGCTTGCCAAATAATCGGCAGCTTTCAAGGAAATTAAGCATGGAGTTTGAATCTGCACTTCATTTTTGCAGTTCCTTCTTGATGTGGTTTTCTAAGCTTACAGGTTTTAACTTCAATGGTACTGAGGTAATTGCAAAACTGTGGACCGCAGGTGTCTTTGGTGGGGGAACGAACGTGCTATTGTCCTTTCCTGGGAGTAACATGTTCACTACCACACCATGCGGATCGTTCGTTTCATTTCCAATTTGAGCTCCCCTGATCAATTCTGCTGACAGGTGATTGCTGACGGCACTGATGGAGAGAACTAACTGAGAGACGGGTGAAGTGATGGACTTGTATGGTGTGGTGGTAAACGCGTTACTTTCCGGAAAGGATAATAGCACGTTCGTTCCTCAACACGGACACCTGCGGTCCGGAGTTTTGCAAATGCCTCAGTATTATAGACGATTCATCAGTTTTGGACTCCAACTAAAGCCCTTGATATTCATGGTAGGATAATCTTCGTGATGTGTACCTAGAGCTCAATAGAGAAGCACAGCGGACAAAAGTTGTGGAGCTTCCTTTAGCCACCCTTTTTGGCAAGAAGAAATTGCAGAGGCTTCCTACAGATATGATACCTTTTGAAGGCGTCGACTCATTTAGATTGCTCAATCCAGACGATTTGTGGTATCAATGGACTATATTTACGCTTCTTTTCGCAACTCAGAGCGGAGTTAGGGAGTTGTACGAATATATTTTCGGCCAGCAGGGCTAATTATAGCACATCATGCCCTCGAATGTCTCGACGAAATTTCATCAGTTTTGTTTTCCTCAAAAAATCCGTCTTAGCCGTTATTTCTATTTCCATAGGTCTTCAAGAAAGGACTGTGGGATTTCGTGCACTCACATTCACTTCGGTTTCATTCCCACCTTCAGAAACTCCTTCGAGGTAAGAACGTGATCCAGATATTTTTAGTGGAAAACCGAAGCATATTCTGCACTGTTACGAAGCCTTTTAAACAGCAAGCAGCTGTTTTCGATGCCATCTCTTTCCTGATTTGCTGGTTGTTTAGAAGAATGGTGCGTCAAAGAAACTGTTGTCCGGCAAAACAAGCTTTTCCTATTCTGAAAAGTGGCAGAAACTATGTGTTTCCGATTATTTGGCCGAATGCGATTTTCGAACAACGACTAAAATAATAAAACCAAACAGAGAAATTGTGGTATGGTAGTGTCATTAACGAAGCAGCTATCCTCAGTTTATAAGGATGTTATCAAACCTTACAGTTCTGTCATTAGACGACTCCCATGACTAAATAAGCCGTTATTTACTCTACAAAAAATGAGTTTCTAGGAATGCGGTATTTTTTGTAAGGAATGTCCTCATCAACTTCATCAAGAATCCTTAGGCTTTGAGAGAATTTGCGTCGAGCAGTAATTCTTGCCAAACCCCATTTGTTCGCTTTCATCAGTTGACTTTGTGGTAGTTCACTTGATTCCGATGGCCAAGTGAGGTGATGAAATCATGTTTAGGTATAGTACAGTGACCACAAACATTTTGTGACGACGTCTTCTTCCCGTGCACAATAACGACTCCGTCTTTCAATAGGTGCATGTCGGCATTTTTGGTGGCTACTGAAGGAATCGTCAAAAGTTGATGTAATATTCCACATATAGGAATAAGAGAATATTAGTATAGAAGAAAACCTTGTAGATGTTGCAAGTTCAGAGCAGGAGAAAGTCTTCATGAGTCTCACAAACGCAATGTTTTGTTATGCTTCAACTGAGATCCTGCAGGAATTAATAATTGATCCACATATTCACCGATTGTCTGGCTAGGATTCGTGGGGAAGAGCACCATAATTGTTTAGTACTATGAATGACGTCTGTTGTTCAAGCTTCTTTCTGTTTTTGCTGGAGTCCAAGATTAACTTTGCCAAAATATTCGTAATCGTCACAGCCAACAATCTCAGCCCCTAGTGTACCCGGTGGATTCTTGGAACCCTCCAAATAGACTTTTACTACCAAAGCAACAGTTCCAAGCATTTGTTTTTCTTTATCTGAGTTTCCCGATAAAATACTCAAAATCTCTCTTAATGTAGGTAAACCTGCTAATCAGGGATTCTAGCTGTACATCAAATTCTTATGTGTCAAAGCCTCCCCTACAACTTAGCCACAATGTTGGCTTGTAAACCGTAACCCTAGTAGGTTATGGGATACTATTATTTTACTTGTTTTTGACTTTGCTTACAGCGTAAAAAATATGGTAATATTAAATTTAAAAGTCTGAAAACTACACCTACAGTGAGCATTTTTCCTATTCTAACTAGTCTCTCTTCGTTGCCCTCGAGTATCTTGCTTACTACTTCGCTAATATTCCGGGTTTCAATGGGCACCCATGCAACTTTTGAACGATCTGAAACAAAGGTTTTAGCTACAGTCATTCATCTTAATCATATAATAATCGTATTTTTCATACTATACATAAGAATTGCTCCGATTTATTTTACTTCGACCTCTTAAGGGGCACGTGTGGAACAGTGGTTGGAGGCGCCACTGCTACACACACGTGGAATCGATCCCCGCGCCCAATGTCCACTAAGCCTTCCATTCCTCCGGGGTCAGCAAATTGGTACCAAACTTGTCTTGGAGGATAGTAGCACTATCACGATGCATCGGCAGACAACCGCCAGCCATTGAGTAGGCCAGATATGCGTTCATTCACCTCCAAACGATGCTTAATGAAGTAGAATGCATGGCGTACCTTTAGAAATTGATCAACGCCAAAAGCTTTATCCTTTCTTATCGATTTCTTCAAATAGTCAGCGCATTTATATCGCGACTAACTGACTTTAATCTCTACCCTCACTCCAGTTTTTCCTGAATCCATCGACGAGGGAGGCACGCGCAACTCTCGAGGGACTAGCATTTAGGGGGACTAGGACGAGGCTTGCGATTTCAAACACAGCCAGTAGTTGCGGCAACTTTGTCCAATATCTGTAAACGTGCACCTTCTATATGGACCGGAACAATACTGAGTTGTAGATAGGTAGCAACAATAATTTAAAGCGAGTTCCTCATATCATGAACGCTTTGACGGCTGATAACGAAACCACAGTTAGATTTCTGTTCTTACAAGCACAGTGTTAGAGTCCTATGAACCATCTAGCGTACATCTGTCAACACCAGCTTCAAGAGGCTTGAAGGTACAGTGTTGCTGAAGATTATAGAAAGCATTGGCTATAGCATTCTTATCGAACGAAGTACCTAGAAGAGATTTTGCTGATATAAATCATTATTCGTATAGCGAAAGCCTGTAACGCGGTAGTTAAAGGTTATTATTCCAATGCAGATAGCGTTATTGGTTAGATCCCGCACCCCAGGTTCACCAAGGCCTCCATTCAGCAGTCTTGTCTGCAAGGATAAAAACACTGACACCATTCATAGGTATGCTCGTGAAGGTTATTGTATAGGCCTAATGTGCATTAATTTTGCGACGCAACGAATGGAGTGGCCCATCTGTGAGAGGTTAACAGAGGCCACAACGCTGGATCATTAGTTCTGTTTTTATCACTATTTAAAGCCATCACTAATTTACCAAAGTCGCATTTATATTGCAATAAAAGACTTTTAAAGAAAATTTCTCCACTATTACGAAATTAACAACGGAACCTTTCAAAATGTCCCTGTACTACTGTAAAATAATCCAAAAAACGTCAGTGAAGGAACGCACATCAGAGACGACTTCCGTCGTATTTCCTAGAGGAAAGCATGCGGTCGCTATACCTCCATGGAACGAGGGCGATTAGATTTACGGGAAATGAAGTGCTTCACACAAACTTCGTGCTTAAGCATAAAGATTTCAACTAAGCCAATCTTTATACAAAGCAGAATTTTTTGACATCTCTCTATGAAAAGCGTATAAAGGATAAAAAGGATAAAGCTCTCGGCGTTGATCAATCCCTGAGGGATGCGCCATGCATTCGACTTCATTAAGCATCGTTGGAGGTGATTGAATGCATATCTGGCCTTTATAATGACTCGCGGTGGCTAGCCGATGTATCGAGTCAGTGCTGCTATCCTCCCAGACAAGCCTGGTACCAATTTGCCGACCCCAGAGGGATGGAAGGCTTGGTGAGCCATGGGCGCATTTTCACGTGCGCGCCGCAGTGGCGCCTCCAACCACTGCGCCACACGCGCCCATGTAAAGCGTATATTGGTTAGGAATTTTCCAACAATGTAAAATAAGGCGACATTAATAGAAAGTAGAAAGTTAGAAAAGAAGATTAGAAGTTATAATTAGTCACAACCTCCAGAAATGTGATTGTAGTAGTAGGAGTTATCTATTACGGCTTGGTTGCTGTTTATTCCACTGAATAATTTCTCTGTATACTTGATACTTGAACGGTCTATCCTCACTGGTTGAGCGGGCCACAGCACAATCACCCTCTTTCGGAGATTTGCTGGTTTTGCCATTGTGTTTCTCTGGAATCCCGAAGACAGCCTGGCCGAAGTCTGCCCCAATTCTCTGCATAACTTTTGTAATATGCAATAAGTCTGAGAAGTGTCTTCAAACCTTAGCTTTTTTTTCTTGTTATAAAAGCATTTGTTGCAAAGAGTGATTTTCTGCCTTTGCTTCCGTCGTATATATTTGTCATCAGGTTAGTGATAATGAACTGACAACCATTTTCGGATGTGACAACTTTTCATGCAAAGCTGGTTTCGGTCAGACTTTTTGAGCATTTCTACTACATTCGTCGATTACAGCTTTCTTTTTTTGCATTACCTGTTTCACTTCCATCGCCCGGTCGTCTTTTGGCTAGTGAATGAATTGGATCGAAAGCACTAACGTCTTCATCCACAATAGATTTGTGATCGATTTCTGTAATATCTACACAGTTTAACTAAATCCAGATCATTTATGGATTCAAGAACTCGTTAAGGAAGAAGTTCTGAGTGTTATCAAATAATAATTTCACCAAATCATTAATTTTTTTAAAACTTTTCAGAGGCTTAGACAATCAGAACTAATTCCGAAAGTTTTAAAAAACGATGTTGTGGCCACTACCTTGACTTATATGAGTTATCATTGAAATCGTTGTGAATGTAAGCAAACCTGAGATATACATAGCGAACTCCTAAAAAAGATCCACTAAAAATAGAGAAGAAGTAAATGAACAGATATTAATACGACAAAATGCAATAATATGGACCAATAAGGTTGAGGAGACCTGAGAGCTCTTAAAGAACTGGGAACTGCAAGTGATGCAGCAACGTAAAAAGTAAAAGCAAATATGCAGCTCATTGAGGACTAAAATACAGGAACAGAAACAGTAACGTCTAATTAAACCTCTAATGATTAAATTTCTTAGAAGCACGAGTAGCATAGCACGTCACAAAGCAACGACAAAAACAGTCGGGCTCGATTCCAGGCATTCTCATCTGGCACCACACATAAAGGTATTTACTTGTTCCTTGACAGTTTATTTCGGCGAAAAAAAGGAAATTTCTCGAAAACTTTTTGAAACATGAAACTTTTGAATCACTGTTGAGAAATGAATAGTCATAACTGCTCAATACATGTGCAGTGAGAATTCGTGAGGATGTCTCTTAGTGTGATAGGTGATGATTCCATTACATACAGCAATAAATGTGTCATTCAGAGCTCGTAAACAAAGGCCATGAAATCCTAGTGGAGTGAAGTCGATAGTGGTTTGGTTGATGGCGAAAAAAGAAGTAAAGAACTATGACGATGGTGTAGTCATGTCCAAACAAATCCATCAGCTAACACAAGATTACAGATCATTACGAAATCGCCATATACTAAAAGCATTATGTAACATCCAAATCTACAGAAACCATTCTGCACTACAATATTCAACTCCACACATGGCAAATAATGGGAGTTGTTTAAGCAATACGGGAATTTTAAGGAATGTTGTGCCACTATCAGCCTAGACAGATAGAGAGAAAAAGAGGGTGAAGGGTGACGAGGATGTTCGTCGTCGTCGTTGTCATCGTCGACGTAATTCGAGATCACGATCACGATTGCTCGCAAAGTTGTAATGCACTGAATCAGGAAAGATTCGCAGTAGTGTAGAAACAACAAAAAGGCCTACTGAATCGAAACAAAAGGTTCAAGATTATTCTTGAATTTCCAGAATTCTGCTAAATAACTGTTTTCGCCTTTTATGAAAAAAATCCAAGAAGTTCGTAGCAGTTTTGAAATAATTTTCGATCTAGTTAGTTCGATGCTGGCTGAGTAAATGGTTCGAATACACGCTTGCATTACTTCTCGTGTGATGGCATAATGATGGTTTAATTATGTGAGATGGCGACACGAAGGGGTGAGGGGGTTCGAATGGAGGAAATGGAGTGAAGGGGATGGGTGGGCACTATGACCAGTGTAGAAATAGAGAACAAGAAAAGAGTGGATATCTCATTTTGCTCACGTAGAGATGTGCGCGTATACCCTTAGACATCTGAACGACCTCTGTTTTATGACAATGAAGTTTATTACATTAGAACAAAACACGGATTCTATGCTTATAGAAGCAGTTAGCAACGTAAAAACATCGAAAATCCTACCGACAGGCTAAATATTCGAATAAGGAAAAGATTTTTTTACGCTGCTTTATTTCGCTTATCTAGAAAGCTATAGCTACATACACATTATTGACCAAAAAAGACAAACATCTGTTAAAGTTAGAGAAGCATGATGATGTTTGACGTGCTCTGACAGATTCTCAACTCTGAGTTTTTAAGCACTTTTTTTGAGAAACTTCGTAACGCGTATGAATTCAATAATCATAGCAATTTGATGGTGATGTCAGTTCTTTGTCTCCGTTTCTTTACGTTTTTTAAATGAACAATGTTTCTGTGTGAGAAATTCTGTTCCATTCTAAACACTCTATGTCCCATTCCCCAAGGTTTGTTTCTCGATTCACTACATTGATCTTTACCTTCGCGTAAGAAAATTGCAAAATTTACCCTGTTTTATGCAAAAAATTTATCACGGCCACTCGGTGAATCAGTAATATTTCCATGCACTACAGAGACCGCAGTCGATTTGTCACTACTCATGGACGAATTGGGCTTAAATGAGCTAGCGCTATCCGCCGAAGGAGAGCAACCGTCGTCCGACCACCGCATGTGTGTAAATGAAGCAATCCTTTTTGCACTACAGCAGGTCGGACTCATGAATAAGTCATGTACTCATCGTGGCTTTTCAGATTATGAAATGCCAAGAGAGGACATTCGTGTCGAATTCGATAAAGTCATGTATTCAGTGCGAGTGATTTTAGGCGTGAACAAATAAATGTTTTCGTTTCTCCTTGTAAACAAAGACAATAAACCCTTTGCTATGCTAATGCTTATTGATCGGCTTAGTGTTCTGCTTCATCGAGACTGCAAAATTACACATGTACTTGTGTACTTTGTAAATCTGACTCTGCTAATCAGTGATCTAGTAACTCTTCATGAAAACATTTAAAACAATCGAAATTTTAATTGTGGTATTGCACTGAATATTCGGATGCTGCTAATTTCGTCAAAATCCAAAACAAAATTTACTTAATCCAGGATTTTTTTCTCGCTTTAGAAAAATGCATGTAATTGAAAAATGAAAACTGAAGAATAAATCTAAAATAAGTCACCGTGAGCATTACGACAACGGATTAATTGGATGTAGAGGAAAGCACGAAATAAGAAAGGAACTTTGATGAAGAAATTCATCCATTCTGGGAACAGAGCGCACATAAAGATAGACGGTGGAATAAATCATTACACAACAGCTTTCTTTTGCAGACGAGCCAGTAAAGCATTTCCAGTATAGCTACTTCCAATATGAGCATTTTAACTTTCTACGTAGCGCAGTATGTAATTTTCAACCGGCCTAAGGTAGAACATCCCTTGGTTTCAGCCTATTCTTTTCCAGAGAGAGGCAGGAAGAAAACTTGACGCTAACTGCCGTCGAACATCGGCCAACACTAAGAGATAGAGGTCGGAAAGGCAGGGAGGCGGCTTAATCAAAAAGGCTTAGCCCGCCCAGTTGGGAATATGCTTCATCTACATAAGCCCTTTTCTTCCATCTGTTTTCATTTATTGCAAAATTTGCCAAGTTTTCATTATTTTGGAAAAAAATAGCAAATGCAGTAATGAGGAAAAGAGCAGAGGAGAAAAAAAGTGTTGAAGGTAGCTAGTAGGTGTCTTATGTCTACATGCTGAAACGAATGAATACAGAATAAATTCTTGTTCGAAGTATAGAACAACAAGCGCACTTTTTGACCAATTTCTATTCTGTTTTCAAACATTTCCTAAACAGCAAAAAAAAATAATGAGGAAAGAAGCATGAATGCAATAGCTTTTCCTCTTCTGCTCTTTTCCTCATTACTGCATTTGCTATTATTTTCCAAAATATTGGAAAATTGGCACAGTCTTGTCTTGTATCTTGTAATAGTTTTTGTCTTCGGGTTACTCGAGCACTCATCTCCATCACTTCCCTACATATCTGTCCGTCGTTCTTTTGAACCACACATAATTAACTTCACTTCCTTAATGGACACGAAGAACCTTACACTTTTGCAAAATGGCCATTTTCTAATGCTTTTTGGCCAGAAAACAACACAACCACAAATAATTCGCTAGGTTCGGTACCACTGAAAATACTGCTGCAAATCGTAGTTCTACACGTCGTTTCAGTTTTGTCATGTGCAAACGAAATGCCGTTGATTCACTCAAATTCTCTCGCGCCGTCTATTTTACTGCGCTTGTCACCGTGGCGAAGGAATATTCAATTACTGAAGGATTTTTGAAATTGTTCCAGTTTTTTGGCAATCAGAGGCAATGGTGTTGTTGTAAATGCAGCTTAACCGATTACAACTTCATCGTTTATTAAACGTAATGTTTATTCAGAGCCTAAAAGTGCCGCCATTGTTTACATTTTAATGTACAGCAACGGCAACAGCTATGATATATTGGTACGGTGGAGAACACCTTATAGAAAATGGAATATAGAACACCGATGCGCATCGGGATAATTGGGAAAATGCTAAGCGCTGACCAGCTGATCCTTGAAAGAAGCGACGTGCATTCGACCCCATCCGTTACATCCTAGATGTGATCGCATGCATATATGACCTAATTAATGACCTACAGTAGTCTAACTACCTATCAACTCGGTGCTGCTATCGTCCCAGAAAAGTCTGCCAGAAATTTGACGACGCAGAGGTATGGAATGTTTTTCAGGCCAAAGGCGCAGGATCGAATCCACTGCATTGCAAGGGACATCTAATCACTAATCGCAGACATACATGAGTTCTCATGATTCAAGTCGAAGTTCCCATTACACTGCTCTTCCTTATGCTGTAAGGATCAATTGAAAATCCAATGATTTTTATGGTATAGGTGCAGAATAGAAAAAAAAACGATGAAATTGTACTGTCGCCTTTCTAAACTATAACCGTCTAATAATTGTTTTAAACTTATCATCTAGTATTAAAATGGCAGTAAGGATGACTGTTCATGGTGGCGGTTTTGGGCAGCCACAGCAAAGCAATGTTTGAACGATTCGCCTCGTTAAACTTAACTAAATGATGAATTGGAAATGATTTTTACGGGTAACGACGGGATGAGTTCATGGCTGGTGGCGAAGCGAATTCTTTGTGGACAGTCAAGTCGAGTGGAATATAGGCAGTACTTCCAGCGCTGCAGTAGGCGCTAAGCGTACACACGCTCGTACTCAAAGACACTTCTTTCAAAAATTTTTGGTTAGTCCACATTTTGAAGGTCACTGAGAATATCATAGTCGGGAGTATGCCAGCCTTTAGCGGAAAAAGGACAACGACTTGGTGCAAATGTTGTGAAGTGGTAGCGCAAATGGAAAATTCAATAAGCCATATTCTATTTGAGTTTTAATAATATCGTCTTCATGCATACGTTAGCTGATAATCGAATAATAAAAAAAATAAGAGGATTAGAATTGGGTCCAAATAACAGGCCCCGTCGTTGACAACGCAAGCGATGTATTCTTCTAGTGTCCATGCGGGATTGGAGGGAAGAAGTGGCGGTGAATTTGTCTCGAAATCGCATTCCATTCGGTCACAACGTTAACGCCGGCATTAGAAGAAAGAAAAACACAGAAGAGAACGATTAGTACTGTGTGATTCTTCACTGAGTGTAAAAATCTCAGCATTTTTCGAGAGCAAACACTTTTTATCAAACTTTTTACAAATTTGGTGTTACAAGTATAGCTGAGAGAACGGCCTTGCTTTTTTCAAACATCACTGGGTACTCAGTTATAAGTCAGTCAATTACACTGTTAGTGTACTTTTGCCGGGAAAATCCTGCAAGGAAGAAGATTTTGCAAAGAAAAAGAGCTCAGACAAATCGATAACAATGATTGCCTTAGAGAAATAAATAAAAAATCTATAGTGAAGATCTGAATTATAAAAACAGATGAACTTTTTAAATCGTCGTTTTCTCTCTCAGCAATCGCGAGGTTGTTAAACAGCATACGTTTACGTCCATGCAATAACACACATACAACACAATCGTAGCTGACGTTTCGGCAGACACCTTCTGCAGAGCCGTTTTTCTACGTGCCTTCCATGGCCTTCCAGATGAACTTACATTTTACATCATTCTTTGCTTCAGCATCGAATTTGAACTCCAAAATGCTATCCTGCTGTGGACACCATGAGATTGGAACAAAATAACCAATTTTTTCCAAAATTATTTAAAGAAGACGAGAAAAACATAGCTTTAACTCGAGCAGAATTCTGACATTACTGCTATATTGCTGGCTTCCAGCATTTGCTTATTGCCAGCCGGACCTCCAGAAGTGAAAGTGGTAAACTCCTCAAAGTTCCAGTTTTCGTGAGGACTTAAGTGATCTTGGTTCTTCGAACGCACTACTTGATTGGAAATCTACAAAAGGTCAACTAATACAGAGCGGTTGAAGGCATTCTGCAGAATTCTACAATTTTTCGTCAACTGGTATATTAGTGAAGATGGTGACGTGGTCGACTTGTAGAAGAAATTTTACTGTTTTAACTCATTATTTGCTGTCTACTCTTTTTAATGGCAAGGTATATATTGCGAAATATAACTTTATTGATGCTGAGACATTTGCAAAACTCCAGAAAGCAGGTGTTTAATTAATAGATAAGTTAAAATTGTGATTATAACTGCAGCCTAGGTTTAACTGGGTTCGTTGTCGATTTGGGCTCCCCAGGTCAATCCCGCTGACGGATGATCACTGATGGCAAAAAATCGATAAAACTAGCTGAGAGACAGGTGAAACGAAAGACCCGAACGGTTTGGTGGCAAACGCGTTACTCATTGGAAAGAACAATAGCGTCCCCACCGTAGACACCTGCGGTCCGGAGTTTTGCAAATATCTCAGCATCATTGAAGTTTACTGTATTTAGTAAGGACTAGGTGAAATTCTTTAAAACCTTTGGATAATTTAAAAGGTCTTAGAATTAAAATGCTCAAACAATAAAGGAGACATTCACCTTTCTTTTTAATTTCAAAGAAAGGCTCGACAATCAATAACATCGATAACACATTAGGGGAGAATTCGCACTCGAGCTGACCAAATCCCATCTGTTAAGCGCCTTCGGATCTCGACGAAAAATGTCCACAAAATAGGATTGATAAACCTCTAAAAATTAAAATTTCTGCTTAGTAAAACAAAAAAAGCTTTTGTCTGGCAGTCCAAGATTTGTACATCTTATTAGTTTTTATTTCAATCAACAAAGTTTACAAAGGAAAAGATATGCTGATTTAATGTTTAAATGAGCCGCTATTTTCGCACTATGTGAGTGGAAGGCAACTCACTGATTATATGTTAGGAAAACATAGTAAACAAGAGTGCCAAATTAAACCCATCAGCCTCCTTAAAAGGTTGTTTAGTTTCAAAAAATATTTTAAAGCAGCAGTTACTCAGAAATAACCTCGCCTCGACGATTTTCTCTCCAAAACATCTAAAGTGGTTTTAGTACTAAGGCTAAGCTGCAAAATGGGTTAAACTCCTTTACCATGAAATGTTTGACGTAAATCACTTCTGATTGCTTTTATAAGCAACAACTAGTCAGTCTCAGAAAAAATCATGTTAAACCGTACAATCAATTTTTACAAGAGAAATATATCACCTGTTTCACTCTTTGCTAAGTTAATTGCCGAGTATCTCAAGCTGGCGCTTACAAATCTTCCATTTTTTCCTCTTTTGTGGAAGAGTAAATAGCCCACTGGCTTTTGCTCGCTCTAGGAACTCTTTGGGCATCATACCTTTCTTATAGGCTTTTGCAAAAAGCTGTGACCATTAAAACGGTGATCTTCTTGCAGTGCGTTTAAAATCCTTTTTGTCCACCGATTGTCGATGAAATGCATTACGCTTCAGGCCCACCATGTTTTCGACAGTTTGCCACATCAAACGGCACCTTGATTTTTGAGCTCGACACAGGTCGGAGCTTCGGATGCTTTTCATCACTTCTGCGAAACGGGATACTATTAGCATTGTCGTCTTGACTGCGCGTTCAATAACGATGAGTAACCATTCACCCTGTCTACGCAGCGACCAGGTTTCTGATGTATACCAAGGCAGGAAGAATCGTTGAGTGGAAAATGTGGGCACGGAGTCGGGTGTTCTTTGTTTTTTTCACTACCTCCTCGATTTTCTTGAAGGTACACCAGTTCGTTTAACTATTCCTGCTCAACTCTGGAACAAAGTTGTTCACTATGCTGATTTCCTAATCTAGGTGGACGTTCCTGGAGCATTCGGAGAAATTCGTGCAGTTGAGCTCGAATGTGGTTTGAGAGACCAATACGCTGCTTATGAACATTATTTTTGTGAGACTCAGCCGAAGGGAAATCTTTCCACAAGTGTTATCGAAGCCGGCTAGCATTCATTCTGCTTAGCTGTTGATTGTTGGTATAAGAACGATGTCATCATCAAAGAGAAGATGGTGTAGTTTCCGATCATTAATTTTCACTCCCTTGTTGTCCCATTGCAGTGTTCGTATGACCTTTTAGACGGTAATCGTAAATAAATTCCGTAGGATGGTATCGCGTTGTTTAGCCGTTATTTTGACGTCGATGTTAACATCGTTGTAGAATGGTGGCTCCATATTTATGAAATTTTTGTAAAGCTCGCGAATAATCTCTATATGCTTAGGGTCTCCCTTATTATCAAAGGCTTCTATAACTGCTTCTATCTCAACTGAGTCAAAAGTCTTCCTTAAGTCGACAAAAATGTGACAGAGCGGTCCTTTTTACTCTCGCGATACTTTAATGACTCTAGTTATCTCGTGGATGTGCCCCAACGTACCGAATCATTTCGAAACCCTGCTTGCTCACACGATCGCCCTTTGTCCCGTGTTCTGTCAATCCTGCTTAGGATGATTAGAGTGAAAGGTTTGTAGACGACAGACAGCAAGCAGATTGGGCGATGGTTGCCGATATTGTGGAGGTCACCCTTTTTCAGCAGTAACATTGTCTTGTTGGTCTTCCCCTGAGTACGGACATTGCTTTCAGAGAGGCAACGTGTGAACCAGCCTACCCAGCTCGTTTGCGAGGACTTGTGGAAGGTTCCTCAGGAGCTTGGATCTCATCATCTCCAGACAAGGTGTTGTTCGATTTTTTACCGACAAAATAGCATTGCCCATTTCGGAAGAGGAAACCGGTAGTGCGACATGCCCATTTTTCTTTATTTCATATGAGGGCGGGAGGACATGTGTATTTAGGAAATCTGAGTAATATTCGTGAATGATTTTCTCCATTGCCTTTCTGGACGCTGTTATTGTTCCGTCTGGGCGTCGGAGTGCAATCATCTTGGTCTTGTAAATGGCGAAGCTTCGGCGGGTTTTGCGAATGCTTTTCCCAGCCTCTACAGCTTCGACCATTACTGCTGCTCTTCTCTCTTTAAGATCTTCTTTTATCGCCTGTCTGCATTGTTTCCCAAGTTCGGACCTTAGTTCGCGGTTGCCTGCAGCTAGTGCGATTCCACGCTGGCGTACCAGCACGAGCATTTCTGGAGACTGACATCACTTGAAGACTTTCATACTCTCAGAGTTCATGGCGCTAAAGTAAAGCCGTCGAATGAGCCAATCGTATTCCTCGTCGATGCTATCGAAAACAGCATCCTCCAACAGTTGATTAATGAACTGAATAAATAACAGTTTATGTTGGTTTTGGTATGAATTCAGCGGCTTTCGTTCCTTTCCACGAGAAACGAAATCTTGCACAGAGGAGGCGATAGTCTGATTGAGCGTAAAATTCTGGGACAACAGCGATATCGGTTAGGTGAAACCTATTTACTGCTGCGTTGCCTATTTCGTTATGGTACTCTCCACTGAACGCTGAGTGCGGGCCTTCTGGAATTGTGAGCTGCTATGAATGGTCTTGCTCGATAAACGCAGACAACCCTGCCCGTTCGGTTCCAATCCGTGAGTCCCAATGCGACGTTATTATAACGTTTTTCTGGACCTAATCGTAGGGTTAACATCTCTGTTGATGACCTTAGAGGATGTGTAGTCTTCATTGCAAAACTTTCTTAAGTCCATATAGAACGCTTCAACTATTACGTCGCTGTCTGATGTCGGTGCGTAAGCAACGCATCAAAGGCGCAGCTAATCTATATCTTTTCAATTGCAAATGTTCGGTTGGGGATGTTAGTTGCTCAAATGAATCGATGTCCATGAATAAGCTTGTGTTGACGAGAACGCTGACTCCACCGTCTCTTCTTTTTTTATGTTCCAAGGTACTTCTCCGGAGTTACAGACGGCGTTTAAAGGGTCTCGTCTCGGCCAGGCCGATGACGTCGTACCTCATCCTTCATACCTACATGACCAAGTCTTCTATCGAGGATTCGGATGCAAGTGTGCGTGCACTGTAATCTGTACAGCCTAAAATGTTCCTCAGATTTTATCAGCCTGTTCGTTCTCGTTCTACCCAACACTGCCGAACCAAGGTAAATTAGGGTCAGCGGAGTGAAGCTCGTTTATTTTGTGCCTAGTTTTTTGACACCCAACTATGGCTTGCCGAGCTCCGAACGTGGGAAATGAGTGCACTCACAGGTGGCTTCCCAGTCTCCCTCAGAGTAGACTTGGAGCTTATTTGTTGGAAGCGACTCCTATCCGCCTACCATAAAATTTTCCTGCTATTTGATTGCAGGCTTTTGGCCGAATTGACTCGTAGAATACAATCAGCATAAACGAGAACACACCCACGCACGCATGCATGAAGACGTCCTCGCGAATACGAAAGGCATGTACCAACTCGGCGCAGGAGAAACAGGGAAGCCATCCACTGGTTCCAAATGCTTCTGAAAGAGCGAATAAAGATCGCCTTTGATCCGCGATTAACCCTCTATCTGCCATGAAATATGTAGTTAGCATTTCTTATGTAGTTACGACTTACGAATGCTACGAATCGTTACAAACGACTTACGTCAGGAATGACAGCAAACAATTCTCGGCCCGTAGGATAAGGGATAAAGCCTTCAAAATTGATCAATGCCTAAGCGATGTCCTATGAATGCATCTCCGTTAAGCAATGTAAGTAGTGGTTGAATGCATGTTTGGCTTATACAATGACTTGTGATAGCTTACCTATGCATCATCTCAGTGTTGCGTACTTTCTAGCACCATTTAACCCCCAGAGGAGCGAAGGATTTGGTGAGCTGCGAAGGCAGCATCAAATTAAAGGACACGCGTATAACGAAGGGTACCTCTAACCATTGCACTACACGCGCTAGAATTCTTGGCTTGCTGTTTAGATAGCTGCCAAGCATGTCGCGATTCCAGGTGCAATCCATGACATCAAAGATTATTAAAAGGTCACTGCACTATTGAGCTTTAAGGAGTCATAACCTATTAGTTGTTGTTAAGAATCTAGACAAGCCGTCAGATGACTGCACAAACAATGCCAAGTCTTTAAAATTTTCGTTACATATTGCCCACCTATCGTCAATATGAAGTCGAATAGAGAATGCATTACGAAGTGTGCCATCATGTACTACACAAAAAAATCGAAACAAAACATGGTAATCAGCTTTCAAAAAAGAATCATTGTAACAATCGACACTGTGAAAGTGCGTCTGCCCTGAATTATTGTGGGGTATTTCTGAGAACAAAAGATTTATGCTAACCACTGAATATCCAGAAAGCAGCGCCTTCTTTGCAACAACTGACAAGCAAATGATCGAATCTCCATGCAAACATCGTGCAACAGAAACGTTACTGCCACGGCGCGACCTATCGGAAATTGATTGCTCCAGGCTAATTATGCTCGCAATCATCCGAGGACAATAAAGTGGCAGCAGATTTGCCCGAGAGGAGAAAAACTGGTTCGATACATCACTTGGTTCCTTCATTTCACTGCATGATCGAAACGACTTCCAAAATTGAAAAAAAATGAAAAAATAACGAAACAAATCGAAACGAATAGAAACGTCGAACATTTTTTCTTCTCTTTCTCAAATTATTAGTCAAAAATGTCATTACCCAACTAGGAATTTGTAGTAATTGCTCCGTTGCGCTTAAAAACTGCAACAAATTAAAAAATCTACGATTTGATCCACATCGATACGAGAAGATATCTCCAGTTTCGTAATATATGTGATCAAGGTACTTGTCTTTAGCGCAAATCTCTTAAGCTGGGTAGACCTTAGGTGTTTCTCTTAAAAGCACAACGAGTTTAGTTTCATAATTAAAACAATGTTCGATTGAATTTTGTGCTTTTTCAATATACATTTATCTCGTACGTGCAAGTTAATAAACTATAAAGAAGCACTCTACAACTAGAAGCTTTCTGTAATGCATCTATGCTGGTTAATTCCTAAAATTGGGATCAATTTGATAATATCGTTCAGAATTTCATTTAAAAAATATCACTGACATAATCCAAAACGAGATTCCACTTTGTGCATCTTCAATTTCCAACGAAGAGAACAGTGATTGCTGATGGCACTGATCGATAGAACCATCTGAGAGACAAGCGAAATGCAAGACTGGCATGGTGTGGTGGTGAGCGCGTTACTCCCCGGAAAGGACAATAGCGAGTTCGTTCCCCACCGCAAGCACCTGCTGTCCAGAGTTTCGCAAATATCTTAGCACTATTTTGATTGATTCATACATAATACTCTGCTGTGAAAAATTATAATAGGTAGTAAATGAAAAAGTTAACATTGTGATTTAGATTGCAGCCTCAGCTTACTTAGGTTCATGGCCGATTTGGGCTCCCCAGATCAATCTTGTTGACGGGTGAATGCTGGTGGCACTGATCGATAGAATCATCTAAGAGACAAGCGAAGCGAAGGACCCGCATGGTGTGGTGGTGAACGCCTTAGCCCCCGGAAAGGGTAATAGCGCGTTCGTTCACCACCGCAGACACATGCGGTCGAGAGTTTTGCAAATATCTCAAGCATCATTGTGGTTGAGCACTGTCGTCAAAAATTGTATTAGGCAGTAAATAAAAAAAGTTAACAATGTGAAGAAAAAAGCATTGCTGATAAAAGGCTACTGAAAAAAGGCTGGTGCAGGAAAATTGATGATGGTGGTAAACCTAACAACGAATACGCAACATTATCAAATAGTTGATAAACCTCTCTATGACCACTTCTTTATAACAAAGATTAAGTAATTTGCCTCTTTGACGGAAAAAAGGGAATTTCATGAACTAGTGTTGAAGAAAACTGAATTACTATAAAGCAATACGGGTGCTGAACCCATTAGCAGAAGAGCAGACTATTTCATTTCCTCATATGAAAGAACGACGGCGTGTTAGATTAGTGGAAAGAGGTGTCCTGCAGGAATAGAATACAGGAATACAAAAATGAATTTCTTGCTTCCTGAAGTCAAAGGGTCTTCTTCATTTACTAATTTTTACTGCGCAGATCAGCGAAAATTCATGTATTTCGAGCGGGCGAAGTGATCGAAGAAGAAAGATTTTGTGTTCTAGCTGTAGCGCCAAGGTCAGCAGCTGTCCAAAACCTTTATGGTGGATAATAGAGTGGTGGAGTTCTTTTCCAAGGAGCAACTGCAGACATTGCTTTTTTATTTCGCAAACAAATTTAAATAGAATCTTATTAACTTAGGAATTAACCTAAATCGAATAAAAAACTTTTCGACAAGTACAGTCTTCTGACACCACTGGGATCTTTTTTTTTCTCAATTTGTACCAGAAACTGGGTCTCCATACAGATTGCAAAATACTTTTTTTCGTACTGCGCCCTCGAAAAAAAAATATATATATACATACGGATATCACGGACCTCCCTCATATGAGGGATCTCGAGCCGGTTAGTCGCGAGGCTACGTGGCGTGTCCCCAGGTGGCGGATAGGGGGCTAATCGGGAACCAAAAGCGACCTTTGCTTCCCTGACACGCAGGTGGATCCAGGGGTTGGACTCCCTGTTTCTGCTGCGCTGATTTGGCACATAATTTCTGTATTTGCTAGGCGTATTAGTGCATGCGTGTGTGAGTGCATTCCTGCTTTATGCGGATTGTATTCTGCGAGTGAACTCGGCCAAAAGCCTGCAATCAAGTGACAGCGGAACTATATGGGAGGCGGTTAGGAGTCGCCTCCAAAAAATACGCCTCATGTCCACTCTGGGAAAGCCTGACAAGATACCCGTGAGTATAATCAGCTCCCACGTTCAGGGCCCAGCAAGCTATACGTGGGTATCAGAAATGCTAAACATAGCCTAAAAAAAACGGGCCTCATTCCGCTGACCCCGAAAGAGCTCCAAATTTCGCAGCGTTGGGTAGAACGAGTACGGAGAGGATGCTAAAACCCCAGGGCCGATAGAAGCTGCCTGGATCAAGAACTATGGTGACAATCTGCACCTACAATCCACGTACACTTGCATCCGAGTCCTCGATAGAAGACTTGCTCATGCAAGTAAGAATGATAAGTTACGTCGTCATCGGCCTGGCCGAGATGAGACGACGCATCCCATTCAACGCGTCAATGACTCTGGAAAAGAACTGTTCCTTGGAACATGTGACAGTAGAAGAGCAGGCGGTGTCGGCGTTCTCGTCAACATGAGTTTTTCCATGAGCATCGATTCATTCGAACAGCTTACAACTCTAATCGTACGTTTATGATGAAAAAGATGTGGGTCAATACCGGCTTTGACAATCTTCGTCGTTTACGCGCCAACATCAAACTCTGACGAAGAAGAAGTCGAAGCGTTCTACATGGACTTGGAGAGGTTCTACAGAGAAGACCATACATTCTTCAAGGTCATCATTGGAGATTTCAATGCCAAGATGACAACATCGACGAGGAATACGATTGGCTCATTCAACACCTTCACGTTAGCCCCAAGAAAGCTGAGGGTTCGAAGGTCACCAAGAGACGTCTGTCTCCAGAAACTCTGGAGCTAATACGCCAGCGTGGCCTCGCACGAGCTGCAGGCAACCGCCAACTAACGCCCGAGCTTGCGAAACAATGTAGACAGGCGATAAAAGAAGATCTTAAAGAGCGAAGTGCAGCAGTAATGGGCGAAGCTGCAGAGACTGGGAAAAGCATTCGCAAAGCCCGCCGAAGCTTCGCCAATTACAAGACCAAGATGATTGCACTCCGACGCCCAGACGGAACAATAACATCGTCCAGAAAGGCAATGGAGAAAATCATCCACGATTACTACTCAGATCTCTTCGATAGCCACGTCCATCTCCCGTCTTATGAAATAAAAGAGGATGGATATGCTGTTCCACCGGTTCTCCCTTCCGAAATCCGACATGCCATCTCGTCGGTGAAAAATCGAATAGCACCAGGTCCGGACAGGATAAGAGCAGAACATCTGAAGAACCTTCCACCAGTCCTCGTAAACACACTTGCTCGGCTCTTCACACGTTACCTGTCTGTATGCAAGGTCCCCACTCAGTGGAAGACCAGGAAGACCGTGTTGTTGTTCAAGAAGGGCGACCTACACGATATAGGCAACTATCGCCCAATCTGCTTGTTGTTCGTCGTCTACAAACTTTCAGTCCAGTCATCTTAAACAGGATTGATAGAACACTGGACGAAATAAAACCATGTGAGCAAGCAGGGTTTCGAAAAGGATTTAATACGGTGGACCTCATTCATACAATAACAAGGCTCACTGAAGTATCGCGAGAGTACAAAAGACCGCTCCGTCTCACATTCATCGGTTTCCAAAAGGCCTTTAATTCACTTAAGATAGAAGCAGTCATGGAAGCCCTTCGTACTCAAGGAGTCCCTACTCAGTACGTAAAGATTCTTCGTGAACTGTACAAAAATTTCATATCCAAAATTTCACCATTCTACAACGATGTTAACGTTGACGTCAAAAAAGGAGTTAGGCAAGGCGATACAATCTCGCCAAAATTGTTTACGGCCACCCTCCAGAACGTCATGCGAACATTGGAATGGGATAA
>MQTX01000232.1:235428-246598 GCA_009735665.1 Angiostrongylus cantonensis | reverse complement strand
CGGTTCTCCCTTCCGAAATCCGACATGCCATCTCGTCGGTGAAAAATCGAACAGCACCAGGTCCGGACAGGATAAGAGCAGAACATCTGAAGAACCTTCCACCAGTCCTCGTAAACACACTTGCTCGGCTCTTCACACGTTACCTGTCTGTATGCAAGGTCCCCACTCAGTGGAAGACCAGGAAGACCGTGTTGTTGTTCAAGAAGGGCGACCTACACGATATAGGCAACTATCGCCCAATCTGCTTGCTGTCTGTCGTCTACAAACTTTTCACTCGAGTCATCCTGAACAGGATTGACAGAACACTGGACGAAGGACAGCCGTGCGAGCAAGCAGGGTTTCGAAAAGGATTTAATACGGTGGACCTCATTCATACAATAACAAGGCTCACTGAAGTATCGCGAGAGTACAAAAGACCGCTCCGTCTCACATTCATCGGTTTCCAAAAGGCCTTTAATTCACTTAAGATAGAAGCAGTCATGGAAGCCCTTCGTACTCAAGGAGTCCCTACTCAGTACGTAAAGATTCTTCGTGAACTGTACAAAAATTTCATAACCAAAATTTCACCATTCTACAACGATGTTAACGTTGACGTCAAAAGAGGAGTTAGGCAAGGCGACACAATCTCGCCAAAATTATTTACAGCCACCCTCCAGAACGTCATGCGAACATTGGAATGGGATAATATGGGAGTGAAAATCGATGGTCGGCAGGACACATCACCTTCGTTTTGCTGATGAAATCGTCCTTATAACACCAGACATTAGCCAAGCGGAACGAATGGTTGCGAACTTTGATAAAGCCTGTGGAAAGATTGGTCTTCGACCAAACCTCAAGAAAGAGATGTTAATGAAGAACGAATTGGTTTCGTTTGCCCCATTCACGCTCAACGGAACGAATATCTCCGAATGCTCCAGTTATGTCTATCTAGGTCGGGAAATCAATATTATGAACGACTTAGCTCCAGTCCTGAGCAGAAGGGAACGGGCGGCTTGGGTGGCGTTCAAAAGCATCGAGGATGTAGTTAAGAAAACAGAGAACATCCGACTTCGTGCCCACCTTTTCGACAGAGCGGTTCTTCCTGCCCTAACGTATGATTCAGAACCCTGGTCGCTGCGTAAGCAGGATGAAAGATCACTCAGCGTTATTGAACACGCAGTCGAAAGGACGATGCTAGGAGTATCCCGCCTCACTCAAGTAGGGGATGGGATCCGAAGCTCCGACCGACGTCTACGATCGCGAATCAAAGATGCCGTTCTATGCGCCCAACAGTCGAAGATAAGGAGGGCCGGACACGTAATGCGTATGAATTATAACCGATGGACAAGGGCTGTTAGTGACTGGATTCCTCGGGATGTCAAACGTACTGCAGGAAGACCACCGACCCGATGGTTAGAGTTCTTCACGAAAAGCCTAGAAGAGAGATATGATGCTCGATGCGTCCGTGAAGCGAGGAGAACACACTGGGCTACTCTTGCCCGTGATAGGGAAAAGTGGAGGATTTACTGGCACCCGATCGAATCACTCGACGATCAACGGGACTACAGGTGATACAGGTGATATACGGATCTTTTATTTTGTACTTATCTGTACTTTAAAAATGAAAAAAGTTTCATACTGACGTTTAATTCTTGCACCAAGAATGGTTTTGGACGAATGTCAATACCAAAGGCTGGAGGCCAGAGAACAGCCACGTTCTCGAGACTGTCATGTGGAAGTCACCTGAAGCAGTGGTGGCCCTGGTTGAATTTGCATATTTCCGACTGTTACGATGTATTAAAGACTGGTACTTTAAAGTCTCTACTTCTTCTATCAATAAAATATGTTTGACGAGCTAATACGAGGTTTTGAATGTAACAATTGAGCACACAGGTCAGTGTAAGCTGGCTGATTAGTGGTCTTTGCTAGAGGCACAGAGGTGTATACACTGCTTTCTGCTTTCTACTAACTTCCTCTTTTTTTCCTTAGGCTTTCTATATTGGTTGAACATCGTACGAGTTGCTAAGCTGTAGTATAGGGATCGATAGTGTATTCAATTGATGATCGATGTAAGGTAATGTGTTCTCCTGCAAACCAGATGATGTTCACGATTTTGGTTTCGTTCCGATTGAATAACCCAACACTTTTTCACTTGTTCGGTAGAAATCTGCAAAGACTGTTTCAGGTATTTACATGGTGTTGCAAAATCGGTCATCTGTGAACACATATCTCTTTGTTGCTTCAGCAGAGTGGCATATATGGGGCAGAATTGTGCCGCTTTCTAGCTTGTCAACTCTATTGTATCTCACGAACCATGAAACCAAGTATCCTTGTAAACATCAAAGGCTCTTAAAAGCGTTTTGGATTTGTGTACCTAAACTTCTTACAAAATAAAGCTTGCTGTGTAGGTTGTTCTCCAAACAAGTTTTTCGAAATGCGCTTTGAATTATCCTTTACGAAAACTTTTGAACACACTCAATAAGCTTATCGAATAAGGGCTGCAAAAGCTATCCCTATTGTCCTATTTGTGTAAAGGGAAAATATGTAAAGTCCACCACAGGTTGGGTATATGTTCCATTTACAAAAATAAGGCCATGTGTTTTCGAAAAATAAGTAGCAGTGGCCTACCGATGTTACAGAAACTATTCTCGAAATACTTTCTATGTGGACTAGAATATTGTTCTTGCTTCGACATAGTTTCTGTTAGGTTGGCGACCAATTCTGAGGTTTGTAGACGAACAGTTGACAGGGGTTTAAGAAACCGAGTCTAAACCATATTTGGTTCGAGAGCACAATTAGGGTGGGCAAAACTGCTAACATCATTTCGAAGCCTCTTCAGATGCGTAGGTCTGGAATGCTGTTTCACTCCACATGAATATATTTTTAAACCAACCGTTTAGTTCTTTGGCAAGAGGACCCCTATGGTCGGGCGGTCAAGTACGGCCACGAAGAACTGGGTAAACTTATGTATTTTCTTGCGATCTCGTGGAATAAACGAAACATACTTGTGAGCGAATCTAACCTAACCGACTGGTCGGATACAATCCGCAAGAAGGAAAGAAAGAAGGAGTTCAAATTAGGAATTGTGTCGCAGTAATGGAAGCAAACAGGAACGTTTCAAAAATTACTTCTTCTAGAGCATAGTTTTACTAGTTACACTTAACCCACTTGATGCTACACGTCAACAACAATTTGGCTTTTTCAGAGAACGAGTGCTTATCTATGAGCCTTTCAATCCTGGTCTGGAGACTGTGTCTAACTGGATTTACTTTTTCCGTTAGATGCTTTTTATTTAACCCTACTACCCATTCTTGTTTCCGTCGTTTCTTCTTTTGAGCTCTGGAAGAGTGCAAAGAATTAAGAATGACTTTAATAACCTAGACAGGTTTTTATACCAGAAGATATAGTGCACCTGGTATAAAACTAGTTCCTATTGCTTAAACCCTATTTGCAGCTCGAAGAATAAAATACTTTGTAAATTAGAAAGTTAAATATGCCGATGATTAGACGGCTTCCTAGAACAAGCACTTTGATAGACAGAAATCGATTGGTATGTTCAATGAATCAAAGTGCTCAATAAAGCTCTCTCGGCGTTGACCAATCCCTAAGGGATGCGCCATGCATTCGACTTCATTAAGTATCGTTGGAGGTGATTGAATGCATATATGGCCTTTACTCGCGGTGGCCGGCCGATGTATCAGGCCAGTGCTGCTATCCTCCTAGACAAGTTTGGTACCAATTTGCAGACACCGGAGGGATGAAGGCTTGGTGGGCCATGGGCGCATTCTGCGTGCGCGCCGCAATGGCGCCTCCAACCACTGCGCCACTCGTACCCCTTAAGTGCTCAATAAAATATGGAAAAGAATAGGACTGCTAAAAAGTCAGAATATCAGCCCTTCGGCCGTGCTACCATTTCCTTCATCTAAAGACGGTATAGGAGACAATTTCTGAGATACAACGACTTCACAGGGAATCAACGAACAGTACGACGGAGTCAAAATTGCCAAAAAATAGAACTCGCCATGGTAGAATTGAAAATACTGCAAGAATAAAACATGCACAGGTTCAGCAATCAATAATATGAGTGAATAACAAGGAAAACGAAATGGCATTCAGGAAGATGTAAGCGTCATCACGAGGGATAGTATAAGAGGTGACCAAGCATATTTGTTCTTCACGTAAGCAACTGTACTAGCCACTCTAGACATTTATTAACGAGATACGATATTTGGAAATGTCGTGTACCAGACAGAGCATCTTGACTGTGTACAGTGGCGAGGGATTGGAACAAACGAAACCTGTGTTTGGATCTTAAGTAATTCGCTTCGCTTCACCATTCGCTTCTTTCCCTCGCAGTCATCGTCCATGGTGATGATTTCATTCGAGCATGGTAGCGCTTTCGTGTCTTATGCAGTGCCGTGATCTGTAAACCTCCTGAGCTGCGAACACAGCCGACTAACTTTGGTTACGAGCACGTGCGTCCAACGTGTTGATTACCGTCCTTGGGGACTCCTGCATTCTCGTGTATTCCGCTCTACAATTCTTTTCGAACCTCTATCCTCAATTGTTCTCAGTCATTATGTGACATGCCCATCCTTGCATAGCTATCGATGTATATATTTTTTTAATTCCAAATATGTGGCAGATTTCGAAGAACGGAGCTTCGCATTTCGCCTATATATTGAGCGTGCCGATTATGTTTCAAAAAACATCGTTCAAGCGCTCTGTGAGTGGAGCAGTGCATTGTTGATGTGGTTGAAGTATCAGCTCACGTCTCACTAACATAACAGAGCGCTGGGAGGACAGATGAACCGAAAAGGTGAGCGCGGATTTGCGGGTCCCTCATCTGGTCAGCGGCTGCTTTGAGAGGCCTGAATGCTGCCCAAGCTGCTCTCCTTCCTCTGTCTAATTCCTTCTCCATGTTATTTTCTATGTTCATTGGTCGCCCAAGGTACACAAACAAAGTGGATTCCGCAAACAAAGAGCAATGCATTTCAATTTATTCGCCTTCGTAACAAGGACGTGGGTTTTTCATAAACTGCGTCTTCTTCTAATTTATGCGTCGTACGATCTTTTGTCCCGTTTCATTGAGTTCACTGACCGTCTTTTCTGCTTCGCTGGTACTTCATGAGCAAATAATGATGTCATCGGCAAAATGAATTTGCAGAAAATTTCCAGCAATATGTGCTCTGTTCTCGTTCCAGTTTATTAACTTCATTACTCACTACATTACGGCAATGAACACCTTTGGCGATATCGCCTTCTTCTTGGAGCCACTTTTTCATTTCTTTGGTAGGAGGTCAAAGAAAAAGCTTTATTTTTCTACAGCAGTTGCGGCAGCAGTCAGATAGAGCTTTTATGTACGACGGGTCCAATTCTTGGTCACCGAACGTTGATAGGAATTTTTCGTTTCCACAATGTCAAACGCTCTTTCGAAGTTGACAAAAGTTAGAACCTTAGAGCCAGTGGCAGGTAGCACCCCTGACAAGCTTCAATGACCTTGGACACAGTTTGGATGTAGTGCATTCGTCAAAATCTTCGTGGAAATCCTGTTTGCTCTATTGGTTGTGGATTATCCTTCTTTGGTACGCCTGAGAAGATGGCCTTCGTGAAGAGCTTGTAGATTACACTCAACAAAAATATCGGATGGCAGTTGCGAAGATCCCTTCGGTCGCATTTCCTAGGCAGAATGACCGCGTGCGGCGCTCTCCGCTGGTTTGGGATTTCTTTCCTTTGAGTGAAGACGGTAATACCGTTTACGAAAAGAACATGGTAAGTTCTGGTTTCCATCTATAAAGAAGTGGGCAGTGGTATTATCTGGTCGTGGAGCCGTGCCTGTCTTTATGCTTTCTATCGCAACTCGAACCTCCAACGGAAGAATTCTGGGCTTATTAAGGTACGGGACGGGTGTTGCAGAACGAAAAATGTTGTTGCAGAAAGTTTCCGCTATTAATTTCATATCATGGCAAGATGTTTTGACGATTTCATCTTCATTCGTCAGATCTGACACCGGAACATTGTAATCACACAAGTCCCGATGGCATTTTTTCAGACTGCCTCTTTTCTCTGCTGCTTATAGCTTTTTTTCTGCCTGTGTCTATGTAGGTCTCTCTGCAATCCATTTAGTCCTTCGACAGGAAGCTCGTAGTCTGCGGTTGGGTCCTCCTTAACCTGTCAAACACGTCTAGATAGAATTTCGTTCGGCATGTCTTCGTTACATATATCCTGGCTTTTCTTTGTAGTCGATGACATGAATTCTTTTCCAGCTTACGCCTGAATCGAATCTTTGAACGAAGAAGGCGGTGATTGGAACAAGTAGGGAATGGCGAGACTACCGATGCACCAAGTAGGCTCTATCTCCTATCTGTTAAAATATCTGTCTACAGTTTGATCTATGCATCAGTCGTGCCGTTAGGAGACACCCTTGTTTAACTGCGGCATTCTTTCTTTTGCAAAAATGAGTTTCCATGGAAGAGACGTGCTGAAAACAAGAGTCCTGCGAGATAGCTTTCATTTTCATTCTTTTCACCTAATCCAAAATTTCCGATCCTGTATTCGCTTTCGTTGGCCTTTCCTATTCTGGCGTTGAAGCCTCCGGCAACAAATTTATGATATACTTTATCATTGCGGATATCTTCCTCCAACTGATATTGGAAAGCATCTAATTCGTATTCATCAGCTGTGTCTGTCGGTGAGTAGCAATTGATGATAGTGATCTTCTTATGATGCAACAGTTGAAGACGGAGTACGGCTATGCGAGGGTAGAGGATCTCGTAGCAGTCGACGAGATGGACAATGGACGGGTGGACGACAGAGCCTAGGCCGCCCACATTTCGTGACGGTACCTTTTCTCCACGGATCACAAGGGTCTCGTTGTTTAGTTGGCGTATGCCGGTCTTCTTGATTTTGTTTCTTGTAGTTCGATCGCATGAAAATGAATGCGGTCTATGGCTAAAAGAAGGGCGTGAAAATCGGCATCTCTGGAGATGTTCTGGCATTATACGTTAGAGTAAAAAATAATTTCCATGACGTGTCGTGCGTGTGTTCCTAAGATCCGGTTCCAGTGACGTCCTGTATCAGAGATATTATGAAATGTTGACGAAAAATCCCTTTAGAATTTGCATTGCATTGCTAGTATATTGCCGGCCAAGTTGAATGAATTGAGTGGGCCACGAAAAAGGCACACTAAAGCCTTCTCAGAATTGAGAGATATGATAAGTACTTCTTAAATGTCTGCGAGCAGATAGCAGTATTCATCCCAATGAACCGATTCAATGCTATTAAAATGAAGTGCTTGCGAATCTGTCTCATGTTGGGGATTGCAAGGTCAAACTGGAGTAAACTTACGCAGCCTTCAATACGAGTAGTAGACTAAATGCAGCCTAAAGCTACTACATTCGAAACTTGTTCTGTAGTTCCACTATAGTTTGTAGTTGGAGAGTGGTTCAAGGTTCTACTCCAAAAATAAGTACCCTCTCCATATTGGTGGGACCTCACAATCTTGTACGAATAGCTTCTCAGCAGGACCTCTAAGAATAAAGGTTTCAAAAATTATGCTCTTTGTGCCTGTCGAGAAAAAAGAAACCATTCTTGTTGCTTCGGTATGCAGCAGACCACAGAGTTAAGTGAAGTCTTCCTTGAGAACAAATTATCACTCATCTAAGAAACCTCGCAGGTGGCATATTAGTAGAGTAAACTTATCCAAAGAGACGTTACGAACAAAGCTACACTCTGTAGGACAAAATTACACCGGTGCTCTTATTCGAACACAATAACAACATTTTTGAGGACATGTGATTTGACTCCAATGCCCAACAAATGCATCACACTTTCTGGGCGAGCAGATCTCGATTTTCGTGTTCCTGTATCAATTCTGTTCCATTCATCGTCTGGGGATGTCGCAATATTGAAGAGAAGAAATTCGAAGTCATTTGGTGGTACAGTAATCTCTGAAACGAAAGTATTGTGAAAAGCAAATTTACATGTTAGATTATAAAAATAAAAGAGAATTCTATGTGAAAAGTGGGAGCACCCTCAGGTTCCACAGCTTAGCAGTGCACTGCTCTGCATTATTCTATCGTTTATAAACCAGACAGAAAACCTTGTGGAACAGAAATGTGCAGAGATGTATAACCCCCGATGAAAGCTGCTATGATTCTCGCATCAAACAATTTGGAACCAATGCATACTGGACGATTCATGTTAAATCCGAGCCATTCTGTTGCTTAGAAACAGACTAGAGTACATTACAGTAAGATGAGATAGTAGGAAGAACAGAACAGTAAGATGTCGGAATGGAACTGAGAAATCTCTAAATCAATCGGTAAAGTTAGAATTTAACGTAAACAAACGTTTCCGAAGGCATGAATAGTCAGTTTATGTGCGACAGATACCTCTACCTTGATAACAATAAGTAGCTCACTTGCATGAGAAAAAGGAAACTAGTACGGCAACCTTAGCCAAATTATACCATCACACCAACTGCCAAAAGTATCCCATTCTGGCAAATAAAAAATCCAAGATCCTCCTTATGATGAAAGATTTGTTTACTAATGTTAAAAGAAAGCATTGATTGTTGTTCAGATTTGTAATAATGCATTTAAATGTAATGGTTTAGCCTTAACATGGTACGGTTACAGACTGCCGCAGACGTCTGGAACAGTCAATGCTTACAATTCTGCTATTAACATAATTGAGGTGTATATGAGACACCTGAAGCTAAGTGCTACGATTTGAATTGCAGTGATATGAATATTAAGGGGAAATTCAATGAGGAATATTAAGTAGACCTTGCAAAGTGAACCGTCTTGACAACCGCGAAGAATTGGAGAAACAAAAAAGTGACCAAATAATCCAAAATCCACCGATCATGCAACGGATAACTGAAGAAATGTGTAGAAAGTATGAAAAAATTTTTTGTTACATGTGAATAAATGAAAAATACATGGGTGTACAATGATTTATTTATTCCCTTTTATTTTATTTGGTCCGTCATCATGTCTACTATGCAAACCCCAGCATTTCTCACATCCAATTCGATTCCTCGCATCCAACATTCTCGAAAGTCTTCCAAGTTTTTACGCGTGGCTTCGGCTGCTGCTTGAGGATCCTCATTTCACCTTGAATGCCGTAAAATGATGGTCGGGCAATTCTCCTTTTAGTCTTGAGACAGCCGGTTGGAGCGTTCCCAATTGGATTATAGAGAGTAATATTTTTCCCAACGGATCTCCCTTATATGAGGGATCTCGAGCCGGTTAGTCGCGAGGCTACGTGGCGCGTCCCCAGGTGGCGGATAGGGGGTTAATCGCGGACGAAAAGCGACCATTGCATCCCTGAGACGCAGGTGGATCCAGGGGATGGACTCCCTGTTTCTGCTGCGCTGATTTGGCACATACTTTCTGTATTTGCTAGGCGTATGTGGGTGTGTTCTCGCTTTATGCGGATTGTATTCTACGAGTCAACTCGGCCAAAAGCCTGCAATCAAGTGACAGGGAAGTATATGGGAGGCGGTTAGGAGTCGCCTCCAACAAATAAGCTCCATTTCCACTCTGGGAGAGCCTGATAAGCTACCCTTTAGTATAACCAGCCCTCACGTTCAGAGCCCAGCAGGCTCTACGTGGGTATCAAATATGCTAAACACAGTAAAAAAACGGGTCTCATTCCCCTGACCCCTAAAGAGCCCCCAATTTCGCAGCGTTGGGTAGGACGAGTACGGAGAGGTTGCTAAAATCTCAGGGCCAATGGAAGCTGCCTGGATCAAGAACTATGGTGACGATCTATACCTACAACGCACGTACACTTGCATCCGACTCCTCGATAGAGGACTTGCTCATGCAAGCAAGAATGATAAGGTACGACATCATCGGCGTGGCCGAGACGAAACGACGCCACGCATTCAACGCTGTCTATGACACTGGAGAAGAACTGTTCCTGGGAACATGCGACAGTAGAGGAGTAGGCAGTGTCGGCGTTCTCGTCAAAACGAGGTTGTGCATGAACATCGATTCATTCGAACAGCTTACAACCCGAATCGGACGTTTACGATTAAAAAGATGTGGATCAACACTGGCTTTGACAATCTTCGTCGTTTACGCGCCAACATCAAACTATGACGAAGAAGAAGTCGAAGCGTTCTACATGGACTTGGAGAGGTTCTACAGAGAAGACCATACATTCTTCAAGGTCATCATTGGAGATGTTAATGCCAAGATCGGACCAAGAAGATTGTCTGAGGAACGTCACATTGGGACCCACGGATTAGAATGGAACGAACAAGGTGAGCGGCTCTCTGAGTTTATCATGGCTAGCAAAACTATCAATGGTAACTCGCAAATCCAGAGGCCTCACCGTCAACGATGGACGCGGGAATCTCCCAATGGAGAGTACCATAACGAAATAGACCACATCATAGTAAATAGGAAGTTTTGCCTAACCGATGTCGCTGTTGTCCCAAAATTTTACACGGGATCAGAGCACCGTCTCCATCGTGCAAGATTTTATTTCTCACGGAAAGGAGAAAAAGCCGCTAAATTCAAAAACCGTAGTTCCAGAACGACCATAAACTGGGACTTGTTCAACTCATTAGTCGGCTGTTGGGAAGATGCCGTTGTCGACAACATCGACGAGGAATACGATCGGCTCATTAAACACCTTCACGTTAGCGCCATGAAAGCTGAGGGTTCGAAGGTCACCAAGAGACGTCTGTCTCCAGAAACTCTGGAGCTAATACGCCAGCGTGGCCTCGCACGATCTGCATGCAACCGCGAACTAACGTCAGAGCTTGCGAAACAATGCAGACAGGCGATAAAAGAAGATCTTAAAGAGAGAAGAGAAGCAGTAATGGTCGAAGCTGCAGAGGCTGGGAAAAGCATTCGCAAAGCCCGCTGAAGCTTCGCCAATTGCGAGACCAAGATGATTGCACTCCGACGCCCAGACGGAACAATAACAGCGTCCAGAAAGGCAATGGAGAAAATCATCCACGATTACAACTCAGATCTTTTCGATAGCCACGTCCACCTCCCGTCATATGAAACAAAAGATGGATATGCTGTTCCGCCGGTTCTCCCTTCCGAAATCCGACATACCATTTCGTCGGTGAAATATCGAACAGCACCAGGTCCGGACAGGATAAGATCAGAACATCTGAAGAACCTTCCGCCAGTCCTCGTAAGCACACTGGCTAGGCTTTTCA